>CM068378.1:33614758-34097968 GCA_034770075.1 Aralia elata
ATTTCAGGAATGATTAATAGACACGTGTCACCAAATCTAATTAATCCTCCCTTCAATTACCAACTTTCACATCGGAAGTCATTAAGACTATATTCTCAATTGGTTGCATGCGGTAATTAGATATATATCTATCCCAACTACTATCAAGATACCTATTATTGTAGATAATTAATAAGACATACGTCACTTAATCCGATTAATAACCCACAATAGTCTATACTCTCGCATGTTATCATAACTAGGTCTTAACCTATAATCCGTTCGCCAAGTTCATATAGGTTCCCAAGGTAATTACGGGCCAAGAAATTAATCTAGAAAGCAAAGGTTATGACAATCAATTCACAAATGCATAACTAAAATCAATAGAGAGAGAATTCAATTCAATTTAAGTGTTGGGTTCCATTGCAATCTTAGAATATAAGGTTAGTTCATGATAGCTACAATAGACATCAATTTCAATTTATACATTGTCAATTTCGAATTACAAAGGAGTTGAAAATCTAGAAATGAAACCACTTTTGAAGTTGTTCAGCTGTTGTTCCTTAGGTTGCTGTTGGTTTCTAGCTCTCCTCCTTGGTTTTGCAATTCTTGTTGACTGAGTTCCTTGGCTTGTGGCTTGATTCAGCTTGATTTGCAGCCTTTAGCCCTGTTGTTTGATGTATGTTGTAGCCTCTTTTTCTCTAGATATCTGATATGAGTCTTGGAAGAGATTATATATAGTTTTCATCAAGAAACCCTAGCCAAACTCGGACAAAATGCAGCACAGATCGCACTGAAGGCATGCCAAATCGCACTCAGGACGGCGTTGTGCGCCCGCACGGCGCCTGGTGCGTGCGCCCCCAGGGCCCTACCTGCCGCACACTGGCTTCCGAGTCTGCTGCCGCACCTGCGCGCGCGCCCGCACGGCCAGGCAGGCGCTCGCACGCCCGCACCTGCTGGCCGCCCGTCCGCCCGCACGCCAGCGCCTGTTGGCTGCCGAGTGACATGCCGCACATGCGCGCGCGCCCGCACGCCCGCGCCTGTTGGCTGCCCAACCGTCTACACGCCTTATCGAGTCCGCCCGCGCGCGCCCGCACGCCAGTGCCACGCGCCCGCCTGCTGGCGCCTGCCGAGTGTCAGCGCCCAGTGACAACGTCGTGCGACACGCCGCCCGACGCCGTGCACGCAATCCAACGTCGTGCACGCCCAACTTCTACATGTCATCAAATTAACCCCCAAGCATTGTCAAACATAAATTTTCACCTTGTTATCATTCAAGCACGGATATCTAAGCATGGGCTTGCCCTCGTGGCTTTGTCGACGCCGAACGCCGTGCACGCAATCCAACGTCGTGCACACCCAACTACCAAATGTGAACAATTTACGCACCGAGCGTCGCCAAGCATTAATTTCTTTTGTTCTATCAATCGAGCACAAACGTCTAGGCACGGACATTGAGTAAGTACAAACAACGATCCGAGCGATATTTATTTCAATTCCTACAAACATAATGAAAATACATCAAATCAACATAAAACATGTAAAAATAACTAACAACTAATTTATGTCGAAATAAGATAAAAATACATAAAAACTACATAAAATACCTAAAGACTTACAATTTATCAAAGCCAAAAGTACCCAAATTGTGTGTATAAAACGCAGTCATCAAATACCCCCAAACTTAAACATTTGCTTGTCCTCAAGCAACTAGAGGTACAATAACTTATTGAAAAGCAACACACATGATTATTGAAAAAGAAAATGACTCAAGAATTGGCCTCAAAGGATAGGGATCAAAAAAAAGGGCCAAGAACAACGCAAAGTTACTAATCAACAAAATATCTAGGCTACAGCTACTCAAGATCTCTACAGTGTGTGTGTGTGTGCATGATATTTGTTTATGCGAGTTAGGAAAGAGCTAACGCATGAACTCAACTTATGAGGGATTATACTGTAAATCTACAAACTCGTCATTACCTTGATAAAATCAAACAAGACGACCATATATGAATGGGGTTTCCGGGGGATTATTGCAATAATGAGTAATCACGTTGGTGAGTGCGTTTTATGCTCCCTCTCACCTCAGATTTATGAGTATGACCGTATAGTGTCTAATTACATTAGGCTATTCAGAGCTACCCGTGTAACGAGTGTTCGATCAACGACTCCCAAACCAGATGGCTTTAGGGCGTCAGGTGTAAAACACCCCAAAGGATCTATTAACTCGAGTAGCAAAGGCCACGTAATTAAACTTAGTCAATTTTTTTTTATATATCCCCCCAAACTTATATGAAAGTCTAAAATAACATAAAAGGTTGATGACATGAGTTCAGTACATTTCAAGTATAATCTCCCAAGCATATAAGTAAATGAGATTTCTCAATACTAACTAACTAAACAGGCATGTTGTATACGTGAAGCGCTAAAACAACCAAGAGTAGGGTAGTAAGCCAAAATGTTAAGAAGTAACTAAGCATGCTCGAGCCTTACTTTAGATAGAAACACAGTAACCAACAGAATATCATTGGCCATTCTTGTGACACACAACTTGGACAAACTAAAAATGACTAAATTAAACTACCACACCCCTAAACTTAAAACAAACATAGTCCTCGATGTTTATAATTGACAGAATTAAAAGAGAGAACTTCACCGGGGAACTCAAGCAGCATCATCGTCGCTATTGCCATTTGCGTGACTCCCTCCATTTGCATCATCATCCGAATCAAAGCCATACTCCGGGAACATAGGTGTCATGGGAAATTGGACTGTGTTGGGGCTGGTATTAACCCCACTGTTGTTGATCACCTGTGCGGCCGCGTTACAAAAATCGGAAGTGTAAATGCATAAGGAGTTGACCTGCTGAATTGAGTGATCAAGGCGGCGGGACATGCACCTATGTTCACGCTCCCTCTCCTGTGCTTCCATTTGTCTCGCATGCTCAGTCTGTTGCATTTCAGCACTCATCGCCTAATTTTCACGCCGAAGTTCGCGCATCTCAGCAATAAGTAGGTCAATAGAAGAGTTAGATGCCTCAGCGTGCTCAATGTTAAGTGGTGGAGTTCCGACACTTGCCTCGGGCTCGTGAGGATGCGACATAGGTAAGAATCCAACTCCATGTGGCTCCGGTAACGCCTCTTTCCAGACCTTGTAGAGGCTTATAGCTAGGCTATCAATGGATGTCAATGGGTGTTGAAGTAACTCGTAAGCATGCACCTTAACTTTGGCCCTCTTGCACAACCCACAGATCAGGGATGGGTGTGGCAACCCGCCTGAAGACTTCCCATTAACAAATTGGAGAATGGAGTTTCGAATCAGTCGACCCACGCTTATGCTTCGCTCAGTCACCAAACAAAACAGAATAAGGGCCCTCATTGGAATCACTTGAGTTGCGTGGGTGGTGGGCCATAACTTGGCATTGATGAAGTATAACCATGCTTTCCCATATTTGCTCAAATCGCCCTGGAGAAAATGCACAGGCTCTCCCCTTGTCATAGTCCAACGAGCACCAAGTTTGCATAAGATTGTAATGACCTCAACCCAGTCGGGCTTTTCGGCTCCATACTTAGTAAGGTCATCCTCACCATGGCTTTTAGGAAGGTTATAATATTCCTCAATGCTCCTTTTGCCAAATGATACTTTCTTGCCCCTAACCATTACCTCATAATTTTCGGCTTCCATCGCATTAGCGTAGAATTCCCGGACAAGAGAAATACACGTAGGCTCGGGCTGAGCGGCTAAAGTTTCTCATCCTCTTTCCTTAATTATGTTTGCCAAACCCCAATTATTTGTTGCGTCAGGAAGAATACCCCTTTCAGGAATCAAAGATTTTGTGACCATGGTGGTGTGGTAACGCTCGGAGGCCTCCGCATTGACAAACTTTTTCTTGTCATAGGCCTTGGATGCCTTGGAAGAGGAAGATTCACCCCTTTGTCGTTTGGTAGCCATCTAGATCAGAGCTGCAAGCAAAACACTCAAAATGTCCAAGAATTCCCTCTCAGGTAATTAATCGAACAGGTGGCATGCACTCTTTAAAATCACAAGTGTAAATGCAATGGGGACTAGACCAAACCCTCCACAAAGCCTTGCAATGGGAGCTAGCTATGTACCTGCTAATTAAAATCACCAAAACACAGCACCCAAGCAAGAAAAATTGGAAATTTATAGCCCTTTTTACCTTATCTTGGAGAACTTTTGAAAAACCATAGAAATCCTTCAAAAACCTGCAAATTGTTGTTAAAATCCGAGATAGAAGGTGAAAATGATGATGGGTTACCGCAATTGGGTGTCAAGTTGATGCAATGAGGCACGCAATTAAGTTTGGGTAAGTTTTATGCAAGTTGGCTATGGAGTGGGAGGAGAGAGATATAAGAATGTGATGAACAAATGAGCCTAAGTGGTGATTTAAATAACCAAGCCCAGTCGACTTGGTGCGGCCGCATGGCCTGCCGTGCGCCCGCGCGCGCCCTGACTGCCGCCCAGCGTGCGCGCCTGGTGCCGCGTCTGCCTGTCGGCAGCTGTGCGCCAACCGCTCGCCCATGCTGCGTCGCCCGCATGCGCCCGCACGCTGGCGCCTGCCTGGCCTGCTGGCGTGCTGCGTCGCCCGCATGCGCCCCCTGCGCCCGCACACTGGCGCCTGCCTGGCCTGCTGGCGTGCTGCACCTGGCGTGTCGCTGACATGCTGCTGTCCTGACATGGTTCGCTCAAATGCCAAATTGGACTAAAACACCTACATGTAGCACAAAATTAACAACATTAGGAACAATTAAGAATAAAAATTATCCTTATGAAATTGAAGTGAATTGTTTTTTAAAAAAATAAAAATAATTTAACTTAAACAATAAAATGAAACATTGGGTTGCCTCCCAATTAGCGCTTGAGTTAAAGTCCTCAGCGTGACTATACCCCCTTCATATCGGATCGACGAGACTAATTGAGGTCTTTTGGCGCTCGATGTCGCCACTCCAATAGTGCTTAATTCTTTGTCCGTTCACCTTGAACAATTGGTTTGTCTTATCATTTCGCAGTTCAATTGCACCATGCGGAAAAATATGATTGATATAAAATGGCCCTGACCATCTTGATTTGAGTTTACCGGGAAATAGCTTCAACCGAGAACAATAAATTAAGACAGGTTGTCCAGCCTCAAACTTCCGATCGATTATCTTCTTGTCGTGCCACCTCTTGACTTTCTCCTTATAGAGCTTTGCATTCTCATAGGACTGGAGACAGAACTCGTCCATCTCATTGAGTTGCAAGAGGCGTTTCTCTCCCGCAGTATTCAAATCAAAGTTTAGCCTCCGGATGGCCCAATAAGCACTATGTTCTAGTTCCACCGGAAGGTGACATGCTTTCCCATACACAAGTTGATATGGTGACATTCTGATGGAGTTTTATATGCCGTCCTATACGCCCATAAAGCGTCTTCAAGATTCACTGACCAGTCCTTTCTATTCGGGTTCACCACCTTTTCTAAAATCCTTTTCACTTTCCTATTGGATACCTCCACCTGACCACTTGTTTGAGGATGATAGGCCGTGGCAATTTTATGGGTCACCCCGTATTTAGCAAGAAGGGCATTAAAATTCTTGTTACAAACGTGCGACCCTTCATCGCTAATTATTGTACGCGGAGTTCCGAATCTTGTGAAAACATTTTTTCGAAGGAACTTCAGCACAACCATGGCATCATTGGTGGGTGTCGCGGCTACTTCAACCCATTTTGACACGTAATCTACAGCCACAAGGATATACAAATTGTTGAACGAAGAAGGAAACGGACCCATAAAGTCAATACCCCAAACGTCAAATATCTCAACCTCTAGGATTGTGCTTAGTGGAATCTCATTACGCCTGGAAATGTTCCCTACTCTTTGACATCGATCGCATTTCAGCACAAACACATGGGCATCCTTGAATAGCATTGGCCAATAAAAACCCGACTGAAGCACCTTTGCCGCTGTTCTCTCTCCGCCATAGTGTCCTCCAAAAGCTGAGGCATGACATTGTTGCAAAATACTTTCCATCTCAGATTGAGGTACGCATTTTCTGATCAGCTGGTCAGCACATTGCTTAAACAAAAAAGGTTCGTCCCAAAAATAATGCTTCACATCGTGCAGGAATTTCCTTTTCTGTTGATAGCTCAGCTCAGGCGGTAGCACATGGCTCACCACATAATTAACATAGTCAGCATACCAAGGCACTTCATGTGTGATGGCGAACAGTTGCTCATCGGGGAAAGATTCATTGATCATGACATCATCTCCCACCTGACGGTCTGCATTTTCCAGCCTTGACAAGTGATCCGCCACTTGATTCTCGGTTCCCTTTTTGTCTCGAATCTCAAGATCAAATTCTTGAAGCAATAACACCCAACGAATCAAGCGTGGGTTTGCGTCCTTCTTAGCTATTAAGTACTTTATGGCTGAATGGTCAGTGTACACAATGACCTTGGTGCCAATGAGATAGGCACGAAACTTGTCAAAGGCATAGACAATAGCAAGCAATTCCTTCTCCGTTGTTGTATAATTAAGTTGTGGTCTAGTAAGTGTCTTGCTAGCATAATAGATCACATGAAAAACCTTGTCCTTGCGATGGCCTAAGACAGCACCAATTGCAAAGTCGCTAGCGTCGCACATCAATTCAAACGGAAGATTCCAATCCGTGGCCATGATAATTGGAGCACTTACAAGCTTCTTCCTTAGTAACTCAAAAGCCTCTAAACATGCATGATCGAAGACAAATGGAGTGTCTTTCTCAAGGAGGCTGCACAGCGGTTTTGTAATTTTGGAAAAATCCTTAATAAACCGTCTATAAAATCCAGCATGTCCAAGGAAATTGCGAATGCCCTTGACGTTGGTTGGTGGAGGGAGTTTCTTAATGGTCTCAATCTTGGCCTTATCAACCTCCAGCCCTTTTGAAGACACTTTATGCCCCAAAATAATGCCTTCTTGCACCATGAAGTGGCATTTCTCCCAATTTAGCACCAAATTTGTTTCAACACATCATTTCAGCACTTTCACAAGGTTTTCAAGGCATAAGTCGAATGAATCTCCAAAAACTGAAAAATCATCCATGAAGACCTCTAATCCTTGCTTAACTATATCGGAGAATATTGCCATCATACATCTTTGGAAAGTAGCAGGTGCATTGCATAGCACAAACGGCATTCTTCTGAAAGCAAATGTCCCATATGGACAAGTGAATGTTGTTTCCTCTTGATCTTCGGGGGCAATGGCAATTTGGTTGTAGCCCGAGTATCCATCCAAGAGACAATAAAATTCATGTCCCGCCAACCTGTCTAGCATTTGATCAATGAATGGGAGCAGGAAATGATCCTTGCATGTAGTCTTGTTCAACCTTCTGTAGTCCATGCAAACTCTCCATCCGGTGACAGTTCTAGTTGGGATCAACTCGTTGTTTTCATTAGACACCACTGTCATGCCTCCTTTCTTTGGAACACATTGCACTGGACTGACCCATGGATTGTCTGAGATTGGATAGATGATGCCGGCATCGAGCAATTTGATAATTTCCTTTTTGACCACCTCCTTCATGACGGGGTTCAATCTACGTTGATGCTCAACAACAGGTTTGGCCTCATCTTCCAATATGATCTTGTGCATACAAAATGCAGGGCTAATTCCCTTTATGTCGGCAATGGACCATCCTAGAGCTATTTTGTACTCCCGTAGCACTCTTAGCAATTTATTTTCCTGCACAACATCAAGTGAAGCAGACACAATAACAGGAAAGTACTAGCATTACCCAAATACGCATACCTCAAGTGGATAGGCAATGGTTTGAGCTCCAAGGTGGGTGGCTCTTCCCATGAGGATTTTGCAATGGCACTAGAACTGCTTGATCTATCTAACAGTTCAAATTGTTGTTTATACTTGATAAAACGTGGGGGCACATTCAGCACATTCACCATCTCATTAGGAAAAAGAGATTCACTCTCAAGTGATTCTCCCAGCAACTCTTCATCAAAAGGGTCAACTTCACAGTTTGCTGTGAACACCTCATCCACCGCTTTGTCAATCAAATCCAACCTGAGGCATTCATCCTGCACATTAGGAAACTTCATTGCTTTAAAAACATTAAAAGTTACCTCTTGGTCTTGGACACGCATGGTTAGGTCTCCTTTTTGCACATCAATCAAAGTTCTGCCTGTGGCTAAGAATGGTCGCCCAAGGATGATATGTATCTCCTTGTCTTCTTCAAAATCAAGGACAATGAAATCTGCTGGAAAAATAAACTTATCCACCTTGACAAGCACATCTTCTACTATGCCTCTTGGGTATGTGAGAGACCTGTCCGCAAGTTGCAATGTAACATTTGTAGGTTTTGCCTCACTTAATCCCAGCTGTTGATAAATTGAAAGCGGCATTAGATTGATGTTTGCCCCCAAATCACATAGGGCCTTGCCAAAGAATTGGTTACCAATTGTATAAGGAATTGTGAAACTCCCCGGATCTTTCAACTTTGGTGGTAACTTTCTTTGTAGCACACTGCATTCTTCGGTCAATGCCACCGTCTCAAACTCCTCAAGGCTTCTCTTTCTTGACAAGATTTCTTTCATGAACTTCAGATTACTAGGCATTTGTTCCAATGCCTCAGCGAATGGTATATTTATGTGCAATTTCTTGAAAACCTCCAAGAACTTAGAGAATTGCTTCTCCAACTTTATCTTCTGCTGACGTTGTGGAAACGGGTATGGTGGATACAAAGGGCCTTGCTTGCTCCCCTCTGGTTTTTGGCACTGGCTCCTTTTCCTTCTTTTCTACTTCCTTTCTCTTTTCTTCCTCTTTCTCCACATTCACATCCTCAATCACCATTTCTGATGGAACATTATTGACAACTTCCGGTAGTTCCTTCCCACTTCTCAAAGTCACAGCCTTGCAATGCTCCTTACCTTCTCTCTTCGGGTTAACTTCAGTGTCACTAGGTAAGGCACCAGGAGGACGGATATTCATAGCACTAGCTATTTGTCCAAGCTGAAGCTCTATATTCCGTATCGAAGCGCTATGTTGTGCAACTAATTGGGATAATAAATCATCCCCACTAGGCTTTTTATCCTGCTGTGGCAAGGGTGGGTTTGAGGCTTGTTGGTGTGATTGGGGTTGATGATGTGGTTGAGATTGATTTTGAAATCCTGGGGGATATTGATGTCTAGGAGCTGAATATTGGTTTTGGGTATTGTTGTTGTTGCTCCATGAGAAATTTGGGTCTTTTTTCCATCCGGGATTGTAGTGATTTGAGTGAGGGTTATTTTGTTGTCTATTGTAATTACCAACGAACTGTACGAATTCAGCATTGATAGCACATTGCTCAGTAGGATGATTTCCAACACACAACTCACAGGTTTCAGAAATGCTCTGCACAGATTGAGTTCCTAAAATTTTCACTTCCTTTGTGAGCGCGGCTAACTTTGCGGCTATGGAAGTGAGAAGATCAACCTCAAATTTTCCTGCTGCCTTTTGTTGCATTTTCCTCTCCGAAGGCTATTGATAAATATTAGCAGCCATGGTTTCCAATAATTTGTAGGCATCTGCAAAACTCTTTCCCATTAAACTACCACCTGCAGCTGCGTCGACCCTAGATCGAGTGGCATTGGTCAACCCGTTATAGAAGATCCCAACTTGCAACCATTGAGGCAAACCATGGTGTGGACATCTCCTTATTAGATCCTTGAATCGTTCCCAAGCTTCATACAAGGACGCAGGATCATATTGAACAAACGAAGTGATGTCATTCCTTAATCTTGCAGTTTTCGCCGGTGGGAAAAACTTTGCCAAAAATTTCTGGGCTAAGTCATCCCATTTGGTAATTGAGCCCGAGGGAAACGAATGCAACCAACTCTTTGCCTTGTCACGGAGCGTGAAAAGAAATAGTCAGAGTCTAATTGCATCATCAGTAACTTGAATGTACTTGAATGTGTCACAAATTTCCAGAAAACTCACCAAATGAGCATTTGGGTCGTCATTGGGCAACCCACCAAACTGCAAACAGTTTTGGACTATTTGGATGGTGCCTGGCTTAATTTCGAAATGGGTGGCATCAATGGCTAGCCTGAAATGCTTGAGTGCAAATCAGTGACAAGAGGCATGGCATACTCCTTCAAGGATTTAGGCTCCTCCTCAGCCATGGTATTTTGATTGGGTATACCCCGAACTTTGTCTCTTCGTAGTCTTCGAATATTTCTTTCGATCTCGGGATCGTAAGGAATTAACTCACGACCACGTGAGCGTGGCATACAAATCAAGAATACCTACAAAACAAAATGAAAATTATATACAAGTTAAAAAAGAGACCAAGTCGATTGAAATTGATATTGGTATACTTATTAGAAAACAATTCCCCGGCGACGGCGCCAAAAACTTGCTGATCGATTTAGCTATCGATAAACACACACGTGCAAGTATACACGGTCCACAAGTAATATATGATAAGATCTGAGTCGAACCCACAGGAAATTGTGACAAATAATAACCAAGTATCAATTGTATATCAATTTGATCTAATTTAAACGATGAAGGTTTGATTGTTTGTTGATTGTTTGAGTTCACAAGTCGAGTAATGAGTAAAATGTGGTAAAATATCAAGATAGAAAGGTCTAAGATTACAATTTCCCCCAACACGTCATTTGAATCTCCTAACTCTCTCTTTTCAATCAGTTATAACATACTAATTGACAACCGAGAAATCAAAACTACATAAGAGCCTCTGTCGATGGTTAATCACGAATCTTCCTAAGCGGTACATAGGTATATGTCTATCCTATGCACTATCAAGAGACTAATTTCAGGAATGATTAATAGACACGTGTCACCAAATCTAATTAATCCTCCCTTCAATTACCAACTTTCACATCGGAAGTCATTAAGACTAGATTCTCAATTGGTTGCATGCGGTAATTAGGTATATATCTATCCCAACTACTATCAAGAAACCTATTATTGCAGATAATTAATAAGACACACGTCACTTAATTCGATTAATAACCCACAACAAGCTATACTCTCGCATGTTATCATAACTAGGTCTTAACCTATAATCCGTTCGTCAAGTTCATATAGGTTCCCAAGGTAATTACGGTCCAAGCAATTAATCTAGAAAGAAAAGGTTATGACAATCAATTCACAAATGCATAACTAAAATCAATACAGAGAGAATTCAATTCAATTTAAGTGTTGGGTTCCATTACAATCTTAGAATAGAAGGTTAGTTCATGATAGCTACAATAGACATCAATTTCAATTTATACATTGTCAATTTCGAATTACAAAGGAGTTGAAAATCTAGAAATGAAACCACTTTTGAAGTTGTTCAGCTGTTGTTCCTTAGGTTGATGTTGGTTTCTAGCTCTCCTCCTTGGTTTTGCAATTCTTGTTGATTGAGTTCCTTGGCTTGTGGCTTGATTCAGCTTGATTTGCAGCCTTTAGCCCTGTTGTTTGGTGTATGTTGTAGCCTCCCTTTCTCTAGATATCTTATATGAGGCTTGGAAGAGATTATATATAGTCTTCATCAAGAAACCCTAGCCAAACTCGGATAAAATGCAGCACAGATCGCACTGAAGGCATGTCAGATCGCACTCAGGACGGCGTTGTGCGCCCGCACGGCGCCTGGTGCGCACGCGCCCAGGGCCCTGCCTGCCGCACGCTGGCTGCCGATTCTGCTGCCGCACCCGCGCGCGCACCCGCACGGCCAGGCGTGCGCCCTCACGCCCGCGCCTGTTGGCTGCCCAGCTGTCTGTACGCCCTGTCGAGTCCGCCTGTGCGCGCCCGCATGCCAGCGCCGCGAGCCCGCCTGCTGGCGCCTGCCGAGTGTCAGCGCCCAGTGCCAATGTCGTGCGACACACCGCCCGACGCCGTGCACGCAATCCAATGTCGTGTATGCCCAACTTCCACATGTCATCAAATTAACCCCCAAGCATTGCCAAACATAAATTTTCACCTTGTTATCATTCGGGCACGGATATCTAAGCATGGGCTTGCCCTCGTGGCTTGGTCGACGCCGAACGCCGTGCACACAATCCAACGCCGTGCACGCCCAACTACCAAATGTCAACAATTTACGCACCGAGCGTCGCCAAGCATTAATTTCCTTTGTTCTATCAATCGGGCACAGACGTCCAGGCACGGACATTGAATAAGTACAAACAACGATCCGAGCGATATTTATTTCAATTCCTACAAACATAATGAAAATGCATCAAATCAACATAAAATATGTAAAAATAACTAACAACTAATTTATGTCGAAATCAGATAAAAATACATAAAAACCACATAAAATACCTAAAGACTTGCAATTTATCAAAGCCAAAAGTACCCAAATTGTGTGTATAAAACGCACTCATCACTTGTCACCAAGTTTTCCTTTACTTCGTTCAAAATTTCGCTCGTTCTTCTCCCTCTTGCCCCCTTGTGGTTTTGACTGGGAATCAGCCAAGGCCACAGTTGTTGTTCTCTTACCCTTCCATGTAACCATCGCATGGCTGATGGGCACTGTCACGATTCCTCCCAAATCTTTGGCGAAGAATGAGAGGGTTGCAAATGAATCACAGGCCTTTGTAATGAGATGGGGCTTGAAGGAGTCTAGAGGACCATTGTTGCATATGCTAACCTAGTTCTTCTCCTCAATTGGCTCTGCACACTTTTGTGCTTGGGCCCTGAATCTATCCACATAATCTGACAGCTCCTCATTCGGCTTCTGCTCGAATAGCATCAGCTCTACAATAGTTACCTGTTTCTGCACATAGAAAAATTTCTTAAAAAATTGCAATTTCAGATCATCCCAATCATGGACTCATCCCTTCTCCAAGTTATAGTACCAACTGAAGGCACTATCCGTCAAGGTCTTGTTGAATTCCCTCATTAACAGATTATGGTTATCCACCTCATCATAACCCAACCATGGCGACATCGACTCCACGAACCTGGCAATGTGCTCCCTGGCATTCCCTTTCTCCTCGTTATACTTTGGGAACTGTGGGGGGTGCTCAATATACCCTACCGGGTAAGGTTGTCTCCGTATGTGTGCCGGGTAGGGTGGAGTAAAGTCCAATTCTGAAGGTCAGGATGTCTGCTTGTGAAGTTGATTGATCACATCGATCATATCATCTTTCGTCACATACTGGCTCGTGGTATGGACTCTCTAAGGGGCTGTGATGTATTGATGCATAGGTGGTGTGTATGGTAAGGAAATTGGCTGGTGTACACTTCCATCCTGCATAATTTGTATCGGTTGTGCTTGTTGGTTTGTTCGTTGGATGTGGCTTGAGATGGTTGGTATCTACACTTGTGAAAATGCTGGGAGAGCGGTCGGGATGATGTTGGGTTGAGGCTGACTTGTTTCCAATCGGAGTTGTGGCACATCACCGCTGTTTTGGGGCTCCAAGTTGATGATTGGAATCGGCTAACTCTCCATTGTTGGAGGCACAGTCTGATTCTCTTTGTTGTTGCTGTTGTCCTCCACTTCCGCTCGTTCCCCCTGCGAACTTCCTGGGAACATAGCCCTGAAAGTGGGGATTTGCATCAACTGCTGGCGGAAATTCCCCATCTCTTCCTGCTTCCTCTGCATTTCCAGCATCATGGTCATCATCATCTCTTGGCCTTCTCGTGCCTCCTGTAATGCCTTGAGCATCTCCATCTGCACAGCATTCGTAGTTGTCTGCGCTCCAGTTACCTCCTCACCTTGCCTTCCTGTGTTTGTCTGTCTAGCACTGGTTTGTTGTTGATCAGCCATTTGAGGTGATGTTGAACTTCTTTCTGAAACGTCTTCTAAGATGGGTTGATCAAAATCCAGATTCGCGCTTTGGAGCACTGGATTTACTTGCCTTGAAATCGGATCCGGTGAAGTGATGCTTGTTGTCGGTGAAACTCTTCCTGTAATTCTCCCACTTCGAGTTGTGGGCATACCCTTCACGAATTCTACACCTCCCCAGCAGAGTCGCCAAATAAATGTAGGTAAAGAAATTACACCTTGCTAGGGTTAGGGTTTCGTGTTGGCTGGAGAGGAGAGAAATCCACGAAGAGCACGAAATTGATTGATTGATTGAAGAGGGGAGAAGAACAGGTGGGCGATTACTCCAATGACACGTGGCAGAACTCCTAGAATCCGGAAACCGGGTTAGGGTAGCAGGGATTCCAAAAGCCTTCTTGAGTCTTCGAGTTAGGAGAGAGTTCCAAGTGTAATGAGCTTCCAAGAGTCTAAGTGTAATGTCTTGAGAGCGATCTCCTTCTCTTAGAATAGATGGGCTATTTATAGAGCTTGCTTGGGAAATGGTCACATGCCAGGCACGTGTTTTAAAGAGAATTCCAGAAATACCCTTTAGTCATGTTTTAAAGAGAGAATTCCAGAAATGTCCTTTAATCATCAAAGTAATGCCCAAATTGCCCTGTTCTTCTAGCCACCAATCCAATCCCTCAATCAATTCCCAAAATGGGTCGCATCCACGAGTCTTCTGCCTTGGAACACGTGGAGACTTCCCCGGGTCTAGTACATTTAATTAGGTTTTTTGTAAACCCTAATTTGTACATTTAATTAGGTCACATGAACCCTAATTTATACATTTAATTAGGCATTTGTAAACCCTAATTTGTATATTTATTTCAATTAGGTCATGTGAACCTTAATATGCACTTGGGCCCACAATTAGTAAAAGTGGGTGAGTTGTTTTCTTTAGAACCTATATATAATATATACTATCAAAATTCAATTTTATGAATACATTTTATCACAAGGGTCAAGGGCCCAAGGGAAACTTAGGAAAAAGACCATGAAAGAGAAATTTGACGAAACCTGAGAGAAACTTATTATTAATTTTCTATAGCGATTGTTGAATTCTAACTTTTGCTAAGTAATATACATACATTTATAACTTTGCACAATAAAAAAAATAGTCATTTACCGCTAGATTATTACATTTGATCATGTTGGTGAAGTTAGCTCCTTACCACTTGACTATCAATGACTAATGATTATATACTAAAATATATTCTCTGTGGCATAAAAAATAGCTTAAGTATAATTTTTATCTAAATTATAAAAAGAAAAAATTAAAATAGAAGAAAGAAATTAAAAAATTTCAACTTCATCCCCCATGAACCCCACATAAGTATAATATCATTCTTTTCTTCTTCTTTTTTTAAGAAAAAATGTAATGAATATTACTTATGTACTTTTAAAAGTAAAATAGTTTTTATGCAATATTTTGGGTTTGAATTGTGTACTTTGAATTTTGGAGAACTAATTTTTTTCTGTACTTCGCTTACTAATTTTTAGCAGTTGGCATGTTTAATTGAACCTCCAAACTCATTGCGCAAATTTTATAGCTTTGCATTTGAATACCAAATTAACGTCGTGTTTTGAGTTAAATAATATTTATACTTGAATCTCAAACTTCTTCTAGACGAACAAAATTTTCAATTGCGTTTGTACTTTCAAACACACTAAACGTTATATAACCAAACATATACTGTATATTACAAAAAACAACAATTTTATTCATCAATAATAAAGGAAACATAAATACTTACAACTTACAAACATATCTACCTCTCTCCAACCCACATACAAACTGTATAATTACAACACCATGTAAACTATATAACTAGCCCAACTACATACATAACATGGAGGAAGACATGTTACTAAACTAGCTTTGCTATGCAGAACCAGCATCGTCACCTGGATTAATCTTTTTAATGTCCTTGTTCTTTTTGATGGTGGAGGAAACATAGTGATGCATTTTCTCGCCCATCATCGTTGTTACCTTCTTCTTCTTTTTAGGAATCAAGCTCCCATTACCCTTGGATTTGTACCCTGCCCAGCTCTCGCCTTCGCCAGCCTGACGCTCATTTGCCCTGTCCGCCATTTCTTAATTTCTCTCTATATATCTCGTTTTCGCAATTGTGTTGTGTATGGTATCGATCAAATTAGTGAAACTCTATTTATAGGGAAAATTTTCTATCTATTCCATTTTTTTTTTAAATTTGTGTTTGAGTTTTATATAATGTATATATCAATTCGTGGTGTTTTCTTTTCCGCGTGTGTTATATCTGTGGGTGTATGTATGTGCGTGCGCGTGTTTAATTTTATTTGAATTAATTAGCTCAGATTAAGGCCATGTCTTTTGGTTTTGGTGTGGGAGAGAGATTGTGTATGTAGACTTGCTGAAATCGGTTTATGAATGTATGTGGGTGCCTGTGTGTGTTTATGTGTTTGTATTTTACATAACCAGCTAAACAATATTATGAAAATGGGTAGTAAGGCCTCGTTGTAATTGCCACTGCAATTATTTTGTAATTTCATTATCCTAATCTTTTCATACTTCAATTTTCATAATGATATTAACCTCAATACATCTGCAATATATATATATATATATATACACACACACACACACACATATATATATATATATATATATATATATATATATATATGTATGTATATACGCACACACACGCACGCACCCACACGGTTTCAAATTAATTCCTGAAATTTGTATGTTGTTGGACGGTATTTTTGGAGGTTTTTGCATTGAATTTTTTGTGAAATCTCCACAAACATAAACAGAGTTGAACAAGAGATGCAAAGATTTTACGCGAAATTATACTCATTTGGGAAGAAACTATTGAGAATTATCATGTGACAAATTATATATCATCAGTTCTCAAAAGATAAACAAAGTACAATTTGCATACAAATTAAGAAAAATAAAAGTACATAAAAAAAAGTAAAAAAAATTTAAATTTATACTTACTGACCCCACAAGATTATATAATGTAATTAGTACTTTTATTTTATTTTTTAATATTAATAGATCTCACTAAATGATTTATTTACCCTTCACTTTATATTTTTTATTTCATTCTTTAATTTGGAGATAAAAAATTTGTACATTTAGTCATCCTTTTGAAGATGGAGGGAGTATCTTAATTTAAATTTTGTGCTTCTTTGAATTCTGAATTATATAGAAGATCATTATTGACTTTTGAAAATCAATTTGAGACTTTTTTCAAAATTGAAAATTGAGATTATTTTTTAAAAATTGTAAAACAAAAAATTAGTAAGGCCTCATTGTAATTACCACTGCAATTATTTTGTAATTTCATTATCCTAATCTTTTCACGCTTGAATTTTCAACCTCAAAAAATATATATATATATATATATATGGCAATGATCCATAACATCTGTTTGCTATGGAACAAAAAATGACAAATAGCATCTTAACTGTCCATTACAAAAATAAAGGGCTGTGATTGAAAAAGGGAACCCAACATCCGCTAGAATTTCTAGCAGACAGCATAAAAATAATTTGTGAACGATAATGCCCCTAGTCAAGCTAAGTCAACAAATGCTTTTATGTTCTTTCTCTAGTCATTCCAGCGGACACAGAAATTGAATTGGGAAAGTTGTGATTTCATGCTGCGATTTCATGAGATGTGAAAATTGAATTGGGGTTGTTCGCAATTGAAGCTGTGAAATCAAATTGGGGCAAAAGTTCTATGTAGCTCCATTTCTTAATGTTTTGTCACACGTCTCTTGAACAGGTTGGATATGGTGATAGTTTAATATTACAATAAACAGGTTTTTCAATAAAATCCAGTAAACAGTTAAATTAGTGCATTTGGTTAATCTTGAACAGATATGGAGAGAAGGCACAAGATGTGGAACTGTTGAAGAAATGGAGTTGTCCAATGGCACAAATCAGCTTGAGCTTGCAACCAACTGCTTCCTTGGTCTCCTATTGATACCAACACAATGTTGTGACTATATAAGCAATTTTCAATGCCATATTGGTCCTGGGTTGGCTCCATACTAAAGACCGAGAATTTGTAGTCATGCGGAATTGTTCCGCGAAAATCCACTACTTACGGGTTGCAGATGCCCCAGCTGTCAGCAGGAAAGCTTATGCTTCCATAGTTTATAATGCAATCCGTGGTGCTAGAGAGCTTTTTGTGCATAGAATCTGTGGAGAAATGTTAAAATTTGTCCATGTTCTCAGACGAGGGAGTTGTTTCTGTGTAGTTTCGAGGAAGCTATGAATCCCGGTTGACTTCTTCAGTGAAATTGTTAGGTTGTAAGCAGAGGTGTTCTGTTTAAAATATGTTCGAGTCACAGCCTTCCTAAAGTCAGCGGACCATTTAATTCTGGCGCCTGTGGGGGCATTATCGCGCACAAATTATTTTTATGTTGTCCGCTAGAATTCCTAGCGGACTCTGGGTTCCCTTTTTCAATCAAATTAATTCCTGAGATTTGTATGTTGTTGGACGGTTTTTTGGTGGATTATGAATTGAATTTGCTGTGAAATCTCCGCAAACATGAACACAATTGAACAAGAGATACAATGATTTTATGTGGAATTAAACTCAATTGAGAAGAAATTATGGAAAACTATCTTGTAATAAATTAATTTTAAAATAAATGTTTTTCTTTGTTGCGAATTATAAGATCATTGATTTTTAAAAGTCAGTTGGAGACATTTTCAATATTACAATTGAGAGTATTAGTAAAATTTATAAAACAATTCATTTTACAATGAATAATATTTTTAAAATATTTTACAATATTTATTGACTAAATTTAAAGTAATTAATATTAATTTTAAGTATGAAAATATCTCAAATTTAAAACGGAAGAAATATTTTCAGATTGGAAATGACAAATATTCCTGTTATTTTTCACAAGTTATATTAGAGATGATTGACGGTTTAAATTTTTTTACTACAACGTGAAATTTTCACAAAGGTGGTGCCAAGGATATACCTTTTGTACATAATTAGTAAAAGCGGGTGAGATGTTTTCTTTAGAACCTATATATAATATATACTATCAAAATTCAATTTTATGAATACATTTTATCATAAGGGCCCAAGGGAAACTTAGGAAAAAGACCATGAGAGAGAAATTTGATGAAACCTGAGAGAATCTTACTATTAATTTTCTACAGCGATTGTTGAATTTTAACTTTTGCTAAGTAATATATATTGCATTTATAACCCTGCACAATAAAAAAAATAGTCATTTACCACGAGATTATTACATTTGATCTAGTTGGTGAAGTTAGCTCCTTACCACTTGACTATCAATGACTAATGATTATATACTAAAATATATTATCTGTGACATAAAAAATAGCTTAAGTATAATTTTCATCTAAATTATAAAAAGAAAAAATTAAAATAGAAGAAAGAAAATTAAAAAAATTCAACTTCATCCCTCATGAACTCCACATAATATAATATCATTCTTTTCTCTTTTTTTTTTAGAAAAAAATGTAATGAATGCTACTTATGTACTTTTAAAAGTAAAATAGTTTTTATGCAATATTTTGAGTTTGAATTGTGTACTTTGAATTTTGGAGAACTAATTTTTTCATGTACTTTATACATCTTTTGGGGATGTAAAGTATGGTTTTGTTCGCTTACTAATTTTTAGCAGTTGACATGTTTAATTGAACCTCCAAACTCATTGCGCAAATTTTATAGCTTTGCATTTGAATACCAAAAATTAACGTCGTGTTTTGAGTTAAATAATATTTATACTTGAATCTCAAACTTCTTCTAGACGAACAAAATTTTCAATTGCGTTTGTACTTTCAAACACACTAAACGTTATATAACCAAACATATACTGTATATTACAAAAAACAACAATTTTATTCATCAATAATAAAGGAAACATAAATACTTACAACTTACAAACATATCTACCTCTCTCCAACCCACATACAAACTGTATAATTACAACACCATGTAAACTATATAACTAGCCAACTACATACATAACATGGAGGAATACATATTACTATACTAGCTTTGCTATGCAGAACCAGCATCATCACCTGGATTAATCTTTTTCATGTCCTTGTTCTTTTTGATGGTGGAGGAGACATAGTGATGCATTTTCTCGCCCATCATCGTTGTTACCTTCTTCTTCTTTGCAGGAATCAAGCTCCCATTACCCTTGGATTTGTACCCTGCCCAGCTCTCGCCTTCGCCAGCCTGACGCTCATTTGCCCTGTCCGCCATTTCTTAATTTCTCTCTATATATCTCGTTTTCGCAATTGTGTTGTGTATGGTATGGATCAAATTAGTGAAACTCTATTTATAGGGATAATTCTCTATCTATTCCATTTTTTTTTTAAATTTGTGTTTGAGTTTTATATAATGTATATATCAATTCGTGGTGTTTTCTTTTCCGCGTGTGTTATATGTGTGGGTGTATGTATGTGCGTGCGCGTGTTTAATTTTATTTGAATTAATTAGCTCAGATTAAGGCCATGTCTTTTGGTTTTGGTGTGGGAGAGAGATTGTGTATGTAGACTTGCTGAAATCGGTTTATGAATGTATGTGGGTGCCTGTGTGTGTTTATGTGTTTGTATTTTACAAAACCAGCTAAACAATATTATGAAAATGGGTAGTAAGGCCTCGTTGTAATTGCCACTGCAATTATTTTGTAATTTCATTATCCTAATCTTTTCACACTTGAATTTTCATAATGAAATTAACCTCAATACACCTACGATATATATATATATATATATATATATATGTATATATATATATATATATATATATATATACACACACACACACACGCACACACACACGGTTTCAAATTAATTCCTGAAATTTGTATGTACAGGACGGTATTTTTGGAGGTTTTTGCATTGAATTTTCTGTGAAATCTCCACAAACATAAACACAGTTGAACAAGAGATACAAAGATTTTACGTGGAATTATACTCATTTGGAAAGAAATTATTGAGAATTATTATGTGATAAATTATATACCCTCGGTTCTCATAAGATGAACAAATCACAATTTGCATACAAATTAAGAAAAATAAAAGTAGATAAAAGAAAGTAAAAAATTTAAATTTTTCCTTAGTGACCCCACAAGATTATATAATGTGATGAGTACTTTTATTTTATTTTTTTATATTAATAGATCCCACTAAATTACTTAATTACCCTTAACTTTATATTTTTTATTTCATCCTTTAATTTGGAGATAAAAAAATTGTACATTTAGTGATCCTTTTGTTAAACATATTAATAAATATATAGTCTTAAATTATTACATATACAGTCATTATACAAATGAGTGATATTACGAGTTCATCCGTAACTTCCGTAGCTCATACCGTCAACACTGTTCCGAAATCTACTGAATTGATAGCCTATAAAGATGTAACTGAAGACTTAGATAAATGGACTATCCCAACAGTCAAACCAGAAAAAATCTATAAAATTGGAACTTTTGATTTCATAAGCAAAAAAGTTATTAAAACTTTTGAGCATCCTGTTCCTTTACAGAATAATGATGAACTACTTTATTTGTTGCATGTTGATGATTTATATCCATATTTGCATAAATATAAGTATGTTCATATTAGTCTTGTATAAATTGCTCTTAAACCTTTGACTTTATTAGGTCAAAATACCAGTATACAATGTACACTACGCGATGGTAGATGTCTTGACTGGAAACCTTCCCTGATGGGAGCTATTGAGACTAGTTTGTCTCATGGACCCGTATATTTTGATATTTATCCAAATCTTAGTATTTTCTTGTCTGACAGTAATTTATCCAAAGTTCTAGAACTTAGAGTATTGTCACAAGGATATAATTACCTACCAGGATCTCTTCCATTTACAATCATATTCCGTATCCATTTAAAAGTTTTATCAACTTTAAATCCTTATATCCGTAAGCAAACAGAACAAGGTCAGACTGTTTTAATAGAAACTAATCTGTTTAGCAGTCAAGTTGTTGTTCCTTGTATGATTCCCTAGGATAGTATTAATTTCCCAAACGAATGGCAAATACCACAAGCCATACCAACCAGACTAATTGTCAGACAATTCCTTGATGAAATTGTCCAAACCAGAGATAGAAATGTTTTTATACAATTCAAAAAACAACCCTTGAGTAGGAGCATATCCAGTACCTCTTACAAAATAAGTGTTCCTTACAACATTAAATTGCCCGAATCCTCTAGACACTCTTTAGCAGACCCTTTAGAATTAATTACTAAAACTTCTAGTAATGATTCTAATAAAGATTTAACTCTGGAAGATCAAATAAAAGAAATACACATATCTGAAATTTAAATACCACATGGTATTTATACCCGTAGACCAACGAGTCCAACCGCCAGTGATATGAATTTTAATATTTGATAGATTTTACACCAAATAGTGAAAATCAAAAAATACTCAACAATGATCTCATGCAGGAACAATACCAAGACTTCCGTCGTTGGTATTTTAAAGTTCATACTTCTGAACAATTATCAGATTATAAAAATCAGTATTGCCAATATCTTCAAGAAATACAATCCCTTGTATCTTTTCCTTATTGGTTTTCTAATTTAAAATCTCATTCTGAACAAAATCTGAATGTGCTAACCGCTTTTCGAAAAGATTGGATAACAACTGATGGTCAAATTATTCAATCTATTCATCCACCTTCCCAGGGGCTTTCCTTAGCTCATGATAATAAAGATAACCCTCCTTTACTTATCAGTCCTTTTGGGAAAATTTCTGAAAATACCACTACCAGTGTAAAGTAACTTATACAAGTTACTAAACAGAATAATTACACAAATATTTTCCTTCAAACAGTAGGAAAACAGCTCATCCGCATTGAAGAACAAGTTCAAAAAATAACAGAAAAATGTCATTTTACTACCAAAATTGGCATCCAGCCTGCAACAATCAAACCTCCTATTGAAATTTCTAATTTCAATTTAAAGTCTAAATGTGACGCCCCCAAAATAGGTCAACACAACCCATTTTGAGTCCCAAATAACATCTTACAAAATACAAATACAAATATGAATTTTCCCATTTACAACTAATAATTGTCGTGCAAAATACGACAACACACATACTGTGACTTTCAATACAAATACAACTTAATATCTCAATACATTATTATTAGTGTGGCAATAAGTGTATTGAGAGCTTAAGTTGTATTTGTATTGAAAGTCACAGTATGTGTGTTGTCGTATTTTGCACGATAATTATTAGTTGTAAATGGGAAGATTCATATTTGTATTTGTATTTTATAAGATGTTATTGGTGACTCAAAATGGGTTGTGTGGACCTATTTTGAGGGCATCACAGTTGGTATCAGAGCTTAGGGATATGATCTCTGGTAGAGATCTGGGATTAGAACTAGGAGGGGAGAAACGAGTAAAATCCTTCGCTAGTGTGTCCTACCTAAGCTATTTTATTTTTTTAGTAATTGATTTGGTTATAGGGACAAGATGTTGCATGTATATTTCTTTAATTAATCTTTGTTTTGTGATCACATTTCAGAATGGCATCTGAAAACCAAGAGATTCACTATGAGACAATTGCGGCTGAAAATCAGGAAGCCACAAATAATACGGGTGCAAACTCAGAACATCATGGTGCTAATCATGATGCTAACAACAGGATGAATGATGAATTTTTTAGGAACTTCATGCAATATATGTAGAACTAGGCGAGAATAGCTCATGTCTACAATACTCGCAGAAACGCTGATAATGTACGAATGGTTACTGCCAAAGCAGTTCAAAGAATTGGGACCACCTGAATTTTTTGGCAAGCCAGATCCACTCAAGGCAGAGGCGTGGCTCAAATAATTAACAAAGATATTTGATGTACTGCGTTGCACGGACGACCAAAAGGTTCCTTTCGCCACTTTTATGCTGCGAGGAGAAGCGGATCATTGGTGGGAATCCATGAAACGTACCTGTCACTCGGCACTCGAGATATCTTGGGTCGAGTTCCAGGAATTATTTAATGAGAAGTATTTCCCAGAAAGTATTCGCCATATGAAGGAGGTGGAATTCATCAAACTGGAAAAAAATAATATGACGGTGTCGCAGTACGAAGCCAAGTTTGTCGAGCTGTCGCGTTTTGCATCCCATTTGGTGGACACTAAGGAACGAATGACACGAATGTTTCTACGAGGTTTGAACCCAGAAATTTGTAAATATCTCGTTTCTCATAAAATTTGTCTATATTCAGATGCTGCGGATAGGGCTCAAGAAGTGGCGCAAGAGAGAGGAATACTACAACCAGGAAGCAACACCCAACAATGAGAGAGAAATTACGATAATAATCGTAATGGTGGCAACAATTATCGAAATAATGATAACCAGCGAGGAGGGAATCACAACACCGAAAATGGTAACCACTTCGGTGGTAATTCTGGCCTAGATAACAGGAGGAGTGAATCAAGTGGCAACAATTCCAAGAAAAGGAGATTCAACAACAACCATGGAAAGGCACCACCATCAGCACCAACACAAGTACCAATTTCGAAGGGAGGAGAACGACCACCAGTTAAATGTTTCAGGTGTGGGAAAGAAGGACACATCAGTCCAAATTGTACACAATCGCCATCCCAAATGTGTTACAATTGTGGAAAAGAAGGCCATATAGCTCACTTTTGTCATGCAGCGAAGTCAAATCCAGCTGCAATGATGACACCAAAGGCGGTCACGGACAAGTCAAAGTCTGTGGTTCAGGGGAGAGCTTTTGTCGTGACATCTCAAAAAGCGCAGAACCCGAATGAAGTTATTACGGGTAAACTACTTATTAACTCTTGCGAAGTATATGCCTTATTAGATACTGGTTCTACCCACTCTTTTATTTCACCAACATGTGCTCAACGTCTGAACTTAACTCCTGAGAAATTAGATTTTGATTTATCTGTTGAAACACCATTAGCACAAACATTCGTTACATCTACAGTCTATAAACCTTGCTTTGTTCAAATCGGCACCCTCACATTATCAGTTGATCTTATCTCCTTGAACATGCATGAATTTGATGTGATTTTAAGAATTAATTGGTTAACTACTCATCATACTAAAATTGATTGCTCTCGTAAGGTCATTAGTTTTCATATTCCTAATCAACCTATTATGCGAATTCAAGCAACCAAACCATTGAAATCAATAACCGTCATTTCTAGTCACAAAGCCATTCGTTTATTAAAAAATGGATGCCAAGCTTTCTTAGCCCATGTAACGGATTTAAACAAAAGTACGTCAGATTTGAATAATATTTCTGTTGTTAATGAGTTCCCTGACGTATTTCCTGAAGAGCTTCCTGGCCTACCCCCAGACCGTGAAATTGAATTTTGTATCGACCTTGAACCCGGTACGAAACCCATTTCCAAAACCCCATATCGAATGGCTTATATTGAACTTCAAGAGTTAAAAGTCCAGCTACAGGAGTTGTTAGACAGCGGTTTCATACGTCCGAGTACATCGCCTTGAAGTGCTCCTATTTTATTCGTAAAGAAGAAAGACGGGAGTATGAGTCTTTGCATTGACTATCGGGAGTTAAACCATGTCACCATCAAAAATAGGTACCCGTTACCTCGCATTGATGACCTATTCGACCAGTTACAAGGTGCACAATTCTTTTCAAAGATTGATCTTCGTTCTGGGTATCATCAGTTGAAAGTTAAAGCTGATGACATTCCAAAGACTGCCTTCAAAACTCGGTACGAGCACTATGAATTCCTAGTCATGTCTTTTGGATTGACTAATGCTCCTGCTGCTTTCATGGATATGATGAACCGGATATTCAAGAAATATTTGGATCATTTTGTGGTTGTCTTCATTGATGACAGTCTCATATATTCTAAAAGTCGTGAAGATCATGAGCAACACTTGAGGCTGATACTCCAAAAGATTCGTGAAAACAAGCTATATGCTAAGTTGAAGAAATGTGAATTCTGGCTTGAGGAAGTTACATTCCTTGGTCACTTGGTTTCTAAACAAGGAATCTCAGTTGACCCGGTGAAGATTGAAGCTGTATCAAATTGAGAACAACCTAAGTCAGTAACCGAAGTACGAAGCTTTCTGGGTCTAGCTGGTTATTATCAGAAATTCGTAGAAGGATTTTCTCGAATAGTCATTCCATTAACTCAACTGACTCGGAAAAGCACAACATTCAAATGGAGCGAAAAATGCGAGAAGAGTTCTCAAGAACTCAAAAGAAGACTCATCTCAGTACCTGTATTGGCAATACCATCAGGATCGGAAGGATTTGTCATCTACAGCGACGCTTCAAGCAAATGACTAGGTTGTGTTCTCATGCAACATGGGAAGGTTATAGCCTATGCGTCTCGGCAACTCAAGGAATATGAGAAGAATTATCCTACTCATGATCTAGAGTTAGCAGCAGTCGTTTTCGCGTTGAAGATTTGGAGACATTACTTGTATGGAGAAAAATTGGAGATCTATACAGACCATAAAAGTCTCAAATATTTCTTCACCCAGAAGGAACTCAACATGCGATAGCGGCGTTGCCTCGAGCTGTTGAAAGATTACGACCATACCATCCAATATCATCTTGGAAAGGCGAACGTAGTAGCTGACGTATTGAGTAGAAGATCATATGCAAGTACGAGTGCGTTATTAACATCGCAAAGGCTCATTTTGGATGATTTACAAAGGATGGAGATAGAGTTAAAGACTCCAAGAACCCATGTGAAGATCGCACATATACAGGTAGAACCGACTTTAATCGACAAAATTAAAGCTGCTCAAGTTACAGACCCGGAGTTGGTGAATATGAAGAAAAAAGTACAAGAAGGTGCTATTCCAGAAGCAAGAGTCGACGAAGATGAAATACTTCGAGTCAACTTTAGACTGTGTGTTCCTAACGATCCTGACTTGAAATACAAAATCATGATGGAGGCACACAACACACCATTTGCAATCCACCTTGGAAGTACCAAAATGTATCGTGATCTTCGACATACATTTTGGTGGAACAATATGAAGAGAGAGATTGCAGAGTTTATCGCAAGATGTTTAACTTGTCAACGTGTCAAGGCGGAGCATCAAGTACCAAGGGGTCCATTGCAACCACTTGAGATTCTAGAATGGAAGTGGGAACACATCAACATGGATTTCGTGACAGGTCTTCCCAAAGTTTCTCAAGGCTTAGACGCAATTTGGGTCATTATAGATAGATTGACCAAGTCTGTTCATTTCTTGCCTATACGAGAAAACTATTCACTTGAGCGTCTTGCTAGTATGTATATAAGCGAGATTATCAGATTGCATGGCATGCCAGTATCCATCGTTTCTGATCGAGATCCTAGGTTCACTTCACGATTTTGGGTCAGCTTACAAAAAGCTATGGGCACTGAATTACGATTCAGTTTTGCATACCATCCCCAAACAGACGGGCAATCGAAAAGGACGATTCAAACCCTCGAAGATCTATTAAGACTCTGCGTACTAGACTTCAAAGGAAGTTGGGACAAATACTTGTCATTGGTGGAATTCTCTTACAATAACAGTTATCAAGCAAGTATAGGCATGGCTCCCTTCGAGGCGTTGTATGGACGAAGGTGTCGATCTCCAGCATGTTGGGATGAAGTAGATGAGGCAAAATTGTTGGGACCGGAGTTAATATATATGACTACGAAAAAGATCCAAATGATCCGACAACGTATACAAACAGCTCAAGATCGACAAAAGAGTTATGCCGATCTTCATCGAAGAGACGAGGAATTCAATGTCGGGGATCATGTATTTTTACGTGTTGCTCCATGGAAAGGAGTTACGAGATTCGGAAAGAGAGGAAAGCTTAACCCTCGATTTATCGGTCCATTTGAAATCCTCGACCGAGTAGGAACTGTGGCCTACAGACTCGCTTTACCGCCAAGCATGTCTCGTGTTCATAATGTTTTTCACATATCCATGCTACGTAAATATGTGAAAGATCCAAACTACGTTATTGAATTAGAACCAGACGAGATAGCAGAGGATTTAACGTACGAGGAGATACCTGTCAAGATCTTAGATAAGAAGGAACAGATTCTACGCTCAAAGGTTATACCTCAAGTCAAAATTTTATGAAGAAATCATGATATTGAGGAAATGACCTGGGAGTTAGAATCTGAAATGAGAGCAAGGTATCCTCACCTTTTCGAAATGCCAGGTACGTACGTCAATTTCGAGGACGAAATTTCATAAGGAGGGGACATTGTAAGATCCCGACTTTATGAAATAAAAGTTTATTATTTTCTTTATGATTATTTTTCTAAATAGTGAAGTGTTTAATTGTTATAAATGATAGTTAAGGGTGTTATATGCAAATTATCTGATAAAAAGTATGTCGGAGAATATTCCTTTTGTCGGGGAATATTCTTTTTGTCGGGGAATATTCTTTCTGTCGAGGAATATTATATTCGGTACCGTACAACAGCGTCGAAATGACAATATTGTCAACGATAGTGGGCCCCATTGTCGGATACTAAAAACGACAGTATTTGTCAACAGTATTATCACCTGCAACTGTTGAAATACCCGACAATAAAAAGAACAGTAAAACGCGTTATTCCACAGTAGTACGCAGTATTTCACAAGCACACGATGTTGCACAGTATTTTATATTATTGATTCAATAATTGATAAAGTAGCTATTGCACAATATTTTGATTCAATAATTATTACAGTAGCATCTGCATAATACTTTTTATTATTTGTCATGACATTGTAACTCATATTATTTGATATGATATTTTAGCATTATTGACAATGTCTAGAAATTCTGTCAAGGAAAAAGGTTATTTAATTGTGCGTCGTTTATACGGAAGACCCTTTTTTTCCTAGGAATGATCTAGTTGTCAATATTATAAGTCTATAATATTAATGGTGAATAATTATTGTAAGTTATCTTATATTTCCGTGGGACCCACAACTATTTGATCGGTGGGACCCACAATTTATTTTTCTTGTACTAATTTCTTCATATTTTATTTTTTTTGTGGGACCCACATGTCATTGAATAGTAAATTACCGTCAATAAATAGTTAATTCAGTTTTTATTTTACCTTAGGATTAAAAACCTAAGTGAAAGCATATTCTAAGAATATACTATGGTATAAAGTATATTAAAAGAATATGTCAAGGGTATAAGAGTAATAAACCACGAAAAATTAGGGAAAAGACTAAAATGCCCTCACCTTGATTTTTCTATAAATAGGGAGGGTTTGCTTAAGAAATTTTCGCACCTTCATTGCCTATACTTTCTCTCTCTCTCTAAATTTCTTAAATTCTCTAAGTGTGCTAGGCTAGTGTGAGTATTTGTGAGAATACGAGTATTATCCGAAGTTAGTAAACTTCATAGGAAGTAGCATCGAGTCACTTGTTAACTAAGGTAGGGAATATCATTTCTTTCATACTCATATATAATATCATTTGCTTTCATGTTCGTAAGTGATATTATACTCATAAAGTTTGTTATTAATTTCGTATTAATTTGTGGGGATAACCTGTCCGTGCGGATTGACGCATACCTGGTGAATATCCTTTTTTATTCATTCCTTATTACTCTGTGGGAATAACCTGTTTGTACGGAGTGTCGTACCTGTTAAATATCCTTTTTTATTCATTCCTTATTACTCTATGGGAATAACCTGTATGTACGGAGTGTCGTACCTGGTAAATATCCCTTTGCATTTATTCCTTATTAATCTGTGGGTATAACATGTCCGTGCAGATTGACGCATGCCTAGTGAATAACCATTTGTATTCATTACTTATTAATCTTTTGTGGAAATAATCTGTCTACGCGGATTATCGCATGACGGGTGAAAATCCATTTGCAGTTCGTATATTCTTTTATACTCGTATAAAGTATCATTTCTTTGTACTCTTTAAGGGATGTCTTTTTCTTTTATATTTCTCCATTTATGATAAGAAATTTTTGTTTGTTTCCAAAACCTTATTTTTAAATGGTGGAAATCCCTAAAAATTAGTAGAATATCCTTAATAGTTTGTGCTTCATCTAATATCTTTTCACTTGAATCTATCTATTTCGTTTTATACGTTATAGTTGAATCATGAAATAATTTCTTGAATATCATTCTTGAATTTGACTCCACAATTTGGTCATCGTGTTAGCAATTTGGTCAATCTTCGATACTGATTAAATTATAAATCTTTTTTTATCCTTAATCTCACTGTATCAATGTCATCATCCTCATCCTCATACTTAAATTGTGGTGATAGTTCTCTTTGGCCCGTAGTGCAAAGATGAACTGGCGTGACATGATTTTGACCAAACCGTGTATTGGTATAATCATGACTTTTCGTGTGACAAACAAAAGCGTATGGTGAAAGTTCTCTTTGGCCCGTAGTGCAAAGATGAACTGGCGTTTGGCATGATCATGACCGGTGATGTTACAAATAAATATCTTTGGCACATAGTGCAAAGAGAGGCTGTAGATTTGGATGTTCATAAACATGAACTATTGATTGGTGTTACAGGGATAAAATATTGGTGGTGATCCTTTAACTTATAGAAGATGGTAGATATTATAATCTACTTGACTCTTCTAATGGATTGTTCGTTTCGCTGCAGTTGTTGTTGTTGAACAATTATAATATCTTTAAATCTCTGATTTATTATTGTTGAAGACTAAAGATAATTTTTATTCTTCATTATCTTAGTCATGATATTTCTTACTGGGCTATTTGTGCTCACCCTTTTCTTTTTTATTCCATTTTCTCCTCAAGAAAAGAGAGTGTAGCGGGGACTAGCCGGGGAATGGAGTGATGGTCCGAGACAATAGAAATATCTCATTACATTATTATTAGTATGACAATAGGTGTATTGAGAGCTTAAGTTGTATTTGTATTGAAAGTCACAGTATGTGTGTTGTCGTATTTTGCAAGACAATTATTAGTTATAAATGGGAAGATTCATATTTGTATTTCTATTTTGTAAGATGTTATTGGCGACTCAAAATGGGTTGTGTGGACCTATTTTGAGGGTGTCACACTAAAAAACAAGAAAAAGATTTTATTGATAATCTTGTTAGTCGTATGAAAGACATGAAGCTTGGACCATCCTCTTCCACTATTAATATGTTATCTGAACGAACTTCTTCTCCTATAGACAGTAGTGAGGAAGAAACTCCTAGCATCCAATAGATTCACGAAATCCAGAATAATTTTCAAAACCATGATTTCCTCAACAAAACTATTTACAGTAACAAGCCCATGCCACGAATGGCCTTATCCGGACCTAGTCGATATTATTATCCTCGACCCACTCCCCAAAATATTTTGTATGAATAGATTTTCTTCATTCTCAAAAATCCTATCATGGAAAAACCATCTATGAATGGAATATTGATGGAAAAACTGAATATCAAATATATGAAACTATACATCATATATTAATGTATGCAACTGTCTATAAACAGAATGACAATTTTGACAATCAGATTTGTAAATTCATAACCATAGGATTCTCCGGTGTCCTTAAAGGTTGGTGGGACAATGCTCTTACCGAAATACAGCGTAATGAAATTTTAAACGCAGTCAAGATCGAAACTAATCCGATCACTAGAACAGAAATCTAAAAAGAAGATGCCTGTTACACCCTTGTTCAGGCAATCCTTCACCACTTTGTTGGAACAACTAGTCTTATTATGGATAAGAGTCGTGAACTTCTCCAAAATCTTTGTTGCCCTTCCTTAACCCATTTTAGGTGGTATAAGGATGTTTTCCTTATGAAAATCATGCAACGACCTGATGCTAACAGTGACCATTGGAAAGTCAAGTTCATTAACGGCCTTCCTCACCTTTTTGCCGAAAAGGTCAGAAAACGTTTACGCGATAAACATGATCATATCAGTATACCATATGCTTCATTAACATATGGATATCTTGTTTCTGTCATTACCCAGGAAGGATTATCTCTCTGTAATGATATGAAATTACAAAATCAAATGAAACAACAGAATCTTACTAAAAACATGAGTTGGGTGAATTTTGTGACCAATTTGCCTATGACACAAAATTATCTTATCCTTCTAAGGATAGAAAACATCGTCATAAATCTTCTAGGAAGCATCATAGAAGAAAATAGTATAAAACAAGAATATCTGATAAATCAGATTATCAGCGTAAGGATAAACAGAAAAAACATTCTCGAAGAAAAACCAAAACTGATAAATCTAACATTAAATGTTATAAGTGTAGAAAAACAGGACATTATGCTAATAAGTGATAATCAAAAATAGTTCAAAAACTAAATGAACTATCTGTTGATGATGACACTAAACAAGTAATATTAAATTGTCTCTGCCAAAATAATTCCCAGAGTTCTGATGAATCTTCTACAGAGGAATTAGCTGAAATTTATTCTTCTGAATCCAAATCTTCTGATAATCACTCCACCGAAGATATCAATATTCTCTCCGAAGCTAATATTACTGAAAATCTATTGTTGAAATCAATGGTCTTAACATTAGACCTGGTATTAATGCCCTAACCGAAACTCAACAATCTATTCTTGATCTGATTGATCAGATACAAGATCCCGAAGTCAAGTTTAAGGTTCTTGAATCCTTTTACGAAAATCAAAAACCTAAACCATCAATCGATTCTGATAATTATTATACTATCAGAGAAGTCTTTAATCGTATAACCAACAAAACCCCTGAAAAGGTTATAACTGTAAATGACTTAAAAGCTAAAGTCAATTCTTTAAAAGCCGAAATAACACAATTAAAAGTAGCCAATCAAATCATTTTTGATGACATTGCTAATATTAAAAAACAGATAAAACAACCTTCTATAACAAATCAACCTGAAACCTCTTCTAAAAATACTAACGAAGAGACCAATAAATATTTAATGACTCTTAATCAAGTTACTAATCAAAAATGGTATATCCGTATCACTTTTCTTATAAAACCTGATTTTATTATGAAAGAAGTCATTGCCCTAGTTGATAGTGGTGCTGATATGAATTGCATTCAAGAATGTTTAATACCTACTAAGTACTTCCACAAAACCACTCAGGCTTTGACTAGTGCTAGTGGTAACAACATGAATATCAAATTCAAACTCCCGAAAGTTTTGATCTGTAAACAAGGATTATGTTTGCCAACTACCTTTGTTTTAATCAAAAACATGTCCCAAAGCATCATCCTTGGTACCCCGTTTTTATGTCTTCTTATGCCAATTGCTAGAATTGATACCATGGGCATAACTACAGAACTTGTTGGACGAGAAATTACATTTGAATTCATCACTCGCCCTTATTCCAAAGAGATCAATAATGTTTAACATTATATCTCTAATAAACAGAAGCAAATCAATTTGATTCAACAATAAATCAAATTCCTTTCAACCGAACAAAGGATTTTACAGCCTGCTTTCCAAGAGAAAATTAAATTAATTTCAAAAACTTTTCAGGCTGAAATATGCAGCGACAATCCCAGTGCCTTTTGGGATCATAAGAAGCATATTATATCTCTCCCGTATATCAAAGATTTTTTTGAGAAAAATATTCCTACTAAGCCTCGGCCTAGCCAAATGAAGAAGGAATATTTAAATCTTTGTAAAACTGAAATTTCTTCTTTGTTACAAAAGAAGCTTATCCTTTCCAGCCATTCACCTTGGAGTTGTAAAGCTTTTTATGTTAATAAAAATACTGAGATTGAGCGTGGAGCTCCACGTCTTGTTATTAATTACAAACCGTTAAACAAAGTTTTGCAATGGATCAGATATCCCATTCCAAACAAAAAAGATCTATTATATCAACAAGCTATCATCTTTTCCAAATTTGATTTAAAATCAGGATTTTGGCAAATACAAATTACTTCTCCAGACAGATACAAAACTGCTTTTACTGTCCCTTTTGGCCATTATGAATGGAATGTTTTACCCTTTGGGGTAAAAAATGGGCCATCTGAATTTCAACATATTATGAATGACATATTTAATCCTCATACTGAATTCATTATCTGCTACATTGATGATGTTTTAATTTATTCCTCATCTATTGAACAACACATTAAACATCTTAATATTTTTAAGCATGTTATTATAAAGGGTGGATTAGTAGTCTCTGCTGCTAAGATGAAGCTATATCAAACAACTACCCGTTTTTTAAGGCATAATATCTACTTCATACATCTTTTGGGGGAAGTAAAGTATGGTTTTGTTCGCTTACTAATTTTTAGCAGTTGGCATGTTTAATTGAACCTCCAAACTCATTGCGCAAATTTTATAGTTTTGCATTTGAATACCAAATTAACGTCGTGTTTTGAGTTAAATAATATTTATACTTGAATCTCAAACTTCTTCTAGACGAACAAAATTTTCAATTGCGACACACTAAACGTTATATACCCAAACATATAATGTATATTACAAAAAAACAACAATTTTATTCATCAATAATAAAGGAAACATAAATACTTACAACTTACAAACATATCTACCTCTCTCCAACCGACATACAAACTGTATAATTACAACACCATGTAAACTATATAACTAGCCCAACTACATACATAACATGGAGGAAGACATGTTACTATACTAGCTTTGCTATGCAGAACCAGCATCGTCACCTGGATTAATCTTTTTAATGTCCTTGTTCTTTTTGATGGTGGAGGAAACATAGTGATGCATTTTCTCGCCCATCATCGTTGTTACCTTCTTCTTTTTTTTAGGAATCAAGCTCCCATTACCCTTGGATTTGTACCCTGCCCAGCTCTCGCCTTCGCCAGCCTGACGCTCATTTGCTCTGTCCGCCATTTCTTAATTTCTCTCTATATATCTCGTTTTCGCAATTGTGTTGTGTATGGTATGGATCAAATTAGTGAAACTTGAGGAGGCTATTTATAGGGAAAATTTCCATATATTCCATTTTTGTTTTTTAATTTTGTGTTTGAGTTTTATATAATGTATATATCAATTCGTGGTGTTTTCTTTTCCGCGTGTGTTATATCTGTGGGTGTATGTATGTGCGTGCGCGTATTTAATTTTATTTGAATTAATTAGCTCAGATTAAGGCCATGTCTTTTGGTTTTGGTGTGGGAGAGAGATTGTGTATGTAGACTTGCTGAAATCGGTTTATGAATGAATGTGGGTGTCTGTGTGTGTTTATGTGTTTGTATTTTACAAAACCAGCTAAACAATATTATGAAAATGGGTAATAAGGCCTCGTTGTAATTTTCACCGCAATTATTTTGTAATTTCATTATCCTAATCTTTTCACACTTGAATTTTCATAATGAAATTAGCCTCAATACACCTACAATATATATGTATATATATACACACACACACACAGAGAGACACACACACGGTTTCAAATTAATTCTTGAACGGTATTTTTGGAGGTTTTTGCATTGAATTTTCTGTGAAATCTCCACAAACATAAACACAATTGAACAAGAGATACAAAGATTTTACGTGTAATTATACTCATTTGGGAAGAAATTATTGAGAATTATTATGTGATAAATTATATACCCTCAGTTCTCATAAGATTAACAAAGTATAATGTGCATACAAATTAAAAAAAGTAAAAGTAAATAAAAGAAAGTAAAAAATTTTAAATTTATCCTTAGTGACCCCACAAGATTATATAATATGATGAGTACTTTTATTTTATTTTTTTTATATTAATAGATCCCACAAAATGACTTATTTACCCTTCACTTTATATTTTTTATTTCATCCTTTAATTTGGGGATAAAAAATTTGTACATTTAGTCATCCTTTTGTGGATGAATGAAGTATCTTAATTTAAATTTTGTGCTTCTTTGATTTTCAAATTATATATAAGATCATTATTGACTCTTGAAAATCAATTTGAGACTTTTTTTCAAAATTGAAATTGAGATTATTTTTTAAAAATTGTAAAACAAAAAATTAGTAAGGCCTCGTTGTAATTACCACTGCAATTATTTTGTAATTTCATTATCCTAATCTTTTCACGCTAGAATTTTCAAACTCAAAACAACTAGAATATATATATATATATATACGGTCCGGATCTTAAGCTCACCCTTGTCCGGCTCACCCTAAGCTCACCCCTTTTTAGCGACGGATCCGGCGACGGTTTGGTCATACAAGCGTCCTCTATACTTTTAGTGACGCTATATATTGTCCGTCGCTAAAAATATAGACGACGGTTGTATGACCAAACCGTCGCCGGGTCCGTCGCTAAAAGGAGGTGAGCTTGGGGTGAGCCGAATAAGGGTGAGTTTAAGAAATGTATTATATATATATATATATATATATATATATATATATATATGTGTGTGTGTGTGTGTGTGTGTGTGTGTGTGTGTGTGTGTGGTGTCAAATGGTGTCAAATTAATTCCTGAGATTTGTATGTTGTTGGACGGTTTTTTGGTGGATTATGAATTGAATTTGCTGTGAAATCTCCACAAACACGAACACAATTGAACAAGAGATGCAAAGATTTTACGTAGAATTAAACTCAATTGGGAAAAAATTATGAAAAACTATCTTGTAATAAATTAATCTTAAAATAAATTTTGTGTTTCTTTGTTCCGAATTATAAGATCATTGATTTTTAAAAGTCAGTTGGAGATTGGAGACATTTTCAATATTACAATTGAGATCTAGTATTAGTAAAATTTATAAAACAATTCATTTTACAATGAATAATATTTTTAAAATATTTTACAATATTTATTGACTAAATTTAAAGTAATTAATGTTAATTTTGAGTATGAAAATATCTCAAATTTAAAACAGAAAAAATATTTTCAGATTGGAAATGACAAATATTCCTGTCATTTTTCACAAGTTATATTAGAGATGATTGACGGTTTAAATTTTTTTACTACAACGTGAAATTTTCACAAAGGTGGTGCCAAGGATATACCTTTTGTACTTAATTAGTAAAAGCGGGTGAGTTGTTTTCTTTAGAACCTATATATAATATATACTATCAAAATTCAATTTTATGAATACATTTTATCACAAGGGTCAAGGCCCAAGGGAAACTTAGGAAAAAGACCATGAGAGAGAAATTTGACGAAACCTGAGAGAAACTTATTATTAATTTTCTATAGCGATTGTTGAATTCTAACTTTTGCTAAGTAATATACATACATTTATAACCTTGCACAATAAAAAAAAATAGTCATTTACCACTAGATTATTACATTTGATCAAGTTGGTGAAGTTAGCTCCTTACCACTTGACTATCAATGACTAATGTATGTGCGTGCGCGGGTTTAGTTTTATTTGAATTAATTAGCTCAGATTAAGGCCATGTCTTTTGATTTTGGTGTGGGAGAGAGATTGTGTATGAAGACTTGCTGAAATCGGTTTATGAATGTATGTGGGTGCCTGTGTGTGTTTATGTGTTTGTATTTTACAAAACCAGCTAAACAATATTATGAAAATGGGTAGTAAGGCCTCGTTGTAATTGCCACTGCAATTATTTTGTAATTTCATTATCCTAATCTTTTCACACTTGAATTTGCATAATGAAATTAAACTCAATACACCTACAATATATATATAGGGTACCAATCCACAGCAAGCGTTTGTTGCAGCAACCAAATTGTGCCCTGCCGCTACAGGCTGTAGTGGCAGTAGTGTTTGGGCTATTTTGGTTATCTGCCGCTACAGGCTGTAGCGGCAGGGGAAGAATTTTTTTTTTTCAACAAATGTTAGTTGGCTTACAATAGGTATCAGTTTTTTGATCCTTATCCTTATGTACTTTCATACCCAACCCAAATGTCATTTATTATCATAAAGTATAATAATATACAAAATTTTAATTTCTTCCAATATATTAAAAACTTATAGATATATTTTATTTTTAAGTTAATTTATGAAATACTAAAATATAAAATTTTAAAATTTTAAAAGTAACAAATATAATAATAAATAGTATCATAATAAAAGTAACAAATATTTATTATTATATTTGTTACTTTTAAAATTTTAATATTTTATATTTTAGTATTTCATAAATTAACTTAAAAATAAAATATATCTATAAGTTTTTAATATATTGGAAGAAATTAAAATTTTGTATATTTTTATAATATACTTTATGATAATAAATGACAGTTGGGTTGGGTATGAAAGTACATAAGGATAAGGAAATAAAAAACTGATACCTATTGTAAGTCAACTAACCTTTGCTGGAAAAAAAAAAAAAAATTCTTCCCCTGCCGCCACAGCCTGTAGCGGCAGATCACAAAAAAAGCCAAACACTACTGCCGCTACAGGCTGTAGCGGCAGAGAACAATTTGGTTATTGCGGCAAACGCTTGCTGTGGATTGGTACCCTATATATATATATATATAGACACACACACACATACACGGTGTCAAATTAATTCCTGAAATTTGTATGTTGTTGGACGGTTTTTTTTGGAGGTTTTTACATTGAATTTTCTGTGAAATCTCCACAAACATAAACACAGTTGAACAAGAGATACAAAGATTTTACGTGGAATTATACTCATTTGGAAAGAAATTATTGAGAATTATCATGTGATAAATTATATACCTTCGGTTATCAAAAGATGAACAAAGTACAATTTACACATAAATTAAGAAAAGTAAAAATAGATAAAAAAGTAATTTTTTTTTAAATTTATCCTTAGTGACCACACAAGATTATATAATGTGATGAGTACTTTTTTTTTATATTAATGGATCCCATTAAATGACTTATTTACCCTTCACTTTATATTTTTTATTTCATTCTTTAATTTGGGGATAAAAAATTTGTACATTTAGTCATCCTTTTGAGGATGGAGGGAGTATCTTAATTTAAATTTTGTGCTTCTTTGAATTTCGAATTATAAGATCATTATTGACTTTTGAAAATTAATTTGAGACATTTTTCAAAATTGAAATTGAGATTATTTATTAAAAATTGTAAAACAAAAAATCTTACAATGGGTAATATTTTTTTAATATTTTATAATATTTATCAATATATTGACTAAAATTAAAGTAAGGGTAAAATGCAATTTACGACCTATGGTTTTAACGATATTGCATGTCACCACTTGTGGTTGTAAAACCTCCAAATTAGCACTTATGGTTACATTTTAATTGCATACCACCTCCTGTAAACATCGTTAAAAAAAGATGACTAATGTTGGTTTTGCCCTTTACAATTATTTGACCATATTTTAAAGTTTTGACTTTCTTGGACTAGGTTGCTGGGTTAATAATTTAATTTATTCGATATTAGGTAGTACAATTAGGACCCAACAAATCAAAATTAAAAGACAACATAAATACTAAATTAAAAAAATTTAATTTATCTAATCTTTAAGTCATAAGCATAATCTATATAATAAAACACAACCCATTTTGAATCTTTTTTTATTATAAGCACAAAGACGGTTCAGATCTCATCTCAATTTTTTCAACTTAATCTAAAGGCTCACATTTCATTTCATACAAAAAAATTCCCGCCCAAATTTCTCTCTCTTTCTTCTCTTTCTCTCTCCTCTACTCTTCCTTTTCTCTTTCCTCTCTCCTCTCTCCTATTTTCTCCACCTTCTCTTTTTCTCTCCCCTCTTATTCTTACTCCTCCTTTTCTTTCTCTTTTCTTCCGAAGTCTCTCTTCCACTCTTTCTTCATTTACTTAATTAATTATTATTTTAATATTTTATTTTAAATTTTAATAATTTTTTGGACTGTATATATATGCATACATTTAAAATATATAATACAAAAAACTTTAACAGTAAGAAGACAAGATTAAAAACAAGATCATAACTTACTTATAAAAAAAAGAATTACAAAATAAATTCTTTTTTTTTCTAGAGAAGGAACAAATAAAAAAAATTATCAACTGGTATCACTTTTAATCCTATTATTTTCTCTCTGTTTTTACAATGGATCCCGCTCAAATTATATTGGGCTAATGATAAAACTGTCCCCCAAGTTTTGACGAAAATTAATTTGATACTCAAAGTTTGGGAATATTCAATCAATACCTCTAAGTATTTTAAAGCAGTAAATGTGTCCCTTTTGGCCGGACCAACCAATTTTTTGTCGAAAATTGCCACGTGTCAAGGAGGGAGAAGAGATAAAAGGAGCAGGAATAAAAAAGCATATTATTTTTTCTTTTTTCTTATTTTTTTTCTTCTTTATCAAATTTCTTTCTGTTCCTTCTCTTTCTCCCTTCCCCTCTTCCTCCATTTACTTAATTAATTGTTATTTTAATATTTTATTTTAAATTATAATAATTTTTTGGAGTGTATATATATGTATACATTTAAAATGTATAATACATAAAAAAACATCAATGGTAAGGAAACAAAATTAAAAACAAGATCATAACTTACTTATTAAAAAAAACAATTACAAAATAACTACAAAATCAAAAAATTAAATATATTCTTTTTCTTTTTTTTAGACAAGGAACAAATAAAAAAGATTGCCAACTGGTATCACTTTTAATCCTATTATTTTTTCTCTGTTTTAACAATGGATTTGGATGTTATTGATTTTAAAAAAATTTAAGTTTTGTTTTATGTATAACGTTTGATTTGTCAACATATTTTTTTGTCTACTTTAATATTACATATTTTTTTATAGTATGATTCCGTATATACAACTGAATTACTGAGAAACTATAATTTATTATTTTTTTTACCAGTTTTGTAGTTGAGAATTTTAGTTTGTTAATCTTAATGTTGCTTTAATTTGTAGCCTTTAAGTTTTTGTTCTGACATATAATTTGAATCTTTTGTTGGGTCTCATTTTTTAAAACTCTAAATTTGTTTGAACATTTCATAATTTGAAGCATCGATCAATATTAAAATCTCAACCTTTTCCAGTAGTTTGAAGCATATTTTGATCTTTTTTATAGTATACCTTTCAAGTTGTTAAATTCAATATGCTATTGATCGAGCATATTATTATAGAACAATGTGTTGGATGCAACTGTTAGTATGGTATTTTATTTTTGCATCAAACAAAAACTTTATTATAATTATAATGTTGATAAATGGCTGGATAAATAGTTCTGTTAATGCAACACTTTATTGTCATGTTACCTCACGTTGCTATATATACAAAGTGAAAAATGATACGATATATGTTAAATCAACAAAATAATAATTAATTCTTTATGAGTTTGTAAAGTTAACTACTTATACATGATTATGATGATTTTGGATATGAAATGATGGTTGTTTTGATGGTTTGGATATGTATTAATGATTGTAAGTTTTGTAGACAGTTTTTAAATTTTTCTGAATATAAAGGAAACTCTGCTGAAATTTTTTAAAATTAGTAATGACTAGCTTGATGTTTTGGTTATTGGATATGTGTTGATGATTGAGTATGTATTATTTATTGTGGTTGTATGGTGAATTATGATAATTGTTATGTCTGATTGTTAGTTATTTTAGGTTGCAAAAAGTCTTTAGGTAATGTAGTATATTTCGAATTTTAATCTAATTTTTCGTTACTATGTGCCTTCAGGTACGTGCAATTACTAGTAAGCCAATAAAATACAGAACATCAACGTTTAAAAACAAATTAATTAATTAGACTGGGTATTTTGTGTTAAAGTAAAATCAATCAATCAATCAATCTAGCTTATACAACTTCATGGTACCATGATTATTGTACTAATTGTTCTCATTTTAATAATGGAGTCCATTTGATAGAATTCTCTCACAATTAAATAAACCTATTGTGATGAGAGGAAGAAATTACACTACTAAATCAACTTGCTCTCATTTTAGTAAATGTTTCCATTTGTGTTCTTTATCAATTTCCCCTTGATTGGCTAACAAAAAGAAGACTAGAAGGCACAAAACCTTTATGCAAATAAATAAGATTGTAGCATTAATGTTTGCAATATTAGTAACATTTGTAAACATTAATTTTGACATTACTATTTATGCTTTAATAATTTTTTGACATTAAAAATTTGATGATGTAGATGAGACATGTTGATAATTATTAAATTTTTTGTTGTGTTCCATTATTCTTTTAAATTTTATTTTGCCTTTTATTTATTGAATTTCAAGTGGTTGTGTTTCTTTAAATTATTATTTAAGTTAAATTAATCATTTTTAGTTTGATTTAATTAATATTTAGTTGGTGATAAATTAGAAGGACGAAGTCAAAAATAATTTAATTGCAATATTAGTAAAAAATTTAAACATATATATATATATATATATGTAGACACTCAAAATTTTGCATTTGTTATCTAACCATGGCAGGAGGGCAAAAGCGTCATTTTATCTCAAATATGAGATATCCGAACAAGGGGTTACAAACCTCAGAATAGATACACAACGATGATCACCGAGTGACGAACTATGCAAGACATGACGGTTGACTGACTCGCGGCTATGGGAAGATCTATTTTTTGCATTCTGCTTTATCTTCCTGGATCCAAAATTGGCCAAACTCTATGTCATTGTGTAGCTCTCGGAAAGAGCTTTCCGGAATGGTATGACACGTCTCCTATATAACTCTTCCCAGATTGTAAGTTACGAATGTTTCAACGAACAGGACGAAAAGCCAACTGCACAACACGAAAACCGAAGCAGGCGGGCGGCACATGGGCCAGCCGCTGGTAGACCACATGTAGACCTGCGGCCAGGGCCGTAGCCTATATAAGGCAATTTTCAGTAAATTTTAAATATAAAAAAAGAGACAGAATTTTGTGAAATAAAAGAGAATTTATAGATTAGTTGGAGAATCTAAGGGAGAGAAATACTATGATCAATCTAGATCTATTAAATCTTATTATATTTGTAGCTAGATTGTTGTAAGATCTCTCAATTTAAAGCTCAAGGAACGAGGTAGTATTCCTTCACCCCAAGGTGAAAGATTCAATCTTTTTGTGTTTATGACATAGATTTGGTTTAGATCTAATATATATTGTGCCAATTTTTGTGATTTGAATTCACTTGCATTGTAAAGATTCAATCTTTTGAGATCTTCATAGTCCATTAGAGCTTGATCCTTGGACTAGGGTGGCTAAAGAGGAAGTAGTTCATTTAGAAGTAGTTCAAACGTAGTTATTTAACTCGAAACACAACATTTGAGATTCAAATGCAAAGTAATAGAAATAGTGTAGTGCGTTTTGAGGTCCAAACACACCAAACTATACTGCACAGACGCGACAAAGCTAGCAACCGAGCAAAACCATATTAGTCTCAAAATATGTCTGAAGTATTAAAAAAATTAGTCCCCTAAAATTTAAAGTACAAATTCAAACCAAAAATATATATATTATATAAAAGTGATTAACTAACTTCACTACTCTTTTCTACGCAAGATCTGATGCGGTGGAAGATGGTTTATCTTACATTCTTGTTGGTACGTTTAGACTTTCAAATTACGTTTGTGTTAGAGCGTTGCAATCTAATTATATTTCGCTGTGTCAAGATCACAAGTTCGAGTATATTTCTTAGCAGAAGACAGAAGTTAGGATGGACATATAACTATAATTTTTGGTTGAGTATATTTCTTAGTACTAGCCGATGTCGAACCCAAGGCAAAGTTTAATCCCTGACATCCGACCTAAAGAAGGAGCAGGGACAACACGCCAAGACTCTGCTCCAATCCTAAGAGTTGCTATACTAGTTGAAGACATTGAAATGGCAATGTTCTAAGATGGCCAAACAAAGACAAAAGCTGCTGGAAGACAGAGTCGGATTGAAGGGGGAGAATGAAGAACTGAAGAAGTCTGTGTTAGTTCTCGAGAATCAGCTTCGAGATATGCATAACAAAATGAAAAATCTAGTCAAAGGCGCTTCGGAGTTGGAGAAGCAATTGAAAGATCTCCAAGACCAAGGCCCACCAATCTCTGAAGCCAATAGACATAAAATAATCAACGAATACAAGACGTCGTCCGAGCTGACCGAGGCTGTCCTGGACTAGTTCGACAAAGGCTATCAGCATGCCAAAGAAAATATAATAACTACCGGCTTCGACCCCCGACTCCTTGGCTTCTCTGATGACAAGGATGAAGGTGAAGAAGATCCCCCATCCCCACAATAATTACATGTATTTTATATTATTTTTTCGAACTTGTAAAACTCCCGATGTACAAAAAATAAATGTAATAAAAAAAATTTGCAAGTATGAGCCATCTAACAAAACTGACTTCATTAATAATTTGATAAGGCTACAAATCCATCAAGATTACATAACTACAAAAATCAAACTACATATCTTATTGATAATATTTCTGAAGCCTTCTTGCATACCAAGTGTTCTTTATGTCAATTTCATCCATAGTCCGAAGCCGATAAGTCCCTGGTTTCGGGACACCGATAACTTCATACAACCCCTCCCATTTAGGCATAAGTTTTCTCGTGTTCTGCTTCAGCTTCCCGAAATACGAAATCATCCACCTCGAACCGCCTTTATTTAACACCCCGATTGTAATGTCGAGTAGTCATACACTGATAGATAACTAACCTCATCATTGCTGAATCCTGAACCTCGTCTAACAATTTTAAGTTGAGCTGAAGACCCTTGTCATTATATAACTCCTTGTACTGACTAACCCTAAGAGAATGAGACCCGATCTCTACTGGTATAAGGGCATCGATTTCATATGCCAACCGAAAAGGGGAATCTCACGTCGTGGTCCGAGGAGTAGTTTGATAAGACCATAAAACACTAAGCAGCTCCTCCGACCACCTACCCTTGGCCTCATCTAACCTCCTCTTGATATTATTTAGTAAAGTCCGATTTGTCACTTTCACTTGACCATTTGACTGAGGATGGGCTACCGACACCGTACGATGCTGGATATGTAAATCCTTTAGGAACAGCTTGAACTTGGCTCCAGCAAATTGACACCCATTATCGGATACCATAGTCATAAGGATGCCGAACCGGAACACCACCGACTCCTTGAAAAACAGCAAACAATCCTGCTCGGTGATCATCCAAAGAGGTTTGGCCTCCACCCACTTAGTCATATAATCGATGGCAACAACCACAAAAGTTAGCTAACCCTTCGCTTTCAGTAATGGACCAAGGATGTCGATCCCCCAACTGCAAATAGAATCGGGGATAATACTGATGATAATTCCTTCGGAGTCTGATATGGAATAAGACTATCGAGCTAGCATTTAACGCACTTCTTCACATAGTTTTTTGCCTCCTAAAACATAGTCAACCAATAATAACCATGCCTTATCACCTTGTATACCAACGCCTTAGCCCCCATGTGATCTCCATAGATACTTTTGTGTACCTCTCGAATGACATAATCTGCTTCAGATGGCACTAAACACTTCAGTAATGGGAAAGAATAAGCACATCGGTAGAGATCCCCATCGATCAGGCAGAAGTAAGAACTCTTGTGTTTTATCTTCTTGGCCAACACCCGATTCGAAGGCAATTTCCCTTCGCTGAGATAGTCGATAAGGAGTAAGCCAACAGTCCGACCACTTAATCACCAAGACCCTTGACTTTTGAATGCTCGGGGCATCAAGAACATCCAAGTGTACTGACCTACTGAACGAATTAACATTTATCATGGCCAATTTTGACAAGGCATCGACCACAATATTATTTGACCGATCCACACCCTGAAAGTAGTAAGAGTTAAAATAATAGAGCTGATCCTTAGCTTCAGCCAAGTATTTAGTCATCCTTGCCCCCGAGCCTCATTCTTTCTAGCAATCTGCTTAATAACTAATTACAATCAGGTGCCAAACCTCCAAGCTCCTCGTTAACCGCAGCCCAACCAAGATCGCCTCATACTCCGCTTCATTATTAATGGATTTCAACTGAAAACGGATAGCTTGTTGAACTTTAAACCCTTCAGGGCTAGTCAATATGACCCCGGCTCCACTGACATTCGAAGTTGAGGATCCATCTACATAAAGGGTCCAAAAGGACTGTGTCGGTTGGACATTAGTAACCGGCTCACCCCTTCACCCGACTGAATGCGCAGATCTAGTTCAAAAAATGAGCACTTTACCATAAAAATTGGCTAAAGCCTGACCTTTTATCGCGGTCCGCGGATGACACTCCAAGGAAAACTGACTCAACTCCATAGCCCATGCAACGAGCCAACCTGAGGCATCTGGCTTATGTAGTAGTACAATCTTAAGGGGCTAATCCATATACACCACAACTATCCGACCCTGAAAATAGTGTCGAAGCTTCCGATTAGCTATGATTAAAGCGTAAGCGAACTTCTCAAGATTTGGGTACTGAGTCTCAGCATCCCAAAAAGCATAACTACCATAATAAATGGGATATTATTTATCGCCCGACTCCCTTATCAAAATAGCACCAACTGCCAACGAACTCACTGCCAGATATAAATATAACAGTTTGGAAGGAACCAGTTTCATTAATAATGGGGCCGAAGACAAATATTTTTTAATCCCTTGAAATGCATCTTCGCACTTCAAAATCCACTGAAAGGTTTTCTCATTCTTCGGCCCCTTTAAAGTGTCGAAGAATAGAAGACACCGCTCCGGCGATCGAGACATGAACCTCTGAAGTGCCGCATTCTGTCCTGTCAACCGTTGAACATCCTTGAAGATATGCGGGGACCTCATATCTAATATGGCCTTTATCTTCCCCAGGTTGGCCTAGATTCACCATTTACTAACCAGATAGTCGAGGAACTTCCCCAAACCGAGACTAAATGTGCACTAGGTCAGGTTCAGCCATACATTGTGGTCCCAAATAGTCTAGAAGCACTCATCCAATTCTGCTAAGTGATCCCAAATGGTCGTACTTTTGACAATCATGTCATCTACATATACTTCTATGTTACTCCCGATCTGTTTTCGGAACACAGTATTCATCATGTGCTGATAAGTTACCCTCGCATTAATCAACCCAAACGACATCTTCTTGTATGCATAGATAGCCCAATGCGTGATGAAAGCCGTCTTTAGGATGTCTTCCTTAAATATTAAAATCTAATTATATCCCGATAAGGTGTCCAAGAAACTCAACAGTGCATGTCTAGAGGTGGCATCGATGAGCTGATCAATGTGCGACAACAGATTGAAGTCTTTCGGGCATGCCTTGTTTAGATCTGTGTAGTCGATGCACACCCTTTCACTTTCCATTCTACTTCTGAGCCAACACCACGTTAGCCAACCACTTCGGGTAATCAATCTCAAAAATAAAATTGGCCGCTAACAGTTTGGCCACTTTATCGTCAATGATTTTTTGCCGCTTTGGGGAAAGATTCTCCTTTTTTACCGAATAGGCTTTCGGGCAAGATCTACACTAAAACGATGTACAAATACTGACTCATGGATGCCCAGAATATCGCTAGGAACCCAAACAAAAATATCAACATACACCCAAAGAAGGTTTACTAAACCCGTCCGAAGAGGTTCCTCTAGTCCCGATCCGATCTTGATCGTCTTCGCCGAGTTTTCTGAGATCAACTCCATATCTTCTGTCTCTTCGGTGGAAAGAGAAGAGGTTCGAGAGCACCTTCAGTGAATGGCTCAACCTCAATCTTCATCGTCTGCTTATACTTACTGACCCCGACTCCCGAGGATATCAATGTATTGTGGTAGCATTGATGGGCGATATCTAGTTCTCCTTTTAACTTCACCAACCCCATTCGGTGTAGGAAACTTGATTTTGAAATGGGGTATGGATGTCACCGCGTGCAATGCTACTAATGTAATTCGACCCAGTATAGCATTGTTGGCAGAATCGACTTACACCACAAAAAACTTCACATTTACCTGAACTTATTGGGGAGCTATGCCGAAAGTGACTGGCAGCTCAATAGTTTCGACCACATTGACCAGATCATTGCTGAACCCATACAAGGGAGCCTTCTGCCCAACCTCCATTTTGTGTCCCTCTAGATCCATCCATTGGTAGGCATGGCTATAAAGAATGTCCACTAAGGAACTATTGTCAATTGTTATCCTCTGCATGTCCACTGTCCCGAACTATGCCGAGATGACCAGTGCTCCTTTACATGGTTCCACCATCTCGAGTGGATAGTCATCGTCAAAGAAAGAAATCATTATGATAGGGTAAGGTTGATCCCTCCTTACTGGCTGGTCGAACATCGTTAGGATGGAGTCCATTGAGCCTTGGCGCTTTTTACCCGTTACACGCCCCATCGATCCTCCTGTAATAACATCAACCACCTGTTGGGCAGGTAAATTTTATCGGGTTGTTGATCCTTATGACGTTCCCCATTACCCTCCTTGTGTCTCCTTCCCGAGCTTTGCCGACAAGTAACATAATGTACCAACTCTACATTCTGGACATTCTTTTCAATCATGTTCTTTAACTGCCAATACTTCTCTGTTGAGTGCCCTATGTTTTGGTGATACTGGCAGAACTGACTCTTGTTTCCCCTAGATGGACGGTTGTTGACTGGGCATAGTTCGAAGAACGGTTTATCCTTGATCTCCTCAAGTATCTTGGCCCGATCAGTGTTGAGAGAAGTATAAACCCTATTAACACTCCAATTTTGGTATGGAGGTCAGCTGTTTCCCGCAAGCCCGTTGTAGGCCTCCTTCCTCGTTTGTGCTTCCGGCCTAGGATCATAACTCTTATCCCGATCCCAATCTCGATCCCGAGGCCTATCCGTCCTGCGTGACTGTGACTTCAGACTTCCCATATCATCATCAATAGCAATGAATTTCTCTGCCCTATTGTAAGCTTCGGATAGGTCCTTTGGGGGATTGGACATGATATCTTTCAACAGTTTGCGCAATTTCTCTATGTTCAATCCCATAGTAAAGAACCCGAGTGCCTGAGATACGTTAAGTTACCGACCGTCTGCCTAAACCTCTTCATGTACTGGCTCAAACTCTCATCTATTGTTATTTTATTTGTGTGAAGAAAGCTGTTAACTTTCTCCTTCTCCTGTTACTCCCGAACTGGTCATGGAACTTGTCGCACAGCTTCTGCCAGGACCCCATAGAATTGGACGAAAATGACGTCATGCATAACCGAGCTCCCTTCTTCAAAATGGTGACAAACATCTGACAATGGGGCAGCATCAGAATGCTCATAGTAATGCATGAGACTATCATATATGTGTGTATGATCGTAGGGGTTGCCAGTGCCGTCATGTGTCTCCAGAAGTGACATTTTCTTAGTAAGATCGGTCCGAACCCGATCAATTTCTGGTGTGAAGGGTGATTTCGGGTCGATCGATAACTCGTTCACCTTGGTTGCCGCTGATATCTTCTGCTCCAGCTCCGTCAGTTTTTACATGATGGGATAGGCTATCTCCCTTGAGGGAATGATAGACTCCACGACATGCTTTCGTGAGGTAGTCGTCGCCTGGATCGTTTCTAGTAAAGTTGTAAAGTGGAACGCTCACAACACCTCAACCTAACGTCTATATTGAGACGAGAACCTTGGTACAATTGTTTGCACAATGGAAAGTTGTGTTGAATGGAACACCAACGACACCTAAACTCCGTGTTTATAATAAAACAGGAACCTCGGTACAATCGACGATTGATGCAGTAGAAGACACCACACACAACTATGTATTGTTGTATGATAAGTCAATAATTGAATCTCAAAGAAAAACTAAGAAAATAACTTAGGAATTCTTCAAAGAACCAAAAGTAGAGAATAATCTTACGAGAATATAATAAAATCTAAATATTATTGAATCTTGTTTAAATTACATACATAAAGCTTACTTATAATAGTTGTGACACCCTAGAATCCAAAAAGGTAAAAACAATTGACTTGGAATTAAAATCCTAACTTAAAGTATCCTAATTACATTAAAAATCCGAAAACATACTAAAAATAACTAATTTACTAAGAAAATTCGCGTCAAAATCTCACCAAAATGCGTCAACTAGAAATTGACTAACTCGCCAAGGCGAGTTCAACAAGCTTAAGGAGCTCGTCGGGGCGAATTCACGGGCGAGGCGAATCCATTTGTACCGCACGAGCTCGCTGGGAGAACTTCAGAGTTGGCTGGGGCGCGCTTGGACAGGGACGAACTCGTCCGGGCGAGTTCAATAGGCTTATTGAGCTCGCCTCGGCGAGCTCCCTAACTTCTTCAATTTTTGAATTTTGTTTTCCTGGCTTTGGGTTGGAACATTGCTTGGATCAAGATCATTGTTTTGTCCAATCACTCCTATCATATTCACGAGCTTAGTTTTCACCTCCAAAGCTTCCGAACTCGTTCCTTTCTCTTTCCAAACGGCTTGAATAAGAACAAGTAAACCTTCCTTGAAATGCTTAGCTCTAGCCCTTGTCACTGGTCCAACTAGAACTGATATATGTCCTCATTATTCCTTTCCTCTTGAAAAGTATTTGCCCTCAAATCATCACCTACATCAAATAGACTCAGATCAGAAATATTGAAAGTTGCACTAACATTATACTCACCTGGTAAATCCAATTTATAGGCATTGTCATTAATGCAGTCAATAATTTGAAATGGACCATCTCCTCTTGGAAGCAATTTTGATCGTCTTTGAGCCAATAATCTTTCTTTCCACATGTGTAACCATAACCAATCTCTTGGTTCAAAGATAACTTAACGTCGACCCTTGTTGGCCTGTTTTGCATATTGCTCCGTCCTCCTTTCAATGTTGAGTCGTGCTTTCTCATGTATTTGCTTAACAAACTCGGCCTTTTCCTTTCCATCTATGTTAGTATATTCATAAATAGGTAATGGTGATAAATCTAATGGTGTCAAAGGATTAAAACCATATACAATCTCAAATGACAAAAGATAAGTAGCAGAATGAACAGATCTATTATATGCAAACTCAACATGCAGTAAACACTCCTCCCAATGCTTAATATTCTTTTTAATGATTGCCCGTAACAATGCAGATAAAGTCCTATTTACTACTTCAGTTTGGCCATTAGTTTGTGGATGACAAGTAGTTGAAAATAATAGTTTAGTTCCCAACTTACACTACAATGTCTTCCAAAAATAACTCAAGAACTTAATATCTCTATCTGAAACAATTATTTTAGGCATGCCATACAAACGCACAATTTCTTTAAAGAATAAATCAGCAACATAGAATGCATCATCAGTTTTATGGCATGGAATAAAATGTGTCATTTTTAAAAATTTATCCACGATCACAAATATAGAATCATGACCATGCTTAGACCTAGGCAAACCTAATACAAAATCCATTGACAAATCAATCCAAAGTTCACTAGATATAGGCAATGGTGTATACAAACCATGGGGTTGGATACGAGATTTAGTTTGACGACAAGTAATGCATCTATATCAAATTCTTTCTACATCTCATTTCATATGGGGCCAATAAAAATACTCTTTTAAAATAGATAAAGTTTTGTCAACACCAAAATGACCCATCAAACCACCCCTGTACGATTCTTTAACCAACAACTCACGTAAAGAACATGCAGGTATACACAATTTATTTTCTCGAAATAGAAATCCATTAACTTTGAAATATTTACCTGCATCATTCTTTTCACAAGTTTTAAACTTTTCACAGAAATTAAGGTCATCAACATATAAGTCTTTGATTCGTTCAAAACCAAGTAATTTCGTATCAATAGTATTTAACAACACATACCTCCACGAAAGAGCATCTGCAACGACGTTCTCTTTACCTTACTTGTATCGAATAACATATGAGATGTCTCAATAAATTCCATCCATCGCACATGTCTCTTATTTAATTTGTGCTGACCCTGCAAGTACTTTAATGACTTATGATCAGTGTGAATCACGAACTCTTTAGGCCATAGGTAGTGCTGCCAAGTCTCCAATGCTCGCACCAATGAGTACATCTCCTTGTCATAAGTAGGATAGTTTAAAGCTATCCCACTTAACTTTTCGCAGAAGTACACCACCAGCTTTCCTTCTTTCATCAAAACAGCTCCAATTCCTAAACCTGAAGTATCACACTCAATTTCAAAGGTTTTAGTAAAATTAGGTAAAACGAGTAAATATGCGTTAGTCAATTTGTCTTTAATCAAATTAAATGCCTTTTTCTATTCATCACCCTATTTAAAACCTACACTCTTCTTGATCACTTCCGTTAGTGGTGCTGTGATGTCGCTGAAGTTCCTCACGAAACTTCGGTAAAAACTAGCCAGTCCATGAAAGCTTTGACCCTGACTTATATTGGTTGGACTTGGCCATTCCCGAATTGCACGTATTTTCTCCTCGTCTACTTGGACTCCCATAATGTTATTTACTGCTCGACAGTCAATACACATTTGTCATTTCTCATCCTTTTTAGGCACCAAGATCACTGGAACTGCACATGGACTCATGCTCTCCCTCAGGAACCCTTTTCTCCATGAGTTCGCCCACTTGCCTTTGCAACTCATATGTCTCCTCGGGATTGCTCCTATAAGCTGGACAGTTTGGAATGGTAGCATTGGGTACGAAGTTAATTTGATGTTCAATTCCCCGAATCGGTGGTAATCCTTGTAGAAGCTCCTCGGGAAACACATCCGCGTAATCCTACAAAAAAGATGAAACAACACTAGGCAAAGATAAATTGTTAGCGTTAATATTTAAAAGCGCTTCCTTATACCGAAATATAATCATCGGCTATTTAGAAACCAATGCCCTCCTCACATCACTCTTTTTTGCACAGATATTTATTTTTCTCTCATCATCTCTTTTTTTCTCTTTTTTTTCTCTTTTATTTTTCCTCTCATTATTTTTTCCTCTTGATTTGTTTTCTTCACTCTCGTTTTTTTGTACAAAATCTTTTTGCAAATGTAGTTGGTCCTTATGCACTTGTTTTGGCGACATAGGACAAAGAGTAACCTTCCGTTGATTGTGCACAAAAGAATATTCATTTGTAAAGCCATCACACTCCTATCAAATTGCCATGGCCCCCCAATTAATAAATGACCTGCTTGCATCGGAATCACATCACACAAGACTTCATCAACATAACGACCAATAGTAAACAGCACCAATACCTGCTATGTCACCCTCACATCTCCACTGTCATTGAGTCATTGCAAATGGTATGGTTGAGGATGTTTTGATGTAGTCAACCCTAACTTTTCAACCATGATAGTGCTTGCCACATTTGTACAACTACCTCCATCTATTACTACGCAACAAATCTTCTCATTCACAAGACATCGAGTATGGAAATGATTCTCTCGTTGTTCACTACTTTCTTCTTTCACCTGCGTACTAAGGGTTCTCCTTGTGACTAAAACCTCACCATGTATAATCATCTCCCTATCATCTACCTCCTATAATGGTGGCATAGAGTCGGTGTCACTATCTTCCCCTTCAGTTTCCACCTCTCCATTGTCAAATAATAATATAGTTCGTTGATTTGGACACTGACTTGAAATATGTCCCCTGCCTTGATATTTAAAACATACAATATCTCGATTTCGACTAAAAGAATGTTGTTCATTTTTACCTTGCATTCCTCAATTAGTAGTTCCCTGTTTTAGCTCCACTTTAGGCTTGCTCATCGCTAACTTTTTCTCACACTTCACAACATTATATTTCCATGATGAACTTGCAGTAGGATTCGATCTTTGGCCACCTCTCCTTTTAAGTTGCTTCTCAATTTTGATAGTCATGTGAACCATATACCCCAATTCCACATAATGTTGTCGCTCCACCAAATCAGCTATAACCCAATTTAACCTAGCTGAAAATCAAGTCATTGTCGCCTTGTTATCCTCATCTATGTTAGCCATAGCCATTAACATCTCCATCTCCTTAAAGTAGTCCTCTACGCTCCTACTTTTTTGTTCAAATTCTACAAACTTCGGAACAAATCTTTGTACAAATCTCTTTTTCATCACATCTCCTCCGACTAGTCATCAGCTGATCCCACCAAGTGACTGCATAATCTGAAAATTCTGTAACGACCAATTTGGCTTTCTTGAGATCTAAATAATTATGACAATCAAATACCCATTCTATCTTCTTTTTTCATTCTAAATATGCCTCTAGATCGCTCCTCCCTTGGAAAGTGGGAATTTTCATTTTAATGTTATCTAAGTTATTATCTTCTCTATTCCGACCTCCTCTTTCTCTAGCACCTCATTGCCTCCGATGTATGAAATCAGACTCGCGGTCTTCCTCTTCACTAAACCTACCATCAAAGTAAGTTTTCTCCGTTCTGGTTTCCCTTTGCTTAGTCCTTCCTTTTGGATGCCCACTAGGGGGTTGTGAGATTGTTTCCCTTGGGTGTCGCTTATCTAATCGATGCGCTCATGTACTTGCTCAATTGTCACACCCAACTGTCTGGAAAATTCTTTCATCATAGCCTCCATCATAAACTTTGGATCCAAATTGGATGTAGATTCTTCAAAAATAGCTTTATCCTTTGAGTTAGACATGATTCACTACAAAACAAGGGTTAGTAAAAAATAATTTCCTATCCACTCCCTTACGTGTTTCGCTCGAATTAATATTTCTCTTGTATATCACTCGTTGGCTTTTACCCTCGAATGATCTCACACTCTAGCCTTTTACCACTCCATTTCTCTCTTATAGGTTTTTTTTAATTCACTAAATAATATCACAGTTTTCAAATGAATTCAAAAATAACTTATCGCGAAACAATAATAGAGTGTGTAAATTTCGAAATACCATAATTATTACGGATTAATCGCCTTATACTCTTCTTATAAGCCTCTAAATATAGAATTATCAGGAATTGGAATAAAATTGAAAATAATTTTCTATACATTTTTTTTGCTCAACAATTCAAACACAAAAATTAAAGATAAGTAACTCGCTAGAAGACTTAGCTCTGATACCAAATGATAGACTCCATGACACAATTACGTGAGGTGGTCATTGCCCGGATCGTTTTTAGCAAAGTTGTAAGGTGAAACGCTCACAACAACTCAACCCAACGTCTATATTGAGACGAGAACCTTGGTACAATTGTTTGCACAATGGAAACTGTGTTGAATAGAACACCAACGACACCTAAACCCCATGTTTATAATGAAATAGGAACCTCAGTACAATTGACGATAGATGCGATAGAAGAAACCACATACAATAATGTATTGTTGTATGATAAGTTAATAATTGAATCTAAAAAAAACTAAGAAAATAACTTAGGAATTCTTCAAAGAACCAAAAGTAAAGAATAATCTCACAATAATATGATAAAATATGAATATTATTCAATCTTGTTTGAATTACATGATAAAACTTATTTATAATAGCTATGACACCCTAGAATCCAAAATGGTAATAACAATTAACTTAGAATCAAAATCCTATCTTAAAGTATCCTGATTACATTAGAAATCCAAAAATATACTAAAAATAACTAATTTACTAAGGAAATTCGCGTCAAAATCTCGCCAAAATACGTAAACTGAAAATCAACCAACTCGTCGGGGCGAGTGCAACAAGCTTAAGGAGCTCGTCGGGACGAATTCGCGTCGGGGAAAATCCATTTGTACCACACGCCGGGGCGAGTTCAATAGAGACGAGTTAGTCGGGGCGACTTCAGAGCTGGCTGGGGCGCGTTTGGACAGAGGGGCGAGTTCAATAAGCTTGTTGAGCTCGCCGGGGCGAGCTCCCTAACTTCTCCAATTTTTGAATTTTATTTTCCTGGCTTTAGTCTGGAACATTGCTTGGATCAAGATCATTATTTTGGCCAATCACTTCTATCATTTCACGAGCTTAGTTTCCACCACCAAAGCTTTCGAACTCATTCCTTTCTCTTTCCAAGCGGCTTGAATAAGAATAAGTTAAACTTCCTTGAAACACTTAGCTCTAGCCCTTGTCACTAGTCCAACTAGAACTTGCACCAGATCCGATCCATGTCCTCCATTTAAATCCAAGCTAGGCATGTCCTCATCAGGATCCTTTACGCCGATCCCTCATATACTCCAGCGAGGCCACCCATTGACGCCGTTCAAACCGCGCCCATCCTTTGTCCATGTCCAGGGAGTGTGGCATGCGCTTGCTGTAATACCCAAAAATTTGGCAAAACCACAATGCCGAGGAGGCCACGTGGGAATTAGAAGATAGGATGAAGAATGATTACCTCCATCTCTTTGTTTGATCTTGTGATGATTTCGGGGACGGAATCTTTATAAGGGGGAGGATGTAATACCCAGAATTTTTTTTAAAAAAAATATTTATTAATGAAATAAAGAATATTTATTTTTATATATTTATAATAATTACATGTATTGTGTGATTATGAAGATTAATTAATGCAATGAGGTTGCATCATGTATGAGAAATGAGAAGGAACACTAAGGTGAGATTATAATGTGAGAATAAGCTGAAGTTATGTAATTTAACTTAGCTTAAAAGACATGAGCCTTGTGTGGCATAATGATTCATGGTGAATCAAAAGAAAGTGTAATTTAAAATTTATGGAAGGGAAATTAACTTCTGTGTTTAACATTATGTGTGATTATAGTAGTTATGAAATTAGAGGAATTAGTATAGAGGGGCTTAAGGGTGTTGCAGCCACGGTAGGGCCTCAAGCCAATTCATGTTTCAAAATGGGCTACTAGTACCCAATTGGTGAACATCCAGCCCAATAAGTTGTATTGGACACATATATAATAGCCCAACAAGCCTTAGCCCAACACAAGTATTTAAGCCATCAAGGCTGGTCGGTAAGCTAAAAAAGGGGCTAGCCTTAGGGAGCTGTTTCCATTTTTACAAGTACAGTATTAAAATTTTTATATATCTTCAGTACTGTTGGATTACACCCGCTGGATTAGGTCAATGGCTTATCCCCTATGTTGTTTAACAATAGGATTAGTGAATGATGATTGGGGGTATGGTCTGAAAAGGAGTTGTTGAAGCTTTTTACTAACCCTCTCTTAACCAACGGATAACCTTGTCTTGAGCCGGTTCTAACACTTGGGTAAAGACCCGCACATGGGTAAAAGTTCTCCTATAAATAATGACCTCTAATTCATCTTGCAGAGCTTGCTATGTTGTTCAGTGCTGATATAGAGAAAAAGCAGTGAGGTTGAGAAATAAAGGAGATTGTTAATGGAAGCTCTTGCAATTCGGTAAAGCAGAGTCTAAGAGGAGAGCAGACTGTCAAAGCCTTGAGGTATTACTCTGTTACCTTAAGCATTATTCCTTGTTTTATCGAGTTAGTTTCTTTCGGATTGAGTAGCATAATATGCATAAGTTGGGCATAAAAGATTTTGTATGGGAATCATGGTAGATTCTGGGTAGTTGTACAAAAACTACATGTTATATGTGCTTAACTAGATAATGACTTGAACAGAGTTATAAGAATGGCATTAGGCACCTGACCAAGATAATATCAGGAGTCAGAATTGTAGTTTGTATGCACACAGTGTGTCATGACCATAAAAATATGCACAACTTAAGTCTTGACAGTAGAACTCATGACTAGACTCTAGTAGAACCCATGGAAAGAGTTAACTCTTTGATTTCCACCAAAAATAGTTCGAGCTACTTGTCTGTCTGACAACCTGCCTGATACAGTAACTGACTTTAAATCAAGCTCAAATCCTTAAGTTCTGCAGTAGCGAGACAAGCCTGAGTTAATTCTCATATAAGATCTCAAGGCCTATTGTGATTTTCTTTCTAGATCTTTGCATCTTAAACTAGTAAACCAAGTCAGACCCAAACTAAGTTTATGAGTCTACCCAAATGTAAGAGTATGACCTCAGATCAATCAGCCAAAGATTGTTCTTTAAACTAAAATCTTAAAGTATGCCTTAACCCTAATAAATCGTAAAGTGAACCCTACGATCGTAGAATAACCTCACTCCGATCGTAGAGCTCACTCACTGGCCGAAGAGTAAATCGGTCAAGTCAGGAAGTGATCGTAGAGTGCGCCTTATAATCATAGAGTAACTTCACTCCGACCGTAGAATTTCACTCTTTAACCGTAGAGTAAAATAGATCAAGTCAGGGAAGATCGTAGAGTGAACCCTCCGATCGTAGAGCTCACTCATTAACCGTATAGTAAACTGGGCCAGTCCTAGAGTAAACTCTACAAGCGTAGTGTAACTTCACCCGATCATAGAGCTTCACTTAACAGTCGTAGAGTAGATCGTAGAGTCTCTCTCACCGATCGTAGTGTACTTCTATGCAAATGTAGAGTCACTGTAGAACACCACTTAGCTAAGTCAGTCAATCATAAACTGATTTCACCAAGTTATAGTATAATCCCATTGATCGTAGAGTCACTCCACTAATCATAGAGCGACTCCACTGATCACAATAAGACCATGTTGATCGAAGAGTGATGGCCAGATAATCGTAGAGTGACTATACCCGACCATAGAATGATTCTACCAGATCGTAGAGTAGGTATGCAAGTCGTAGAACACTTCTACAGGATGACTAAACATTGAAGATCTTGTTCCATACTTGCTAAATCACTCCCTAATCCTTACTAGGGCAAATGCATACCTGTCCAGAATGTGTTAACCAATTGAAGTGACGAGGATGAGTCAAATGTATGGACAACCATCAAGGGCAAACCCAACAACTATCCTAACTGGATGATTACTAAAATGACTACTCAGCCATAAGAATATTAAGATTTAGCACAGGTATACACATGAGTTCGCTGATATAAATGAAACTGTGATTTTAGAGGTAGTGGCAGATGATTAAATAAACCATAGGACAGATTATGTGAGTCATACAGTTAGGATAATTGAGATCATTGTTGAGATTAATCAACAAGTGACATATGACTACTATAGGTTACTTGAAGAGAAGAAGTTAGAGATAAATAGTAGCAGCAGACCAGACAAGTTCCTAACTTACACAACTTTGTATATTGTGCAAGTTCCTGATTATTGTTATATAATCGTATATATTGAGCAAGTTTCCCTACCTTGTGCAATTGATTATTGTAGGCACATTCATTATATTATTACAAGTCCCCTAACTTTCACAACCTTGTATGTTGTGTAAGTTTCCTCACATCAATCAAGCTAATTAATATTTATAAAATTCGTATATATTGAGCAAGGACCTAGCTTGTATTGTTGTTAGTCGTGCAAGTAAATTATTTAACAGATTGTCTCTTTTGTTATTTGGATTCATAGAGATCATTATCTAAACTCTAAAGCTTGACTTAAATCATAAACACAATCTTAATTGATTAATTGAATCATGTTGCGAACATTAATTATTTTGAATGTGTTGAGAATAGTGTCTATTTTATTTGGTTCAACTAGACCAATATCTATGAGTTAGAAAGCAATTCAAACTAATTACTTTGGTGTGGACTTCATAAACTACTGAGATAAACAACCCTTATAGAAGGGGGAATTATATAACGTCGGGGGACCGACAGGCGTGCGAACAACATGTGAATGTTATGCATAACATAAGGTACTTTAGGTTGATCACCTATTATACTTGTTTTGGGTTGACAGGAGATTACTGGTAATTCTAGTAGAAGTTTATGGTCCATAGTAACTACTTAGTGCTTGATTTTTCTTCAATTTGTAAATGTTGGAAATTTTAAATTCTTCTAAGATCCTTTTGTCCATAGGGACCCAACCATCTGTGGTAAGAAATTAGAATTTGAGCTATTGAAATTCACTTTATTCATAGCATTCATATACAAGATTCTGAACTATCTAAATTACTATTATTATGAAATTTGTAGTTGATCATTCATTTTCATCATTATACTTGCTGAGCAAACTTGTTGCTCACTCTTGCATTCTTTAAACATTACAGTTAAGAATGAACGAGGCAGTAACTCAGGGAAGGATAAAGGCAAAGGCAAAGCTACAAATTACTTTTGTTTTACTATGTCTAGGACGATGTTTTTGGCTTGTATTAAGACTATTATGTTATGAATTTAGTTAGATATATATTTGTATTAGTTGCGAGACTTGGGACAGAGATATTTATATTATATCAAATGTAAATATTTCTATTATTTCTGATGTATTTTGTTATTAGTATAATGTATAAAATCAGTACGTGAAGCACCAGATTCGAGGTACATGTATCTGAATTTGGGGGCGTCACAAGTTGGTATCAGAGCCATAGATTATAAACCTTAGGAGAGAGAATCCTTAGAATATAACCTTAAGATATAGAGGGAATAGAAGGAGATAAGACTCATATAGAGTTTTATGAGATGATCTTAGGTAGACTCGTCATAGGGAGCTGGAAGAGATGTCAAATAAACTTTTATTTCATATAATGAACTTATATTTTAATGTAAAGATACTGATAGAGTTTGTTGTTTTGATGGTTGTGGTTGTAGGATGCCAGAGGTAGGTGAGCCTAGCAGAGTCATGGAAGAGGAGCCACGTGACATCCATGTAGTGTCCGAGATACCCCTTGTAGTTGAGCCCAATACGGCAGTACTCCTAGCTAAGGAGGAGGAAGAGTATGAGTTAGAGTCTGACCTAGAGGAGGACCCGATAGATAGTGAGTCGGTAGATGATCCGAAAGAGGTGCCCCATGCTGACACCACATTCGAGGATGACCTGTTAGGGGAGTATGTGGACTGTATCCTTGAGCAAGGAGATAGGATTCAGGAGTTGGAGCAAGAGATTCAGGCTCGGCAGGAAGTCTCTACACAGTTGGGAGCCATAATACATCACCTCTTGGCGAGGAAGTGGGCAAGCTGTAGTAGTCAGAGCAGCGGGTAGAGAGCATGCAGATGGAAAAAGAGTCTCTACAAGCCAAATTGGAGGAGGAAGTAGCGGACCGTGTCCGGATAGAAGAATAATGGGATAATGCCATAGAACATGTTAGTGATTTAGAAGACAGGGTGAGGAGTAAGAAGAAAAGAATGAATAAGATGGGGTATGCTTTTCGCATTGCTATGGAAAGATGGATGAATGGCGTGTATCATTACCTGACCGAACAGGGAAATACTTGTTACACCCTGAGTTGAGACATAATGATCCGTATGGGTCAGGTGGAGTATGAGAATGTTATGGAGCGTGGTATGCTCAACTAGGTTGTCTAGCTTATGTGTTTAGTAGTATATGATTATATGTATGTAAGTCCCAAACCTTTTGTGTTATGAGTAGAATAGTGGTTGTAAACCCCAACTTTTGTACTTGATAGAGGGGCAGTATGTTAGTAAATCCCCACATTTTGTTGTACTAAGGGACGGGTGACGATGTCTATAACAGTATGCTATAATATGATCAAGCATGATGTACTGACCGTTGGCATATGAATATAAACATTTTCTTAATAAATGTGCGTAGAGGATGCAAATACTATAGATCGTAACAAGATAATAGTATTAAATTATCTTTTAATTTTTACTTACCAGAAAATAGCGCCCAGACGTAGACAACCAGCACTCAAAAAGAGTCGGTTAATAATGAGAGGGAACGTGCAGATCCTATGCAGAGGTTAGTAGATCTACTGGAGGGAGCACTGCAAGGTAGAAACACTGGACCGGTAAACCCAAATCCCCCAACGATCCCCATAGCAAGCTTCAAGGATTTCAAGAGTGTAGGACCCCCAGAGTTTAGGGGTACGACTGATCCAATTGAAGCCCAGTCTTGGGTTGAGGAAATAGAAAAGACTTTTATTATCACTCATATGGGAGAGGATTAGAAGACAGCACTCGCCACCTACATGATGAGGGGGAAGCGAATTATTACTGGTGGGAAGCAAACTAGCAACGGGTTGGAGAAGGCATCATACCATGGGATAGGTTTAAGGAGTTGTTCTTCGAGAACTATTTCCCGAATAGTATGTAAGGTTGGATGGGGGTAAAAGTTTTAGAATTAAAGCAATGGGAGATGTCGGTGGCACAGTACGCCACTAAATTTAATGAACTTGCACGTTTTGTGCCACACCAAGTGGATACAGAGGAACGGAAGGCACGACAGTTCGAACAAGGACTAAAGCCATGGTTGTATAACAAGGTATCTGTATTTCAGATCGATACCTAAACGTACTATTAGAAAAAACCATTATTCCAAAAGGGGGAAGTGAAGCCCTAAGTCAATACCACAAGGAGAATAAGAAGAATAAGAAGGGTGGAGAAGAGAATCGTGGAGGAAATAGTAGTGGAGGAAGTAATATGGGAAAACGAAAGTGGGAAAGCAGTAATAACAGCAAAACCAACAACCATCAGACAGGAAGCAATCAGGGAGGATTCAAGAAAAGTGGTGGGACGTGCTCGAAATGTGGAAGGAATCATCAGGGGGAGTGCTGGAAGGGATAGAGAGTTTTCTATAACTGTGAGTAGGAAGGGAACATTGAACCAAATTGCTTAAATCCAAAGAAAGTCTGGGGATGCTTTACTTGTGGGTCGATAGAGCATCAGATTAAAGACTACCCAAAGAAGGGAAACAATGGAGGAAGCGACAATAAGGGAGGAAGCAGCAAGCTGATGATTGGTGGACCTACTCAACCAAGCCAACCAATTGCCAGGACATTTAACATGACAGTCTAGGATGCAGTAGCTGCAAAGGACGTGGTGTCAGGTATTATCCCAATCAGTAATATAAATGTTTACGTATTATTTGATTCGAGTGCTACCTGTTCTTTTGTATCTGAAGAATTTACTAAACGGCTAAATTCACCCCTAGAACAATTAGAAAATCCTTCGAGCATAGAAGTCGCGAATAAGGAAGTAATTCCCATAGAGTTCATATACCGTAATTGTTGTGCAGAGATTAGGGGGCATAAGCTAAGCGTAGATTTGATCCCGATAAGATTGGGAGAATTTGATGTGATATTAGGAATGGATTGGTTACATAACCATGCAACGATAATTAACTGCCAGAATAAAAGTGTAAACCTTCAGACCCCAAATCGATCTAAGGTAGTATTTTATGGTAGCACATCATTTAGACGATCTTGTTGTCTTACGATGATACAGGCCAAGAAACTGTCGAGGAAAGGATGTGAAGGCTATTTAGCCTATCTTGTAGATACAAAGAAAAAGGAAGTAGAAATGAAAGATATATCGGTAGTAAGGGAATTTCAAGACGTGTTTCCAAATAATTTACCTGGCCTTCCGCCAGATAGGGAGATTGAGTTTGTGATAGATTTAGTGCTAGTGATGGCACCGATTTCAAAAGCACCATATCATATGGCACCAGTATAAATGAAGGAGTTGATGATGCAACTTCAAGAATTGTTAGATAAGGGGTATATTCAACTGAGTGTGTCTCCATGGGGGGCATTAGTTTTGTTTGTCAAGAAGAAGGACGGATCGTTAAAGCTTTGTATCGACTACCGGGAGTTGAACAAAGTAACGATCAAGAATAGATATCCTTTGCCAAGAATTAACGATCTTTTCGATCAACTGAAAGGGGCAAAGTATTTCTCGAAGATAGATTTAAAGACTGGGTATCACCAGTTGAAGATGAGGAAAGATGATGTATCTAAGACTACGTTTCGAACGAGGTATGGGCATTATGAATTTTTGGTGATGTCATTCGGCTTGAAGAATGCACCGGTAACATTTATAGACTTGATGAATCAAGTCTTCAAGCCTTATTTAGATACGTTTGTAGTAGTCTTCATTGATGACCTTTTGATTTATTCAAAGACCATAGAAGAACACGTTGAGCATCTAAAGGTGGTGTTGGAGACAAAAAGGAGAAATTGTACATGAAATTTTCTAAGTGCAAATTTTGGTTGGAGAAAATACAATTTCTTGGACAGGTGATAGACAAAAACAGAATCTTAGTAGATCCTACGAAGGTGGAGATGATGACTAATTGGGAACAACCAAAGACACCAACATCGAAGGTTTATTCAAGATTTTTCTAAGATAGCAACCCCGTTAACCAATTTAACAAGGAAGGCGGTGAAGTTTGTTTGGACGGAAAAGTGCGAAGAAAGCTTTAGGGAGTTGAAGGAGAGGTTGAGCGACGCGCCTGTATTAACATTACCGGACAATATGGGAGGCTTTGTAGTGTTTAGTGATGCATCACACAGAGGCCTTCGTTGTGTGCTAATGCAGCACGATAAGGTCATTGCGTATGTGTCACGACAGCTAAAGGATTATGAGAAGCGGTACCCTACTCATGATTTAGAATTAGCAGCGGTAGTCTTTGCACTAAAAATTTGGAGGCACTATCTTTATGGGGAAAACTGTGAGATATATACAGACCACAAAAGTCTGATATCTTCACTCAAAAGGAGTTAAACATGCGACAAAGGAGGTGGTTGGAGTTAATCAAAGATTACGACTGCGAAATTCTTTATCACCCGGGAAAGGCAAACGTAGTAGCTGATGCGTTGAGCAGAAAGGGGAAGGAGAGGTTATCTATGTTGACCGCTCAAGAGGAACTAATAAGAGAATTGGAGAGACTAGAAATAGAGGTGAAAGGACCCAAAGAACCTGAAGAGAAGTTATTTGTAATAAAGGCTCATCCAACATTGATGGATAGAGTAAAGGAAGCACAGGAGAAAGATCAGGAATGTGAGAGAATAAAGAAAAAGATATTAGGAAACGGGGAGGGAAGGTTTAATATAGATAAGGATGGTATCTTAAGATTCGAAGAGCGGGTGTGGGTGCCATCAGTTTCTGAATTGAGAGGAGAGATCCTACGAGAGGCACATAACTCAGTATATTCGGTACACCCAGGAAGAACAAAAATGTATCGGGATCTTCGTCAATATTTTTGGTAGCCCAATATGAAGCGGGAAGTTGCGGAATACGTCAGTAGATTTCTTACCTGTCAACGGGTAAAGCAGAGCATCAAAGACCAAGCGATCTACTTTAACCACTGGAAATACCAAAATGGAAATGGGAACACATTACGATGGACTTCGTGGTGGGAATTCCAATTACACATAAGGGTTATGATGCCATTTGGCTTATTGTGGACCGATTGACGAAGTCGACACATTTTTTACCAATAAAGATACGATTCAACCTCAACCAATTAGCGCAATTATACATAAAAGAAATATTTTCGCAACATAGAGTGCCGATATCAATTATTTCAAATCGAGATCCGTGCTTCACGTCAAATTTTTGGAAGAGCTTGCAAGAAAGAATGGGGACACAATTGAGGCTGAGTACGGCCTATCATCCTCAAACTGACGGGTAGAGCAAGCGAACAATTTAGACACTAGAAGAATAATTTAGAGCCTGTGTGATGGATTTCAAAGGAAATTGGGATGACTATTTACCCTAATAGAATTCACGTACAACAATAACTATCATGCGAGTATCGGTATGCTGCCATCCGAAGCTTTTTACGGAAGAAAATGCAGAACACCGTTATACTGGAATGAGGTCGGAGAACGAAGACTTTTGGGACTGGAACTGGTCTAACAAACAGCAGATATTGTGTAAACCATAAGAGCTAGACTAGTAGCAGCTCAAGATCGGCAGAAAAAATATGCAGACTTACATCGTCAGGATCCAGAATTCGACATAGGCAGCTTTATATTTCTGAAGGTATCTCCTTGGAAAGGGAAGATAAGGTTTGGAAAAAAAGGCAAATTGAGCCCGAGGTTCATAAGACCATTCGAAGTACTTAGGAAGATAGGTGAGGTGGCGTATAAAGTAGCTCTACCTCCCGAACTGGAACATATTCACAATATATTTCACGTCTCGGTGTTGTGGCCATATAAACCCGATCACAAACACGTGATATCCTACGAACCTATTCAATTCGAAAAGGATTTAACATATGAAGAAATCCTTGTACAGATAATAAACAGGAAAGAACAGATATTAAGGAATAAAGTTATACCTTCTGTAAAGGTAGTTTGGCGAAACCACAATGTCGAGGAGGCCACGTGGGAATTAGAAGATTGGATGAGGAATAGATATTAAGGAATAAATTTATAGTGAGACAAACTTGAGTTGATTCTCATATCAGATCTAAGGGCCTGTTGTGATTTTCTTTCTAAATTTTTGCATCTTAAACTAGCAAACCAAGTCAGACCCAAACTAAGTTTCTGAGTCTACCCAAATGTAAGAGTATGACCTCAGATTAATCAGCCAAAGATTATTCTTTAAACTGAAATCTTAAAGTATGCCTTAACCCTAGTAAATTGTAAAGTGAGCCCTACGATCACAGAGTAACCTCACTCCGATGTAGAGCTCACTCATTGGCCGAAGAGTAAATCGGCTAAGTCAGGAAGTGATCGTAGAGTGTGCCTTACGATCGTAGAGTAACTTCACTCCAACGGTAGAATTTCACTCTTTAACCGTAGAGTAAAATCGATCAAGTCAGGGGGAGATCGTAGAGTGAACCCTATGATCGTAGAGTGACTTCACTCCGATCGTAGAGCTCACTCACTAACCGTATAATAAACTGGATCAGTCATAGATTAAATCATAGAGTAAACTCTACAAGCATAGTGTAACTTCACCCGATCGTAGAGCTTCACTCACCAGTCGTAAAGTAGATCGTAGAGTCTCTCTCACCGATCGTAGTATACTTCTATGCAAACGTAGAGTCACTGCAGAACACCACCACTTAACCAAGTTAGTCAATCATAAAATGACTTCACCAAGTCATAGTATAATCACATTGATCGTAGAGTCACTCTACTAATCGTAGAGCGAATCCACTGTTCACAATAAGACCCCGTTAATCGAAGAGTGATGCCCAGACAACCATATAGTGACTATACTCGACCATAAAATGATTCTACCAGATCGTAGAGTGGGTATCCAAGTCGTAGAACACTACTACAGGATGACTAAACATTGAAGATCTTGAACTATACTTGCTAAATCACTCCCAAATCCTTACTAGGGCAAATGTATACCTATCCAGAATGTGTTGACCAATTGAACTGATGAGGATGAGTCATGTGAATGCCCTGAAATCCACCTGCTTGCTTGGTCGGACTTCGTGCTCACTTGTACAACTTTTACATACTACTATAAAAATCTTGACTTCTAATAATCAGAGTATAATGCAGAAAAGTGATAATATTTACAATATCATTCGTTTATTGTTACATCATTCCTAGGTTACTTGTTCTTATTACAAATAAGTCCTAAAAGACTTAAAAACAAATCTCCATTTATCTATCCGAGACTTGTAGTATCAACCAGGCAGTTCCCAGGAAAGAGGGGGCTTTCCATTAAAACGACGCGCAATTAAATGACCTAACCCCTTTCCTTGACAGAACTTTCTAGATATTGCCAATAATGTTAATCTAACATAGTTAAATGACTTTAACATCTATGAACTTAAATATAAAGTACACAATACAGTTTCATTTTTAATACATCAAAAGAAGACAACAATAACTACTCTTCTTTAACTTTCTCTTTTACTATCAGACTCCTTTGGTAATACTTCCTTAGCTGCAAATAGAAATTATTTTCAAGAATGAGCATAAAATAGCTCAGCAAGTTTAGAAATATAAACACAATGTGTTTTGAGTTGAAGGAATAGAATTCACGATTTTGCCTAACTGAGAGTTGATATCCTCTATTAATTCGTATCAACTAAAAAACTGAGGGTTGATATCCTCTATTGATTCGTATCAACCATTTCTGTCAGTCATAAAGACTTAGAAATATGTTTGGTTTGGATATTTTGAAGGGGATCAACCTTCCTCAATATCCTAGGTGTATGCATATCATCCTACTCATGCCCACTGCACGTTATGTCGAGATTTACTGGACATATATATGACCCTCAAAGGGGTAATAACCCTCAAAGGGGTAATTCATCTCAGTTCTGGAAGTTTTACCAAAACAATTTGGTTCGATACAATAATTCATGTTTTCACTAAGCAACAATAATTCTATATGAATAACAGTTCATTTCTTAAGTTATGTTGAATCAAGAAGCAATAACTTCACAACATTTGATAGCAAGATATAAAAGACTTGCATAAAGGTAACAAAGTTTGGAGATTTGCATAAGAACGTAAGTCGAATGAGAGTTATAAACTTGCTTAATCACGATAATTAAATAAGAGAGAGAAACTTTCTCAAATATAACTTGAGAAAGGTTAGAAAAACTTGCACACAATAATAATTGTACAAGGTTAAAAAACTTGCATCAAGTAAGAGGATTTACACAAGATAGGGAGTAGAAAACTTGCACAACTATAAGAATATAATTGGGTTAGAGAACTTGCACATAGTTTAAAGGAATAGAAGACTTGCATAAAAGTAACAAGGTTTGGAGACTTGCCTCGTATACCTTTTATAGATAAATATAACGGTCTAAATGTTCGTCGTAAATCCTACACGATTATAAGTTCATGTAGACTAATTAAGTATTTAACGATTAAATCTTTTAAGTTTTATTTCGGGTATTATAACCGCTTATAAATAAAACTTCTTCTACTATACATGAAATAATTTTAGCAATATAATTGCTTATAGAATGAATATTTTTCAACTATATTTAAAATAAATTGAGCATTATAACTGCTTGCAAAATGAATATTCGTTTACTATGTTTGAAATAAATTGGGCATTATAACTGCTTATAAAATGAATATTCGGCTATTATATTTGAGATAATTTTAGTATTATAACTGCTTGTAAAATGAATATTTTTACTAAATACTTGAAGAAAATCAGACATAGTAACTGCTTATAAAAGTATATTTTCTAATATATAAAAGAAATAAATCGGACATTATAACTGCTTGTAAATAGAACTTTTGTACTATATACTTAAAATAATTTGAGCATTATAACTGCTTATAAAATTATATTTTTACTAAATATATAAAGAAGAATGAAAATAATAACCACTAAAGTAAGACCTCTTGTAGTTGCTAGCTTTACTTCCAATCGCGTAGTGCTTCGATACTTCGAAAGTAAGTTTTATCTCATAATATCTCTCAAAATATAAATATAGAGTATTTTTGCTCTTGAACTGCTCTTGAAAAACGGTAAGAAATGAATGAACTTAGCTTGCTATTTATAAGAAAACATAGTTTCGCTAATTGCACGTTAGGGGCTTGATTTATTACATATTAATACCTGATTAATTACACTTTACACCCTAGCATATTCTTAGAATATTCTTGGCATCCCTAAAAATATCTACCAAGCTCGACAATGCAGCTTGCAACTGAACCTATCTTCTAAGCTCCTTAATGAAAATATCTTTCAAGCTCGACAATGCAGCTTGACTTATCTTCTAAGCTCCTTAACGAAAATATCTTCTAAGCTCGACAATGAAGCTTGCAATTGAACTTATCTTCTAAGCTCCTTAATGAAAATATCTTCTAAGCTCGATAATGCAACTTGCAATTGAACTTATCTTCTAAGCTCCTTAATGAAAATGTCTACCAAGCTTGACAAATCACTTTGTCATTCCAAAGCACGACACAATAACTTGTCAAAACAATGATTTACCGGGATGTTTCTCGGAGAAATCAGGGAAAGCACAACAAATCATTTTGTCAATGTAAGCACGACTAAGCAGCTTGACCAAATCTTTTTTTATTTGACCTAATTCATCGTTTACACTATAAAATCATAAAACACCTGGTTTAAAATATTATTTCGATCTTTATTAGCACATATGTTATAAAATTCGAATCTCATTAGGGCTTAAGGTTTTAAACTTCTCGATACCTAGTTTTAGGTTATACGTTCTAATTCTAAACATATACGATCGCATTTATAAGCCTTACAAGTAAAATGTAAGGACAACCATCAAGGGCAAACCCATCAACTGTCCTTTTTTCTTTTCTTTTTTTGATAATGTGGAGTTTCCCAACCGCAGTCGGACTAAGTCTCCCCACCCCGGGTCAGGCTTTTCATACAGGCTTGCGCTCGCGTCTCCGTGGCCCCATGAACCATTTCTGGCCTTGACAAATTGTTGCTGGTGGTATTCGATCCCAAGACGTCCGAGTCTACGGCTCATCCCGAGGCCTCATTTGAACCACTACACCAACTGTTGGGGTTTACCCAGCAACTTTCCTAACTGAATGATTACTAAAATGATTACTTAGCCATAAGAATATTAAGACTTAGCACAGGTATACACCTGACTTCACTCATATAAATGAGACTGTGATTTTGGAGGTAGTTGTAGATGATTAAATAAACCGTAGGACAGATTGTGTGAGTCATACAGTTAGGATAATTGAGATCATTGTTGAGATTAATCAAAGAGTGACATATGAATACTATAGGTTACTTGCAGAGAAGAAGTTAGAGATAAATAATAGCAGCAGACCAGGCAAGTTTCTAACTTACACAACTTTGTATATTGTACAAGTTTCTGATTATTGTTATATAATCGTATGTATTAAGTGAGTTTCCCTACCTTGTGCAATTGATTATTATAGGCACATTCATTATATTATTGTAAGTCCCCTAACTTTTACAACCTTGTATGTTGTGTAAGTTTCTTCACATCAACCAAGCTAATTGATATTTATAAAATCCGTACATATTGAGCAAGTACCTAGCTTGTACTGTTGTTAGTTGTGCAAGCAAATTATTTAACAGATTGACTCTTTTGTTATTTGGATTCATAGAGATCATTATCCACACTCTGAAGCTTGACTTAAATCATAAACACAATCTTAATTGATTAATTGAATCATGGTGCGAACATTAATTGTTTGAATGTGTTAAGAATAGTGTCTATGTTATTTGGTTCAGCTAGACCAATATCTATGAGTTAGAAAGCAATTCAAACTAATTACTTTGGTGCGGACTTCATAAATTGTTGAGATGAACAACCCTCATAGAAGGGAGAATTATATAACGTCGGGGGACCGAAACGCGCGTGAATAGCATGTGAATGTTATGCATAACATAGGGTACTTTAGGCTGATCACTTATTATACTTGTTTTGGGTTGCCAGGGGATTACTGGTAATTCTAGTAGAAGTTTATGGTCCATAGTGACTACTCAGTGCTTGATTTTTCTTCAATTTGAATTCTTCTAAGAATCCTTTTGTCCATAGTGACCCAACCATATGTGGTAAGAAATTAGAATTTGAGCTATTAAAATTCACTTTATTTGTAGCATTCATATACAGGATTTTGAACTATCTAAATTACTATTATTATGAAATTTGCTGTTGATCATTCATTTTCGTCATTATATTTGCTGAGCAAACTTGTTGCTCACTCTCTCTTTCCTTAAACATTACAGTTAAGAATGAACGAGACAGTAGCTCAGGGAAGGATAAGAGCAAGGGCAAGGCTATGGGATAGCTTTGTTCTGCTATGACTAGGACGATGTTTTTGGCTTATATTAAGACTATTATGTTACGAATTTAGTTGCATATGTATTTGTATTGGTTGCGAGACTTGGGTTAGAGATATTTATATTATATCAATATAAATATTTCTATTATTTTGTTGTGTTTTGTTATTAGTATAATGTATGAGATCAGTATGTGAAGCACCAGATTCGAGGTACAAGTATCTGAATTTGGGGACGTCACACTTGCCCCTTCCTTCGGGGTAACCTCTCGGCCGATGTGATCTGGATCGGCTCTGTGGTGTGGACTCCCGACACCTATGCCGAGTTAGAGAGACCTCTCTTTTTCCTCCCAGTTCGGCTAACTGTGCATCCCATTCTTCCTGTTAGAGGTATAATGTCTCCAAAGCATCCTTTGCCTGCTGGATCTTAAGCATCCGTATTAACTCCCGTTTATCCTGTCCAACTAGTTCCCGATCCCACTCTTGGCGAGTGTGTGCTCGAGACTGATTATCTGCCCCGCAGCTATAGGGGTCGAAAGTCTTTTAGCTTGTAGAAAATAATTGTCGCCGAACCGAAGCCGACTGAGCCTTTACCAAGACCACAACGAGGTTGTTAGGCCCGAGCCTATCCTTCACTGACTTTTGAACTTGTGTTGTCGGATTGATCGATGACTTCTCCATGTGAAGAATTGCCTTCCATTTACCCGCCATCTGTTCAACTTAAAGTAGATAGGTGATTATGAAAAGTAACACTAAAACAGACTCTCCTTCTAGTGCAAATGTTAACGCTAAAATATGTCCGCTCGCGAATCACTAAACAACGAGTTTAAACCTACACAATAAATAAATAAGCACACTGAAAAACTTGACGGATGGGGCCATTAGGGGATAGCTCCGGTGTGAGAATAAATACAGGTCAAGAAACGTCAACAATGGAGGCACATAACTTCTTTAGTGCGTAAAAGTAAGTAAAAGTAATTATGTACCTGGAACCTGAATTATGACTATGTATTTATAGCTTAACCACACCTCCCCTAATTGGACTAGGAGTCCTATATAAAGATAACTGCAAACACTCCTAATTGAACAAAATCTAACTTCCTCAGCAATAGGAAGTCAAATAGAATAAAGGAGCCAAAAGTCAACTGTTCAAATTTCCCACTAAGATATCTTGCCACGTGGCATGGGTCCCACCGAATCTCCCTGACCTATCGAATCATATCCCAACACTACTAATTATAGTATGTACTAATTTAATCATCAATCGACTAGGGTAAGTTTTATAATTAATTAGAAAGAGCCAGTGAGTTTTTTATTTTTTTTAAAAAACCTATACTGTTATAATTTAATTCTAAGGATACATTTCATTTTAGGGGCCTAAAGGGAACCCAGAAAAAGGGTTAAGAACGGAGAATTCAAGAGAAACTTAGGAGAAACTTACCTTTAATCTTCTGTAACGCTTGCCGTCTTCTTACTTTTGTTAAGGAATATAGTCAAACATATGATATTGCATGGTAAAAAGATATGTCTTTTCCATTAGGGTATCAATGGTTAATGATTATACTAAAATATATTCTCTCTGTCTCATAAAAAATAGTTCAAGTATAATTTTCTTATATTATTATAAGATTTTCCATCAAGTTACCTAAATTTCCACCATTCACATAATTTTTTGTAAATTTCTATTATTTTTAAAGTAACTTTAGCCTAAAATACGATAAATACTTCTGCTCTTCAATAGGTCACCACACTTTGTTAGTAATTTCTAAATAGCATTAGAAGATTACTGTAAAACATTATGCTCAAAATCGTTTCCCAATATTTAACTATAATTTTCTATACTTTTTACCTTAGAAAATTTATGATAAATTTTCTATATTTTTCGAAGTATTCAAAACTATCCAACAATTAGTATAGCATCAAATGGAAGCTCAAACCGATCTGCAAATATTTAATTATTAACTTCCAAAGTTCTAAAACTTCAAAAATCCATAATAATTATTTCACTTATCCAAAAATTATGAATAATATGTTCATTCTGTATGAAATCTAATTCTTTACAAACTTCTAATACAAACTTTCTTCAAATTCTGCTGCTAACATAGAGAAATGGGTTTAGCCAGAAAGTTAGCTGGAAAATATTTTTCAATCATCTTCTCTGGCGAGCCCGCTGACTTTTAGGCGAGTTTCTTTGTTTTTACTACCCAAAAATCATCTACTATAACCCACAGTCTCATACATATAATTATTTCTCAAAACTAAGTTCGTTTGACCCTCCAAAATTTAACCCGTAATTGGTTCGTCGGCAATGGTTTTCTTCAACGTTTACCACCTTTTATCTACTTTTTCTTCTCTGTTTCAGTTTGTTTATGCTCTTAAGATCATTTTCTATTCATACTAGTAGGTTTTGTACTCTAAAATTGACTTATGCACAAACTCACCACCTCACATAACCATGGCTTCCACCACCATAATAGGTGATTTTCCACTAGTTCTGACACTAAAATAACACCATTAACACACACATAAAATACGTATGCTTAAAAGATATAAACAAAATAAAATTCTTACATTTTTCCTAGCTTTCTATGTCACCCCAAATTCTTGTACTCTTTACAATTGATTTGGTGCATCACGATCCACATACATCCATCACACCTACTTAATATTCAAGCATAAATTCTTATACGTTCAATACCTTTCTCCCCAAAAGTAATAAATACATCCATTAATTCATTCGTCCCTAGGTCTCGAACCTAAAATTCCCAACACCTGCTTATAATATACACTAGGCTCGTTACAAAAATTTTACGCCAATGAAATTACATATTTCTACCTTTGTGCTCCTTACACAATTTAATGCTTAACTTCATCATAACTTATCTTACAACATTAACAAAAATTAATATAACATAGCTAATGCTATATCAATATTATTTATGCTCAGACTTTACTATTCCCTTATCTTTATCTTTAACTTTGGATCTTTCCGATCCTTCTGCCCTACTTGAAAATTTTAAATAAAATACAAGGGTGAGTAACAAATTTGCTCAACAAGTTTAAAAGATTTTAGAACATAAACACGAGTATAAATTTCAGCTATTAAATTAACATCACAGTAAATTGTAAAAAAAAATTACTGATGAATAGTTTGAGAGTAATCATTCAAACATAAATAGTTTGTTGACAGAGTTTAGCCGAAACAAATGGCATTAACTCTTTACTTTAAATATCACAAGAATATGCATGTATCTCTGGAGTATAATTTTAACAATTGAAAGAATGCATGACACGCATCATGAAGAATTTAAAGAATTCAAGAGAACTTGCCCGACTTAGCTATTTAGTCTTGTATCCTTCTCCCGTACTCAATTTTAAGTTACCTACAACGTTATGGAATATTTTTTATTAACATATTAATTTTCTCATAATAATATTGACCTTTGTCAGTTACTTCTCGTAGTTATATTTTAATATTATTTACCCCTTTAAACTTATTTTAAAGGTCACTTTCGATCCATTTTTGCATTTTCATACTTCAAACTTTATTTTCTGAAAACTCAAACCCCGTGGCTTAGTTTTAACTTATATTCATCAATAAATTTTTATTACATAGTTTTTTTTTGCTCACTTAAACAACTTTTATTAATTTTTCTGTTCTTCGAACCTTACACCATTCATACTTGTCGAATTACTTTGGCCAAACCCTTTATACCAGGGCTAGACATACTCATTTTAGAATTCTTATGAATTTTTCAAAATTTTCCGATTACGTTTCTATTTATTTCATAGCCGCTTCTATTCAAATTCCCAATACTCTTCATAATTCGAAATTAAGTCCAAAAATTTTAAATTTTAAAAAATATCTTCCTTACATCAAAATATACATTTACCCAAAATTTATCTCAAACTGAGTTATAGAACTCAAGTTATAATTGTTTTAATTTTAAAAATTATGAATTTGTTTTGGTCATAACTCCTTCATTACACATCCATTTACGTTCATTCTTGAACCGAAATACACCTTATACTACCAAGTTTCATACCCAAAAAGTCTTGATTTTATCTCCCTTGTTAACTATCAAGAACCTCTTTTTTCTAAAATTAGGTCAGAAAGTTACCCAGTCTGTCTTGTTTTGCTAGAAAATTCACCAAAAATAATTTGTAAAAATTTTAGACCTCAAACCTGTACAAGATTTTAGTTCACTCACAGAGATATCCAACCCTACAAACCTTGCTAAAACATTTGAAATATACTAAAAGTTCTAATCGTTCCAGAATCAGGCCTTGTTTTAGGGTTTTTACCTTGTTTGCTAAAAATTTCACAAAGGTTTGTTTTAATTTTTCTTTTCTTGTTTCTTGTAGGATTTTTGATTTTCTTTGCCATGGACTATGTTATTACACCCTAACATGTTATTATTTACTCTTGGCATGTACAAATTCATGGACATACATATTTACTCCATAAAAATATTTTTCTAGGAATTAGTTCAGGGTTTTACCTACTCGAAATTGTTTAATTCATAATTAATTCGCTAGAACTCCGATTGAGCTCAAATTTTTGGCAGCATCTCCCCTATAATATTAATTTAACATACCTAAGAGTCTAGGGCCAGCCGTGCCCTTGAACTCTACCACAAACAACCAACTTATATTGTGCCCTGTTCAAACCAGCCTCCATACAAAATTCATAATAAATAATTTAACTATAGAAAAATTCTCAAATTCTCAGAAAACGTAGCTAACATTCATATCAATAACATATCCAAAAATTAGATTTTATCTTCTTATGGTTTAATAGTTATAGCTTTCACAAAAACAGTGGCAACAGCTGCCCTTATTTTCTCTTTTCTAGGTTTTTTCAAGTTTATTTGTTTTATGTTTTTGATTCCTCTTTCATGATCCAAGGTCACATACCACTAAATACATATTATTAACATCTTTACATGTTAAGAGTTTCAAAGATTTCATAAGAAAAGAATTTACAAAAATTTTTATGAATTAAAGTGAGTTTAGGGCTTACCTTAGCTAGTTTAGCTTTTTCTTTCTTGGTTCCTTCTCCTTTTGAGCTTTCTCCTTGTTTTTCTTTTGGAGCTCTCTTCTCTCTCTCTCTGTCTCTCTTGTTCAGCCAAGTTAGGTGTGTGGGGGTGGCATATGTGTGTTTAAGTTACTTTTTTAGTTTACCTTTTGGCATATATATAATAGCTTCTTTTTTTAGGATAAGTTTGGACTCAAAATATCTTGGGAGGCTTCTTGGAGAAGCATCCTCCTCCTCTTATCCTTATCTCTCAGCAGCAATTTCAATAGTGGTTTTCCTTTTTTTCTCTCTTTTGACTTTTTGACTCCTAAAAGTCAATTTTTCTAACCCCGTCAGGTTAACAGTCGATTCCTATTAAAATTAACGTCTTGATCGTCCTGGTGATGTCCGTTTCACCAAATTTGCCTTCGAACTCAAAATTTGACTTTTAATCCTAAGAGTCAACTGTTGACTTTAACCATAAAAGTTAACCCCTACACGCCATTATGTTTACAGTATTTTTCTGCTAAATTTGATGTTCCAAACTCAACGATGAAGTTCGTGTTTCAAAATTTCATCCCGAACTCAAATTTGAGTTTTAAGATAGTATAACTTTTCTTTCATTCCTTTTCTTTTCTTTGCTAGTTACTTTTAATTTGTAACTTTAACTTATAAATTGAATACATTAAATTTTAAAATTACGCTTCATTGACATTTTCATTATAAATATCCGGGATATTAGATTTCTCTCTCCCCGCTATGGTTTTGTCTCTCACCTCCTAGTTTTTCTTTATTTCTTCTTCCTTGCATGGTTCCTTTTTTTTCTCTCCTTATCTTTCTTTCTTTCTTTCTTCCAAATCATTTATATATACACATGTGTGGAGGTAGAGCTGTCAACAAGTTATTGAATCACCACTTCACCACCTCCTGCTTGCTACACATAATAAGGAGAAGAGATAAAGGAGAGCTAGGGCCAATCATAGCTTGTTATATAATAGTCAAAGTCTAATTTTGACTCTGACTTTTTATTTTTTTTCCTTCAAAATTCTCTCAACGTGTTTACAGTCGATTCGTACTAAAATCGACGTCCCAACCATCATGGTAATATCTGTTTTGTCAAATTCATCCCCGAACTCCTATTTTGACTGTTTAATTGTTAAAGTCAAACATGTTGACTTTGACCATAAAAGTGAACATTTTCGTCATACTGAGTTTACAGTCCTTTCTTACTAAATTCGATGTTTGAGACTCAAAGTTTGCATCCCAAAATTTCATTCTGAACTCAAATTAGCAACCTTTAGGGTAATTTGGTCATTTTATACCCAAAATCCTGAGCCAACGTATTCTACCTATTTTCATCACTCCAAATCTATTCACGACATCCAGTCCACCACTCAGAACTACTCGGAACTCTGATTCGTCGAAATTACGACAATCGTTCATTCGGGTGGACAAACCCTAATCACCAATTGATTTAAGGTTTTCAATTGACGATTCTCAATTTGCTTTATGTACAATTTTATTTAATCGTTCATTATCATTATTACGTCATAATCACGTAATACAAGTGATTTGAAACAAGGGTATTACAGGTACAATATCATTCTTTTCTATATTTTAAATATAAAGGATGCTACTTTAGTACTTTTAAAGGTAAAATAATTTTTATACAATATTTTGGGTGTGAATTATGTATTTATAATTTTTATGGACTAATTTTTTTTATTTTTTTGTGTACTTCAGACATCTTTTTGGGGATGGAAGATATGGTTTTATTCAATGATTAGCTTTGATGTATTGTCACGATAGTTTTGGCGTATGTTTGGACCTCCAAACACACGGTGCCATTTTTAGTACTTTAATTTGCATTTGAATTTCAAATTCTATGTTTGCAAATTAAATAACAAGGTCTAATTCACAAACTGCTTCTAGAGGAAAAAGATTTTCAAATACGTTTGTAATACATTTAAACTTTTAAACAGACTCAACGGTTCAAATGTTGTGTAACCAAACATACACTTTGTATTACAAAATAGAGTAAATGACACTTTGCATCCCCTTATTTTATCTCATTTTGCACTTTGCATCTCAAACGTTAAAAGTAGACACTTTACATCCCATGTTTTTGACATTGTGACAAATCGTACACTTCGAACAAAAAAAATGTTATATAAACTAATGGAGTTACACATGTCTACTTCATGTGGTTTACTTTAAGGGGCAAAATGGTCACAAACACGATCTAGTAGCTAAACTTTAAATTTTAAGATCAATACTTGATTTTGAGTACACTTTTTCTTCTCTCTATTTTTAATTATTTTCTTTCTTTTTATGGCTGAAAAGGGAAAATGTTTGACACCCAATCTAATTCCGTGAGCTTGGCGTCATCTCAAATACATTCAAATATATTGTTGACTCTACCATTATTGGTGGTTCCCCCAATTATCTGATTGTAGAAAGAATTTGTTTCGATTTTAGATGAATTAATTATTTTATGACTGTTAGAGTAAACAACATTATTGGAATAGTCTCCCTTAGAGAACTATTAGCCATCCTTGGCCCGTCTAGCATTGGCAAATTAACCCTCTTCAATACTCTCGCAGGACAATTTCAAAGACATTGTTTACCCGGAATAATCTTCACCAACATCTGAAAAATCATCAAACCGATCCTCAAACAAACCAATCATTCACAATAATATAGTCTAGATCTAGTTGAAGTTGTTGTCTATGTATTCATAAATTAGAATATGGAGTATTTAAGGTTTTCTTCCAAGGATCCCATTTATCTATGGATTCATCTAGATTTACTTACCATGTGTTTTTTTTTATTTATTAGATCGTATTAGATTTGGTGTTTCAAAGAGGAAATGGTAAGAAAGAGAACAAAAAGTATAGAGAAATAAAAATAAACATTTGGAGCACAGAGAGCACACGAGACAAATTTGCCCTTAAAATTAGTCCATATGAGAGGGTGTGATTTGTCAAAACACTGAAAGTATGAGATACAAAATATCTTTTTTTAATGTTTTGGAAGCTAATTATAAAATGAGACAAAATAGGGGGTACAAAGTATCATTTACAACACAAAAAACAACAATTTCATTCATCAATAGTAAAAGACGCAAAAATAGTTACAAACATGTACCTCCCTCTCCAACTAACATGCATATATATTGTATTATTACAACACAAACATACGTATAAATATATAACACTAGCCCAACTGCATACATAATATGAAGGAAGACATATTACTATGTTAGCTTGCTATGCAGAGCCAACATCATCACCTGGACTAATCTTTTTCTTGTCCTTGTTCTTTTTAATGGAGGAGGAAACAGAGTGAGTTATTTTCTCGACCATCATCGTTGTTACCTTCTTCTTCTTTGCAGGAATCAAGATCCCATGCATTACCCTTAGACCTGTACCTTGTCCAACTCTCACCTTCGCCAGCCTCACGCTCATTTACTCTATCCGCCATTCCTCGTGTGTTATATATGAAGGTGTATGTGTGTACGTGTAATGCCCGTGAATTTTGAACGTCCTTATTAATTAAATCTAATTTAATTTAATGAGTTAATGTTGTGTTCTATTTAAACCAACTTGGGTTAATTTGTGGGAGATGTATAAGATGTGTCTATACTTGTGTTGGCAGGTATAATATAACTATGGTTAAGAAATAACCATATGTGAGTCAAGTGTAGGAATTGGTGTGTAATGGCTAAAATGGCCAAAAGTGGTTAATAACCAAGGTAATTATGAAGGGGCAATAACCATTGTATATCCAAGTGGTTAATAACCAATGTAATTATGGCGGGATAATAACCATTGTGTTTAAACAATGTAATTATGGCAAGATAATAACCAATGTCTAATAACCAATGAAGAATGGTTAATAACTAATGGATAATTAAGATTTTGCAAAAAGACTATTTTAACCTTAAAAGAAGTTGGGTAATGATTAAAATACCCTTGAGAAAGTTGCTAGGAAGCTTCTTATTATTGATGAATTGATCAAATTGCCCTTGCCTAGTCATGATTAATGACTATTTTGCCTATGGTCTCTAATTTCCTATAAATAGGACTCCTCACCAATGATAGTAGGGGTTGGTTCATTTATTATTCACCAAGCAAGAACATAGAGTAAGAGCTTAGAGAGAAAAAGAGAGTGAGATTAGCATAGTTCATGCATCTCAAGTTCATCACATACTTTGGTAGATCAAGGAGAGTAACTACAAGATCAAGGTGAAACCCTAAACCATTTCCTTTTTTCTTACTTTGTTTTATTTTCATAGTTTTTGAGAGATTTTGTTCTAAGACTCAAGAATCATTAGATCTTCATGCTTCATGTATAGATCTAATCCTCTTGAGTGTTAGAATGGAGATTCAAAGGAAGAAAAGGAACTTATGTTCTTAAAGGGTAAAAACCCTAGCTTTTCTTCATTTGGATCACCCATAACTTGAGATCTACAACTTGAATTTATGATCCGTTGAAATGGAGTGCTAGGTACATGAGTTAGCTAGTAAACCCAAGTGGTAGAACACAAATCGAATAATTTTTGAAGCCTTGGGGGCTATTTTCCCAAAATAGTCCAGCTATAAAACTTAAAGCTTTAAAACCCTAAAAGCTTGTTGTCCTTATTTTTCCAAATGTTGTTTCGGCCAGTTATAGATCTGTTAAAAATCTAGGAAACATCACAGAGGTACCCTAAGAAGTTATCTACAAGTAGCAAAAAGAATGAATACGTTTCGATGTGTACGTTTTGTGTAATGGCTTTTATCGTGAAGGACTCCTAAATATTCATACCCGGATTTCTCACTGTATGTACCTTGAAAACATATGAACTTTTTACAGTATATTTATGCATTTTATGAGAGTGTACCCTGAAAATTTTAGAATTTTCTGAGAAAAACTTGATTTATGCAAAATGTAACAAGATTCGGAGGTTTTGAGTACGTTACAAATAGTAAATCACTTTCTAAAATTTCAGGAAAATTTGTGGGTCATTGTTGGATCATATACTATCCAGATCCAGAGGATAATAATTTTTAGAACCTATTTACTATTTTTCATAATAATGTTATAGTTATGGTTAAAAGAAAATAAATGGTTAAATGATGTCATAAATAAGAAAAATGTGATTTTTAAGCTTGGATACTCCTAATATTATATATTATGACTATTGAGGGGTATTTTGGTAATATTTAATGAGAAATAATATTTATGACCTTTTATGGGTAGTAAAGGAGTTGTTTAATAAAGGATAAAACAATTAGAATAAATTGTTTATTCGCCTAATAACTTATTAAAATATTACTATGATATTTGTAATATAAGAATTCGATATTTTTAAGTAAATAAAGAAATATTAAGATTAAAACTTTATGGAAATATTATTGAATGGGTAATAATATTTGTTTTAAGCATTAATAAATGATTAAGATATTATTAAAATGGCTAATAATATTAGATTAAAATATTATTAATGATATGAGAATTAAAATATTATTAAGAGATTAATAATATTAGATTAAAGTATTATTGGATGATTAAAATATTATTAAGATGTTAATAACATTAGTAAACGAATAAAAGTGTTATTAGTGGACTAATAATACCAAGATGTGAATTAAATATTATCAGGATTGATAATATTAAGTGTCTTATAGGATTTACGATAGTTTATTAACTTATGTGTGCTATGTGATTTGCTTAATTGTTAAATAAATAGCATAAGTAAGCGTATCGATATACAACTACGCAGTACTAATTGGTAGATCGACGTTATCAATGTTAGGTCCTTTAAGGCCAATTAGTTAAAGCTAGAATTATTTGTAGCTGGGCAGACAGGCAAATTCCCTAACTCAAACTCGAGTTATTATTTTCGAAGCATGTTAGTGAATAATTATTGTTGATTATTCGCATCTATACTGGTTATTGAGATTTGCACCTTGTGCAATTGAATTTCCATTTCTATTGTTATTGAACTGTGAATTAGATTAAAGTTCTTTCAAGCATGAACTGTTTATGAGGTAGATCTATGCTATTTGTATCAGCTAGATCAATCAGGTCTAAATTTGTTGAATCAAAGGTATTTTAAAAGCTGTTCTTATTAAATTGTTATGGTAAGAACTCTTAGCTGAGAAAAAGATAAATTTGATTAAGGCATGATATCAATGCTGGTTTATTAAGTGTTTATGCATAAATCACGGGGTATGAAAGGTTGATCCCCTTGATTACCAAAACATATTAAGAGGTCCAGTTTAAATGCTGAGAACCTTGGCAAATGTCTATGGTTATTTTCAACCACTCAGTAACTGTCATTCAAGTATTCGAATATTCAACTGTTGATTATTAATTCATGTTTCTTCACACTCTTATACTATTGTTGAACATTGAAAGTGAAACTTCCTTCTAATCCTGATATATCTCCCTTGTCTATAAACTTGCTAAGCAAACTAGTTGCTTACCCTTGCTATATCATGATCTTTATTTCAGCTAAGGCAGAAACGTCAAAAGGGGACAAAGGAAAAGGGAAGGTGCAAGAATAGCTGCCTGATAGGGCTTATGTATTAGTTATCTGAAAATGTTACTTGGTTATGTGAACTCTTATTGTATTAAGGGTATGTTTCTAAGTTAAGGTTAAAGAACCTTGGGACCATATTGTAAGACTTTATTATTATTTCGATAGACTTTGTATGATTATTATTCCGCATTTAGTTAGAAAGTATGTTTGTTGTTGAGAATCGTGAACACCGAATTCGAGGTTAGGAAACCCGAATTTGGGGGTGTCACAGTACGCACGTGGTTAATTTTATTTGAGATAATTAGTTGAAATTGAGGCCATTTTCTTTAGTGTGGGAGAGAGATTGTGTATGAAGAGTTATTGAGCTCAGTTTGTGTGTCTATGTGTGTTTTTATTTTACAGAACTGGCTAGCTACGCAGTTTACAAAACAAACTTATAGTTACGTAATTGCAATTGAACGTTTTTTGTAATTTCCTTCTTCCTATATATCCTATTATACTTTGAAGTTCTCCTACAATACCATCTTTTAATGGTTGGTTATAACTTATAACCATTGACCCGTCTAATATATGGTAAATTATTAATTAATTATATTTTTAACACATTAATTTATATTCATTTTTATGTAACTATATTTTATCATTGTAGCATACTCAATTGACAGGTAGTAAGTTCAAGGGTAATATCGTTGAATCCTGATCCGTTTATATATGGTCTAAATGGCTAGAACTTTTGATTATACTATCTTGAGTTTAACATATCGCGTCCGTAACGCCCCCAAATTTGGGTCTACCTTTAAACCCGGGTCCAGTGCATCACGGTACTACCCATTTGTCACAATAATATTGACATAAATGTAATTACTATATTATTACAATATGTCTTACTCTAATCCCAGGTTCTATAACCATTACATCAGTTATCGTCATAATAATAATAAATATTACATCATTCTTAAGAATAAATCATTCATAATATAAACTACATATTAGGATAATATAATCCTAATCGTTAATTTTTTTCTTTGCCTTTGTCCCTCCAGGAACCTTTGGCAATCTCAGTCTTAACTAAAAACATTTGATTTAAAGCAAGAATGAACATTTAATTGCTCAGCAAGTATAACAGTTTAATAACAAAAAAATCAAGAATCATATCATTATTATTCAACAACCGAACAATAGTTGAGAAATATTCTGAATAAACTAGAATAACACTCTATTTTTGTTTGAAATAATTTTCGAAACAACATACTGAGATCATAAGACCTTGAACTATTATTTTTATTCATAAAAAGGTTTCACTGTATTTAAACCGTAAACCGTGCTTACGAGCACTTCTAGGTGATCAACCTATAGTACTTTATGTCGATCAACACTTTATTTTAAACGACTATATGCGTTTGGTTTAGGCGCCTCACGGCCTTGTCGGATTTAATCGATTAAAACTGCCCCTAATATTAGGGTTGTTCATCTCATACATGCATTAAAATCCAACCAAAACAATTTAGTTGGATAGCTCTACTTAACGTTAATAATATTTCAATGATTTATAATTCAATCGATAGAATAAACATTTGTTTAGCCAAGTCAAATAGCATCGACAGTCATTCATAAGCAGATCGTGAATAATAGAACTTGAAAGCTTTAACAGATTATGCATAGCATAGCTTGAATACTTGTGAAAAGTTTAGGAGTACTTGCATTCAATATAGAAATCAAGTGAAGTTAGAATACTTGCTCAAATATAAAGATTGATAAAGTTTAGGAAACTTGCCTTATGCGTTCTTTAAGAATTCCACTAAATTGTTCTTCAATTATCCTACACAATATCAATCACATGGACATACCAATTAATCATCACATGACTCTTACTCTAATTCATCTTCACTAGCTTTTAAACATGAACCTAACTTCGTATTTTTAACTTTTTCAATAATTGATTTCAAAACTTGTTTAATCCATAATTACGTCCAACTAACCTCGAAATGGTCTCAACTTTGGACCGTGCACTATTTATAACATGGCCTAACTACCCCTATAGGTGGCATGAATTAAAAAATTTACATACACAAAACCTTATTTTTAAGGTCTAATTCCCGAATGTCTTGCAGTTTGTAGACTGCATGACCCCGACTCGCTTAAACTGCCATAACCTCTTCATTTCAAAACATTTTTGGGTGATTCTTGATTCTATGTTTAGTTTACTTCCACAGCTTTCTTTTGATATAAAGATCACATCTTAACTCCTTATATATTAAGAGTTATGGAGTTTACAAAATCAGATTAAAAACTGCTCCCGCAGAAATATTGGCAGCTAGACCCAGCAGCACTAAAATAGTCATAACTCTTTCATACCAAAACCTTTTTGGATGATTCTTGAGGCTATTCTCATTAAAATTTCCCCCTCTACAACTTTGTTTACATTTCAGAAGCCAACTCTGAATTTACAGTTTCTAAAAATGGGCAGAAAGGTCAGAAGTGTGATTTGTTCATAACTTCTTCATTTCATTTGATAAAACATGATACCACGAGCATCAAAATGTTATGTTATCATGTTCTAACACTCAATTACCTTCAATAACATAAAAATAACTAAATTATAAACCTACTTATATAGAGTTTTATGATTTCTGCTCAAGAACACAAAGAACATGTGAAAACTAAGTTCCATAGTTCTTCATTTCGATTACTTAAAACTTGATGACACAAGCATTAATTAGCTAGGCCATCATGTTCTACCACTTTGTAACATCAAATAACAAAATCATAAACCTACTTATATAGAGTTTTATAACTTTTGCTCAAGAACACATGAAGAAACACTTAGTCGAAACAGATCGTACATGGTAACGACTTATGTTCTTGAGCTTTTGGATATTATATATGAAATAATTTGGACATTAAAACGGCTTACATATGTAATTATAAGACTTTATAGTTGAAATTACATAAACTTACTTATATAATAGATTTGCTCAAGAACACATGAAAAAACACTTAGTCGAAACAGATCGTACATGGTAACGACTTATGTTCTTGAGCTTTTGGATTATAAAATGAAAGAAAATTGAACATAACAACGACTAGGGATTTCACCTCTTGTAGTTGCAAACTTTGACTATTTCTTTGCAACTTCAATACTTGAAATATATATCTAGAGAGTAATTTTGCTCTTGGAAAAATGGTGAGAAAAATGAAGAACTAAGCTTGCTATTTATAGAAAAATCAAAGTTTCATTAATCGCATTTTTAACTCGGCTTATTACACTTTAGTCCACCAAGCGACATCATCATGACATCATGATGACATCATCTTTTGTGCTTCTTTGAGCCTTATGTCATGCAACATCATGCTTACATCGTCCTTTGTTACGATTGGTCGAAACCAATTCACTTGGATTTCCAGTTACATATTCGTATATACTTCGTATAATATCGTATTTTACTCGTATTATACCTCGTATTCTACCGTATAATATTTTGTATTATACTCATATTTATTCTTGTATTTTATCGTATAATATTTCATATTATACTCGTATTTATTCTTACATTCTTCGTTTTTAACTTCCGAAATTCATCCTATGGTAGAAAAACTACATTTTTCGTTTTTAATTTTTATTGGATATAATATCTTTTCTCGTAATATTAACATTCGCGTATTCTTCAAAAAATCAAAAACACGCAAAAGCGTTTTTGGGTGAATAGTGTATTTACGCCTTTTTTTGAAAAAATTTTATTTCCTTCTACGAAATCCAAATTCGAAATTTCTAACATGTAAACACAATCTAGATCATAATACATAATATATTTGTAAAAATTCATTTTACTTAAATATATTCAAAATAGCTAAGTACAAATTCTCAATCGTTACAACGTCTCTCCTAATTGAAAAGTCATACTCGTCAATATCTTTGGTTTAATTCACCAAAAATCTATGTGAAGCTCATCACGTCTATTGATTAAAGAGTATATCTCTTCAATATCTCTTGTTTAATCCTCCAAGAGCTTACCTGAGAAGAGTAGTCCCACCATTTGCTCAAAGTATATAGTCCACCAAGTATTGATAACTTGTTGAGTTTAGCACATCACGTCTCTTAACTGATGAGTCAACACTCATCAATATCTCTTGTTAAGGGTCAACCAAAAGCCTCTACCACTTATAGAATTAATTTGAGAGAAATTGGTAAAATTTGTCCAACGAACAGAATTGATACAAATGAACCACTTAGAGAACCCAATTGACAAAAAATGAACTTTAGTTACAACTATTGCATCACATGACAACTTGAAGGCACAGAAGTGTCAATTAGCCATTTAAAATGAAAAAAAAATCTTGAAAATCTTTTTACCTAATATATTAAACTGTTAGTTTATTAATAAAATGTGTATAAATTAATATAATGCATTGACCAACCATATTTCATACGATTCAATTATTTGGTTAGAAAATAAACATTAATTGCTCTATTTAATAAGATTTTTGTACAAATTACAATTAAAGTCACCAAGAAAATCATAATTGTAGAATAAGACCACATACTACGCACATTACTATTACTAAAATACTTGCTTTCTAACCCGTGCGAGGCACGAGTTATCTAGTTAATTGTATATGATATAGGTGATTTACATACTTCATATAGAATATCATCAAACTTTTAAGTTGTTTCAAACTGACTTATCACATTAAGATAAACTTAAAATAGATGTGAAATATATACCAGTTCTTAAATACATGAGTATAAAATAATTATTGCATCAATAAAATAAAATAAAATAAAATAAAGCAAATCCAACCTATTATATTATAAGAAACACTACAAGAAAATGGCCCAATAACGACCAAGAGTAGCTGTGATTGCACTATTCGGTCGCTAATACCGGCTAATAATAGTGACCGGTATTAGCGACTGCAGTTTAATCTAGTTGCTATTGATATTAGCGACCGCCCTGCAGTCGCTGATCGGTCGTTAGTATAAATTTGCCGCCATGCTAATATAACTTACAGCGACCGCTCTACGATTGCTAATACATCCACGTCATTAAAAATTAGCGATCGCATACAGTCACAGAAAACGGTCGCTAATCGTTTTTAATCTAATCAAAACCAGGCAGTCGAGCAGACCAGGAGACAGACGAAAGAAAAAAAAAAGAGGGAGAAGAGGGAAGAGAGGGAGCTTATCGCCGCCGAGCCATCGCCCTTCTGATCAGGTATGAATTACAAGTATGCTTAGGTTATTGAAAATTTTGGTTATTCTCAGTTCTTAAAAACATGGGAAAATGTTGAAATCTCAAGTTATTGAAAATGTTGAATCTCAGTGTAGATTTTGTTTGGGTTGTTATGGTTTTTGGTGAACAAGTGTTAGATATTGAGATCATGAATTAGATTGGAAGTTCTTCCTATTTGTAGGATACATGAATTAATGTTAATTTTGTTTGCCCTAGTAATTGAATGTATATACTTCTTACAGTCCAAATTAGAAGCCAACAATGTCCTCTTTGTATTGCTTAATAATTTTAGATTTATAGTTATGTATTGCATTGAAGTGTTAATTAGTTTAAATTTATTCATTATGTTGGAGGGCAACCCTTAATTTGCATATTATAGCAATATTATTTATTTGATTTGAGGCTGTCAATTTAAATTTGTTCATTAATATTCTACATTTGTATTGATATTGTGAATATATGTGTATTAATATTGGTTATATAAATTTGTGTTGTAAATGTAGTTGTGCTTTTGTAATTTGATTAAGTAAAATTGGTGTGACCATTTCTAATGAAATTCCAGACAGAATTATGTAGAAATTAAATAACATAGTAATATAATATGATATTATTAAATATAATATGATAAAGTTTAAGAAAATAAATTTTCAAAAATAAACTAAGTAGTATTTACTTAGTTTCTCAATACTAAATAAACTAAGTAGTATTTACTTAGTTTCTCAAAACTAAATAAAATAATACAAAATAAAATAAATAATATAATGAACTAAGTAGTATTTACTTAGTTTCTCAATACTAAATAATACAAAATAAAATAAAAGAACTGACCTGCAGGGGGGAGAGCTCAACCATATAGAGCTAGCTCTTCTTGTTAGTGCATTGTAATTGAACTAAGGAAGTAACAATCCAATAGATAGAGAGGAAGAGAGGGCCACGACTGGGAACTGGAAGGGAGTGGAGGATCAAGGGGCCACTGATGAGTGTGTTTTATATACACAAATTGGGTACTTTTAGCCTTGATAATTTGTAGGTCGTTAGCTATTTCGTTTGTTCTTATGTGTTCTCATCTTATTGTTGTGTAATATAGTTTTGTATTACTTTTATATGTTTTTGTATGTTTTTATGTGTTTTTACTTTGTTTTGTAGGATTTGAAATAAAGGCCCCTTGGATCGATGCGTTTTTGGCTCGAAATTGGCATTCCAGCTAATTATTTCTCAATTTGACCCATGCACCAATCTGAATCTCTCAAACCTCAAAGAACGAAATTTGTAGATCTTTGTCTTAGCTTTCCAGAACATCCAGAATCATCCAATTTGAAGTTCGTATGAGAGAGTTATGGTCATTTTAACATCAGAATTTTCATGAATTTTACACAGCAGTTGCTTCGGGCTCAATTTGAGCCTTGCTCCGGCCATTATCTCGACGAGCTCTACTTATGGATGTTGTAGAGCTACTTCTTAGCATTCCATATCCTCCTTAATCGCCTTAATCCGAGTTTGGACGAATAAGTTATGGCCATTTTACCAACAGGCGTCGAAACTGACTCAGGCTACAGAGTTTCACCGTCGGGGCGGTAGTTTCTAGTACTATTTCAGCGCTGGGGCGAACTCAGTGCCGGGGCGACGGATTTCAGGCCATTTTTCACTGCCAGGGCGGTAACTCTGTGGATGCAGTCGGCTTTCGCGATTTTTGGCCAATTTTTGATGCCTAAGCTAGGGTTTCTTATACCCATCTTATATAACATCTAGGGGGCGGCTAGAAACACCAGTCTAACTCATTCTAACACCTTCTAACATCAAATCTAGAGAGAGGAAGCTACCAAACACATCAAATTAGAGGGCCAAAGTGCTATAATCAAGCTACATCAAGCAAGGCCAAAGGAGCAAAAACATCAAGGATTGCAAAATCAAGAAGGAGAAGCTAGTGTTCATCTTCAACCCATCAAACATCATATGAAAATCTACAAAACTGGTTTTATCTCTAGTTTCCCTTCTATTTAGTAATCCAACATGATGTATAAATTGAATATGATGTTATTTGTAGTTACCATAAACTAGAACTCATTTTCTAAGATTTCAATGGAACCCATTACATAGTTTGAATTGAATGCTCTCTCTTTGATATTGGTTACTCATTTGTGAATTGAATATCATAATTTTTGCTTTATATATTAATTACTTAGCTAGTAATTACCTTGGGAACCTATATAAAATTGAGAAATGGATTATAGTGTTAAGAATTTGTTATGATATCATGCGAAAATTAGAGATTCTTGGGTGGATAATAAGATTATTGTGACGTGTGTCTTATTAATTATCTTTTAAGAATAAATGATTTGCTATTGTTTAGGATGGAGATATACCTAAATGTCGCGTGTAACTATTGTGAGATTACAAACTTAATGACTCCTTATGCGAAAGCTCATTTGTTTGATGGGTGATTGACTAAGATTTAGTGACGTGTGTCTTGTTGATTATTCATAGAATTGAATGGCTTGCTTGCATATAGGATAGAGATATACCTATATGTCGTATTTGGGTGATTTTTATATGACATTGAGAGAGGCTTATGAATATGGTGAATTTCTCGGTTGACAATTCTATGTTGTTAATTAGTTCAAATGAGAGAGTTAGGATATTCAAATGAAATGTTAGGGAAAATTGTGATATTAGACTTGTTAATATTTGATTTCATTATCTTAAAGTTTTCCATAGTTCTTTGATTATTTGTTATCTTCATTAATGCAAAACAACAAAAAGACAGAAAACCATTAGTTTAGATAAGATTGAGTTGATAAATGGTTAGTACTTGGAAAAGATTAGCAATAATTCCTCGTGGGATCGATACTCGACTTACTCTTTATTACTTATTGACCGTGTATACTTGCGCATGAATTGTCTTTATATTAATCGGACAACAAGTTTTTGGCGCCGTTGCCGGGGAATTATTCTTCTAGTGTTTTTTCAATATTAATTATAATGATCTTAATTTAAACTTGTATATAAATTTGTTTTTACTTTATTTTAATATTTTTCTGTTTTTGATGCTTTACGAGGTACACCATGGATGATTTTGCTTATCAATGGTCGTACATGAGTATGACTCAACCAAAGGAAACTGGGATTGATGCACTCAATGCACTCTCTGCATTGTCAGCATAATTTGAAACATTATCGAGGAAGTTGGATGTCTTAGTAGCAGAGAGCACTCAATGTATAGCAGTGACATGTGATTATTGTGCTGACAATCACCCGAGTCATCAATGCACCGTCAGTTTTGGACCGGTACATTACGGTGGTGAATACCGTAATAACTATGCTTATCCCGATTATCACCAAGATTTGGTGTATCACCCGGATTCTACATGGAGCTACAATTATGAAAATCAATATTATGCTCCAAGTCCAACATATGACCAGAATTCTCATGTCCACCTCCATTGTCGCAAGAAGAAAATTCAAATGTGAGGGAATTCATTTCTAGGAGCATAGCGGACCATGAGGAGATGATAAAGAGTCAGGAAGCATCAACTCAATACCTTAATAATCAGATGGCATAACTCTTCAATACCTCAACCAATGGTCTTCTTTTTATGAAATCCGAAATTGATGGAAAGCCTGGGCCAAATCTGCAGCTGGATGAGCTGCAAGAGATAGAAATAAATGAGACAATTGGGGATAAGGTTAACACAGTTGGCGAATAGATTTGTATGAGCTCAAACGAAGATGCGTCAATTGTGTTAGTGCCCCAAGTGCCTTCTCCACCAAAGTTCAAGAATCCAGTCAGTTTTGCAAAACCGTGTCCTCTTAGTAGTCATGTCATCGGCGTGGCTCTTTATGACATGAGAGCTAGCACAACTTTGAAGCCATGGTGGGCCGATGAAAAGAAGATAGAAGAAGAGCCCGTTGTGCTTGACAAGCCCCAATGCCCCAATCTTAGCACAGACACAACGGAGGAAGCACCTAGCTATTTGACATTTGAAATTGAGAACTTATCTACAAAAAGCAAGCTAGGTGACTTTAACTCAATGACTATCACCAATGGGAACCTCCCAAAAGCTACATGGCTATTGATGGATGGTGGGTTCCTCAATTATCGAAGGGGAATTGGATAAAAATGGGGAGTTAGTCAGGCCGAAGACTTTAAAACAAGCGCTTCTTGGGAGGCAACCCAAGTTTATTGTTTTGCTTTTGATTTTATTTAATTACTTTTTAGTTTGTTTAATTGCATTTTAATTTCTTTAGTCAATTGCTTTTAGGTACCGAAAACTAAGCAAATTGGTGTGCGCTCCCAACTTAGGGGACTTGAAATATGATATTAATGGCGCTTGACACGTTCTCAGGGAAGTTTTCTATTTTATTTTATTTTCCTATTTCGGACATTGAGGACAATGTCAAGTTTAAGTTTGGGGGTATGGGCTTTAGTATTTAGTATTTGTGTTTTGTTAGTGTATTTTTCTTTTGAAAAAAAAATATAATTTTTTTTTTATTTTTAGGATGTGTCCCTTGAGCATTGATTTAATTTGATTTATCCATGGTCAATGATAGCAACTTGTTTGAATTGATTCTAACTCATGGAAAAATGGATAAATGTTGTTTAGTCTTTGTGCTTAATCGTTATTGTTGGTTATTGTTTTGCTTATGCGTCCTTTCACTCTTTTGCACCTACCCATGAGTATTGAGCTAGTTGTATGCTTAGAGAAGGCTTTTGTAACCGAATGCTTGTGAAAAATATCTAGAAACTCTAGAACGCGTTTAAACATCACTCGAAGCAAGGTGTCCAAATTTATTGTGTTTGAATTGATGGTCATGTGGTGAGTTGAGATGGAGCATAAAACGCACTCACTCATGGACACATGCGTAGGAGAGATAGAGCGTAAAACGCACTCTCTGATAATTTTGATAAAAGTAAGACATTTATGTTTATCAAATCTTGTGTTGGGTTGAGATGGAGCGTAAACCGCACTCACCCACAAGAGTGGACTTAGGATAAGATGGAGCATAAAATACACTTACCTAGAGTCCTTTGATTTCATATTTTTGGAAATTGTGATTTGTATACCTTTGTATTGAGTGATGTGTTAAGCATGTAGTTTTTGTGGTTTATTTTGATTATTTCATAAGGTAATGTGGTTGCATAGCTTCATCCGAGCTTGATTGATTTAGTGTTATTGGGTACTCACACGCACACAGAAGGGACCTAAAGCAAGCTATAACTAGCTAATTGTAAATCTAGACTTGCAACGTTTTGAAAGTTTCCTTGAGTTTTCATGTGTTGATGCTTTGAGACCATTGGTTAGCTTTTTAATTCATTGCTCAAGTTAGTTTATTTAGAAATGTTTAATTTTTATAGTTTGTGTGTTTTGCTTGAGGACAAGCAAAGGTTTAAGTTTGGGAATATTTGATGAGTTTATTTTATATACACAAATTGGGTACTTTTAGCCTTGATAATTTGTAAGTCGTTAGCTATTTCGTTTGGTTTTATGTGTATTCATCTTATTGTTGTGTAATATAGTTTTGTATTACTTTTATATGTTTTTGTATGCTTTTATATGTTTTTACTTTGTTTTGTAGGAATTGAAATAAAAGCCCCTTGGATCGATGCGTTTTTGGCTCGATTTTGGCATTCCAGCTACTTGTTTCTCAATTTGACCCATGATCCAATCTGAATCTCTCCAAACTCAAAGGACGAAAGTTGTAGATCTTTGTCTTAGCTTTCCAGAACATCCAGAATCATCCAATTTGAAATTTGTATGAGAAAGTTATGGTCATTTTACCATCGGATTTTTCATAACTTTTACACAGCAGTTGCTTCGAGCTCAATTTGAGCCTTGCTCTGGCCATTATCTCGACGAGCTCCAGTTATGGAAGTTGTAGAGCTACTTCTTAGATTTTCATAGCCTCCTTAATCACCTTAATCCGAGTTCGGACAAAGAGGTTATGGCCATTTTACCAACAAACGTTGAAACTGACTCAGGCTATAGAGTTTCACCACCGGGGCGGTAGTTTCTAGTACTATTTCAGCGTCGGGGCGACGGATTTCAGGCCATTTTTCACCGTCGGGGCGGTAACTCTGTGGATGCAGTCGGATTTTGCGATTTTTGATGCCTAAGCTAGGATTTCTTATACCCATCTTATATAATATCTAGGGGGCGGCTAGAAACACCATTCTAATTCATTCTAACACCTTCTAACATCAAATCTAGAGAGAGGAAGCTACCAAACACATCAAATTAGAGGGCCAAAGTGCTATAATCAAGCTACATCAAGCAATGCCAAAGGAGCAAAAACATCAAGGATTGCAAAATCAAGAAGGAGAAGTTAGTGTTCATCTTCAACCCATCAAACATCATATGAAAATCTACAAAACTGGTTTTATCTCTAGTTTTCCTTCTATTTAGTAATCCAACATGATGTATAAATTGAATATGATGTTATTTGTAGTTACCATAAACTAGAACTCATTTTCTAAGATTTCAATGGAACCCATTACATAGTTTGAATTGAATGCTCTCTCTTTGATATTGGTTACTCATTTGTGAATTGAATATCATAATTTGTGCTTTATATATTAATTACTTAGCTAGTAATTACCTTAGGAACCTATATGAAATTGAGAAATGGATTATAGTGTTAAGAATTTGTTATGATATCATGCGAAAATTAGAGATTCTTGGGGTGGATAATAAGATTATTGTGATGTGTGTCTTATTAATTATCTTTTAAGAATAAATGATTTGCTATTATTTAGGATAGAGATATACCTAAATGCCGCGTGTAACCATTGTGAGATTACAAACTTAATGACTCCTTATGCGAAAGCTCATTTGTTTGATGGGTGATTGACTAAGATTTAGTGACGTGTGTCTTGTTGATTATTCATAGAATTGAATGGCTTGCTTGCATATAGGATAGAGATATACCTATATGTCGTATTTGGGTGATTTTTATATGACATCGAGAGAGGCTTATGAATATGGTGAATTTCTCGGTTGATAATTCTATGTTGTTAATTAGTTCAAATGAGAGAGTTAGGATATTCAAATGAAGTGTTAGGGGAAATTGTGATCGTAGACTTGTTAATATTTGATTTCATTATCTTAAAGCTTTCCATAGTTCTTTGATTATTTGTTATCTTCATTAATGCAAAACAACAAACACAATTATCATTTGTTTAAATAAGATTTAGATGATAAAAGGTTAGTACTTGAAAAAGACTAGTAATAATTCCTCGTGGGATCGATACTCGACTTACTCTTTATTACTTATTGACCGCGTATACTTGCACGTAAATTGTCATTATATTAATCGGACAACAAGTTTTTGGCGTCGTTGCCTGGGTCACCATTCTTCTTGCCATTCGAGATTAGAATTTGGCAGCCTATCCCTTATATTGAGCTAGTCATTCTTTTCATTATGGTTTGAACATGTATAGCTGGGGCTGTGTTATTGTTTGTGTTGTGTTGGGGACCAGGTAGGGTCCGGGAGTTATAAGGGGGATTATATGAAGGAGTTAAGTGTTAATGTCATACTAGATATACAAGCAAGCTCAAGTCATATGCTTACAAGTATACTTAAATGTTAATCATATGCTTACAAGTATGCTCAAGTCATATGCTTATAAGTATGCTTAGAGAGTCCTTGTTCTTATTTTTTTTGACTGAGGAAAAAGTCTGAGCTATTTTCTCGGCCATCATCGTCTTCACGAGCTTCTTCTTTGCAGGAATCAAGCTCTCATAATTCTTGGGTTTGTACCCTGCCCAGCTCTCGCTTTCGCTAGCCTCACGCTCATTAGCTCTGTCCGACATTTCTTAATCTCTCTCTCTATATATGAAAAATTCGTTTTCACAATTGTGTTGTGTTGGGTGTGGATGAAATTAATGGAACTTGAGGAGGTATTTATAGTGAAAAATTTATCTTTATTTCCATTTTTTTTTTGAGTTTTATATAATGCATATCAATTCGTGGTGTTTTCTGTTTCCGCGTGTGTTCTATATATGAGGGTGTATGTGTGTGTATGTGTTCTTGAGCTTTTTTAAGTTTATTTGAGATAATTTCAGATTAAGGCCATATCCTTTGGTGTGGGAGAGATGTAGACTTATTGAACTCACTTTATGAAATTATGTGGGTGTCTGTGTGTGTTTGTATTTTAGCCACGCGGTTTACAAAACAAAGTTATGAAAATGGGTAGTAATTCCTCGTTGTATTTGTCATTGCAATTTTTTCGTATTTTCCTTCTTCCAATCCTTATTTAATTTGAAGTTGTCCTGATCAGCCGTATCACATAAAGGTTTAAATACACTTTCGTAACATAAAGTATCATCAAATTCATGATTCAGTCGTTAAAGAATTAATTTGGACTAACAAATCGATACATGAAATTCCAAATTTATTACAATGTCGATCTCAAATTCAATTTCTGACGGAAATTGACCGGAATTGAGCTCGTGTCGTGTACCCATTTCACTTAATATGTTTTGGCCGTATTCAAATACGGTCTGACTTCATCAAAAAGTTAAGATAATTATAAGGGACCATATTTCCTGCCCTTTTCTTGTTTCCATTTTTTCCTCCGTACATCGAATAAAGAGAAGAGGAGAGAAGAAGAAGAAGAGAAGAAGAGCAAGAAACTAAATATTATAATGTTTGTTGTTCTTTGTCAATGTGATTTTTCAGATGCACTTACAACTACCAATTACTACCTTAATCGTGGGAGAAGGTTCTTTGCTTGCCAATCCATTTCGAATAATTTCTTCATTTCTTACCCAAATTTTTCCTTGAATGAAGTAGGGCTTGTAATTTTTTTACCAAATCTTAATTCTTTTTCCCTGTTGCAATATGGTTGTGAATTTTTATGTTGGATTGATCCCACAAATGAAGGTGAGTTGTTGGCAAGATGCACATAGATAGAAAAGGAAGTGAAGAAGATAAAAAGAAGACTTAAAATATGCATTCCCTTTTGGTGCTGACATGGTTCATTATAATCATCCAAGATTGAAATATGTAATGTAATAAATGTAATGGCAGTTTATGAAATTAATGAAAGAAATGTAATGGCTATGTTGTTTAGTAGCAGTTTTTGTAATGTAAATTTTCTACAAAAATTTATGTAATGAATATCTAGAAGCTCTCCCCACCATGTTCACAAAAATTATCAGCACCATGAAACAGAGCACATACAAAAACAGAACACATACCGAACACACAAACATACAAACACACACATTCACTGTCTAGAAGCTTTCATATACATTTCACCAAGGTAAACAAGCTTACATTATTCATAAAATACCAGTGACAAACTGACAATTAATCACTTGACAAAAACACTGGTGAGAATTACTTAATAAACATAACTTTTACCTTCCAAAATCATGTACAAAACCAAGCTTACAAAGCTATGATTATTTGCAAAAACAAGCTTGCAGATTGTTCACCCTATGCAACAAAAATACTAGAGTACAATTACAAGACAGTCTTGATGCAATGTTGACCTGGTTACTTCTTCCCTTTTGTCTTGGATGAGCCCGCACAATCCTTGTCATTATCTTTCATAATTCCTCTAATGTCGTTGACAGGTAATAAATTAGAGACAACTTCATAAAATAGAAATCCTCTTAATTTGGTTATATTGATGAGACCATATATAGGAACTGACCACGAGTATATATATGAAATATACATAAGAACCAGGAGGTACTTGCATGAATTAAACTAAAACAAATTACAAAAATTAAGTAACAATTTAATTCATTCATCATGCAATAGTATAGGCTACAAAAAACACAAACATCTCCCTGTCTCTCCAACTGTAGATAAACTGTCTTTTATTACAACACCAACTTACTAAAAACATAAATAACTTTAATTCGAATAATATTACAGCATATTGGCTTGCTATGCAGAGCCAATAGTATCACCTTAACTAATCTTTAATTTTCTTGTCCTTGTTCTTATTTTTTTTGACTGAGGAGGAAAAAGTCTGAGCTATTTTCTCGGCCATCATCGTCTTCACGAGCTTCTTCTTTGCAGGAATCAAGCTCTCATTATTCTTGGATTTGTACCCTGCCCAGCTCTCACCTTCGCTAGCCTCACGCTCATTTGCTCTGTCCGACATTTCTCTCTCTCTCTCTCTATATATATATATATATATATATCTTTTTCACAATTGCGTTGTGTTTGGTATGAATGGAATGAAACTCGAAGAGGATATTTATAGCGAAAACTCTCTCTATTTCCAATTACTTATTGATTTATTTATTTGAGTTATTATATGTAATGCATTTCAAATTTCATGGTGTTTTCTGTTTCCGCGTGTGTTATATACGAGGGGGTGTGTGTGTCTGCGCGCGTGTTTAAGTTTATTTGAGCTAAATAGTTCGAATTAAGGTTACGTCCTTCGGTGTGGTAGAGGGATTTTGTATGCAGACTTATTGAACAGTTGATGGGGGTGGCTGTGTGCGTTTGTATTTTACAGAATTAGCTACGTGGCCTCATTGAAATTGCCATTGCACTTTTTTCGTAATTTCCTTCTTCCAATGCTTTCATATTTCACCCACAAATAGAAGATTAATTTCATGTGCATAAAAAATTGTACACAAATAGTATTTATTATTCATAAAAGAAATTATAAAAAATAATAAATAAATTTCATTAATTATCCAAATAATAGGACCTGACCTGCGTACTATTTTTTCTCTCCGTTCAACTGTTTTTGCACATTTTGTGCATATAGAACGACTCCAAAAATAAATACAAATAAATGAACGAAAAATAAAGAATATTGTTATGGTGAGAAAAAAATATACAAACAATAACTTATAAAATGATGTGATAATGTGTAATTAGTTGTTGATTCACCGTATATGAGTGAACTTAATTATAATAACCAATTATAATTAAACACGTCATTTTATATCTATCTTTAATAACTATTCTTTCCAAAGCATTACTAACAAATAAATACAAGTTTCTTGATTTACAGATGCAAGTCATTCTTGTGGAATATATTGACAAATAGTAAGTTTAAGGACAATTTTGCTAATTTATATATATATATATATATATATATATATTGTGTTATATTTCCTTTTAACTTGTGTTTTTGTTTTTGAACGGTTTTTGCATTGAATTTGTTACGAAATCATCAACATATATACATAAACACAATGAACTAGAAATAAATAGATTTTACGTGGAATCAACCTGGAAAAAATTTCTAAGAAAAGCTCTTAGAATTTTACTATGAAGAGTGCCAAAAAAAATAAAATAAATAAATACACTGTATTTATGAGTTTGAAAATAAAATGAGATGAAAGAAAATTTTAATCATTAGGAAAGAGAAATGGAGGGAAATGTGATAATGACTTTTTTTCTTATGTTTATAAGTTAACCTGCTGACATGACACTTATAAGAGCATACTGAACGAGCGTTATCCTGAAAGCACCTTGCGGCCGCCAATTGATCAAGAATTGTGGGAGAGAGCGTCGGTTGTGAAAAAGAACTATGTCAAAGGCCAAGGACAACGATCGACTATCAGTAGCACAGGCAACTCTGGTAATCAGTCTATTCAGTCCTCGTGCCATCTGACGCCGCACACTCCTGGTGACTGTGTGAGAGCAATATGTCAAGATTGAAATCTTCTTCTTACACTTGGCGGGCATCTGCAGTCTCTGAGTCTTGAGGAGTTAGCAGATGCAGTGGCGAGAGCAGCACAACATCAGGATGAGCCCAAGCAGGTAATCTTGTCATTGTTTGGCTTTATGTACTTTAGCTTTGCATGTTTAGTTTAACTTTACATTCAATAATACATGTTTTATTCTTTTGTTACAACCCCATTGGACGATATTAATTTGTGAAGACATTTATATTCCCCTCTTCTCTTTGTATTATTCTTTTTTTTACCAACTGAATGTACGAACATGTTTATATTGTACGTTATTTGCATATAAATTTTACTCGGACGATACTTGTTTATAAATATGAGCACAACATGCGTGGATGTATATATTATTGTGTTGGTTTTATTTATATATATATATATATGGATCGATGGATTTGTATGGATGTTGGTTTATTTTATAGATATTGTTGTGTGTTGGGATATAAAGTAGATACAAAACATGTATATTTTTTTTGGGAAATCCACAAAAAGACAAAATTTTTTAAAAAAAAGTTTAATATCAGCGACCACATGCGACCGCTATAACTTTTTAGTGACCGGAAGCGAATAAATTTTTTTTTCTATTACTGACCGCATGCGGTCGCTAATACCGGTCGCTGACACGTGGCTCCACGCCACGCTAAAGGCTGACTCAACTTGATCCAAACTGGCGACCGTAGCTGTCGCTATTAGTGGTCGCTGATAATTCGGCCGCTGATGATAGTCGCCGATGGACATCTAGCAACCAGAAAAACTGCGAATGCTATCAGCGACCGAAGTTGGTTGCAGATTCATATCTGCGACTGCGTGCGGTCGCAGATAGCCTCTTCTCTTGTAGTGAAAAATAGCAGCTCTTGCAATGCAAAACTTGAAAACATCTCATTCAAACCAAAAATAATAATAATAATTTAGAATACCTTAATAGTAATTACTAATAAAAAAAGAAAGCAAATATCTCCACCAAAGTTGAGTAAAATTCAATATTCTTAAACAATTAATCAAACAATTAGGGGAAGAAGAATAAGAAGTAAATAGAAATAATTTCTAAAATACAAAAAACATATGTTCTTCAAAAGATTTTTAAAGTACATAATTCAAATTTGAAAAACTGTATGAGAACTATTTCACCCTTAAAAGTATTTTTAGGAAAAGAAAAGAAAATTATTGTACTTACCTAGAGTCCATTTTACTATTTTTCCTCTACTTTATCTTTCTTAAATTGTGTAAAAATTGTACTCAAGTTAACTTTTATAGGATGTGGACTTTTCATTTGCTGACCTTCCATAACCTTTGTTATATAATTGAACTCTCCCTATACCAAATTCATCTCATATCTAAACGATTGACAGGTAATAAATTAGAGACAACGTAATGGAATCCAAATCCTCTTAATTTGGCTATATTGATGAGACCATATATAGGAACAAACCACGAGTATATATATATATATATATATATATATCTATATATATATCTATATATATATATGAAATATACTTAAGAACCAGGAGGTACTTGCATGAATTAAACTAAAACATATTACAAAAATTAACAATATAATTCATTCATCATGCAATAGTATAGGCTACAAAAAACACAAACATCTTCCTGTCTCTCCAACTGATATATAAACTGTCTTTTATTACAACACCAACATACTGACAATATAAATAACTTTAATTTGAATAATATTACAACATATTGGCAAGCTATGCAGAGCCAAAATCATCACCTTAACTAATCTTTAATTTTCTTGTCCTTGTTCTTATTTTTTTTGACTGAGGAAAAAGTCTGAGCTATTTTCTCGGCCATCATCGTCTTCACGAGCTTCTTCTTTGCAGGAATCAAGCTCTCATAATTCTTGGGTTTGTACCCTGCCCAGCTCTCGCTTTCGCTAGCCTCACGCTCATTAGCTCTGTCCGACATTTCTTAATCTCTCTCTATATATATGAAAAATTCGTTTTCACAATTGTGTTGTGTTTGGTATGGATGAAATTAATGGAATTTGAGGAGGTATTTATAGTGAAAACTTTATCTTTATTTCCATTTTTTTTTAATTTTTTTGAGTTTTATATAATGCATATCAATTCGTGGTGTTTTCTGTTTCCGCGTGTGTTCTATATATGAGGGTGTATGTGTGTGTATGTGTTCTTGAGCTTTTTTAAGTTTATTTGAGATAATTTCAGATTAAGGCCATATCCTTTGGTGTGGGAGAGATGTAGACTTATTGAACTCACTTTATGAAATTATGTGGGTTTCTGTGTGTGTTTGTATTTTAGCCACGCGGTTTACAAAACAAAGTTATGAAAATGGGTAGTAATTCCTCGTTGTATTTGCCATTGCAATTTTTTCGTATTTTCCTTCTTCCGATCCTTATTTAATTTGAAGTTGTCCTGATCCAACTTACAGCCGTATCACATAAAGGTTTAAATATACTTTCGTATGAAGTATCATCAAATTCATAATTCAGTATTTAAAGAATTAATTTGGACTAACAAATCGATATATGAAATTCTAAATTTATTACAATGTCGATCTCAAACTCAATTTCTAACGGAAATTGACCGGAATTGAGCTCGTGTGGGGTACCCATTTCACTTAATATGTTTTTGGCCGTATTCAAATATGGTGTGACTTTATCAAAAAGTTAAGATAATTATAAGGGACCATATTTCCTGCCCTTTTCTTGTTTCCTTTTTTCCTCCATACATCGAAATAAAGAGAAGAGTAGAGAAGAAGAAGAGAAGAGTAGGAGAGAAGAAGAGCAAGAAACTAATTATTATAATGTCTGTTGTTCTTTGTCAATGTGATTTTTCAGATGCACTTACAACTACCAATTACTACCTTAATCGTGGGAGAAGGTTCTTTGCTTGCCAATTCATTCGAATAATTTCTTCATTTCTTACCCAAATTTTTCCTTGAATGAAGTAGGGCTTGTAAATTTTTTACCAAATCATAATTCTTTTTCCATGTTGCAAAATGGTTGTGGATGTTTTTGTTGGATTGATCCCCCAGTTGAAGGTGAGTTGTTGGGAAGAGATGCACAGAGATAGAAAAGGAAGTGAAGAAGATAAAAAGAAGACTTAAAATATGCATTCCCTTTTGGTGCTGACATGGTTCATTATAATCATCCAAGATTGAAATATGTAATGTAATAAATGTAATGGCAGTTTATGAAATTAATGAAAGAAATGTAATGGCTATGTTGTTTAGTAGCAGTTTTTGTAATGTAAATTTTCTACAAAAATTTATGTAATGAATATCTAGAAGCTCTCCCCACCATGTTCACAAAAATTATCAGCACCATGAAACAGAGCACATACAAAAACAGAACACACACCGAACGCACAAACATACAAACACACACATTCATTGTCTAGAAGCTTTCATATACATTTCACCAAGGTAAACAATCTTACATTATTCATAAAATCACTTGACAAAAACACTGGTGAGAATTACTCTCTCTGTCCCAAATTAATTGCTTTGTTTTGATTTTTTTAAGTCAAATTGACCATTTTTAAAACTAATCTTTTTACTATTTTTGTTAAAATATAGGTGAAGAGATTATAACCAAAAGAAAATATATACAATTTATTACTAACCCCAATTTTTATAATTTTAGAAATATATTTATATATGATTAATTATTAATTCTAAAAATAGTCAATTTGACTTAAAAAAGTCAAAACTGAGCAATTAATTTGGGACGGAGGGAGTACTTAATAAACATAACTTTTACCTTCCAAAATCATGTACAAAACCAAGTTTACAAAGCTATTATTATTTGCAAAAACAAGCTTGCAGATTGTTCACCGTATGCAACAAAAATACTAGAGTACAATTACAAGACAGTCTTGATGCAATGTTGACCTGGTTACTTCTTCCCTTTTATCTTGGATGAGCCCGCACAATCCTTGTCATTATCTTTCATAATTCCTCTAATGTCGTTGACAGGTAATAAATTAGAGACAACTTCATAAAATAGAAATCCTCTCAATTTGGTTATATTGATGAGACCATATATAGGAACAGACCACGAGTATATATATGAAATATACATAAGAACCAGGAGGTACTTGCATGAATTAAACTAAAACATATTACAAAAATTAAGTAACAATTTAATTCATTCATCATGCAATAGTATAGGCTACAAAAAACACAAACATCTCCCTCTCTCTCCAACTGTAGATAAACTGTCTTGTATTACAACACCAACTTATTAAAAACATAAATAACTTTAATTCGAATAATATTACAACATATTGGCAAGCTATGCAGAGCCAAAATCATCACCTTAACTAATCTTTAATTTTCTTGTCCTTGTTCTTATTTTGTTTGACTGAGGAGGAAAAAGACTGAGCTATTTTCTCGGCCATCATCGTCTTCACGAGCTTCTTCTTTGCAGGAATCAAGCTCTCATTATTCTTGGATTTGTACCCTGCCCAGCTCTCACCTTCGCTAGCCTCACGCTCATTTGCTCTATCCGACATTTCTCAATTTTCTCTCTCTCTCTCTCTCTCTTTCTCTCTCTCTCTCTATATATATATATATATATATCTTTTTCACAATTGCGTTGTGTTTGGTATGAATGGAATGAAACTCGAAGAGGATATTTATAGCGAAAACTCTCTCTATTTCCAATTACTTATTGATTTATTTATTTGAGTTATTATATGTAATGCATTTCAAATTTCATGGTGTTTTCTGTTTCCGCGTGTGTTATATACGAGGGGGTGTGTGTGTCTGCGCGCGTGTTTAAGTTTATTTGAGCTAATTAGTTCGAATTAAGGTTACGTCCTTCGGTGTGGTAGAGGGATTTTGTATGCAGACTTATTGAACAGTTGATGGGGGTGGCTGTGTGTGTTTGTATTTTACAGAATTAGCTACGTGGCCTCATTGAAATTGCCATTGCACTTTTTTCGTAATTTCCTTCTTCCAATGCTTTCATATTTCACCCACAAATAGAAGATTAATTTCATGTGCATAAAAAATTGTACACAAATAGTATTTATTATTCGTAAAAGAAATTATAAAAAATAATAAATAAATTTCATTAATTATCCAAATAATAGGACCTGACCTGGGTACTATTTTTTTCTCTCTGTTCAACTGTTTTTGCACATTTTGTGCACATAGAACGACTCCAAAAATAAATACAAATAAATGAAAGAAAAATAAAGAATGTTGTTATGGTGAAAAAAAAAATATACAAAAAATAACTTATAAAATGATGTGATAATGTGTAATTAGTTGATGATTCACCGTATATGAGTGAACTTAGTTATAATAACCAATTATAATTAAACACGTCATTTTATATCTATCTTTAATAACTATTCTTTCCAAAGCATTACTAACAAATAAATACAAGTTTCTTGATTTACAGATGCAAGTCATTCTTGTGGAATATATTGACAAATAGTAAGTTTAAGGACAATTTTGCTAATTTATATATATATATATATATATATATATATATATATATATATTGTGTTATATTTCCTTTTAACTTGTGTTTTTGTTTTTGAACGGTTTTTGCATTGAATTTGTTACGAAATCATCAACATATATACATAAACACAATGAACTAGAAATAAATAGATTTTACGTGGAATCAACCTGGAAAAAATTTCTAAGAAAAGCTCTTAGAATTTTACTATGAAGAGTGCCAAAAAAAATAAAATAAATAAATACACTGTATTTATGAGTTTGAAAATAAAATGAGATGAAAGAAAATTTTAATCATTAGGAAAGAGAAATGGAGGGAAATGTGATAATGACTTTTTTTCTTATGTTTACAAGTTAAACAGAGAAAGCGGACATAGAAAAAATTAAGTTTTAATACTTGTAATTTTTATAAGTATAAAATAATATATAGTTAAAAATATTTTTTTAGAGAACACAGAAGGTGAAAGACTCCTGATCTGCGTGAGGTGTCTTTTATAATAATAATATTTTAAAAATTTATAAAATATATTTTTGTACATAATATAGGTGAAAAAGTGTATTTAATTACACAAAACGACTTCGATTTTTTATGATAACTCAGACATGCGGTGTCCTTCGTCTCTTTTTGCCTACTAGCCAAATCTTTTCATTTTTAGATGAAAAGTTTTAACAGAACATGAAAGTTAGTTTCCACCGTTTTCTCTCTCTCTTTTCCATAAAGAATTTACAAACATAAAACTTAGTTAAAAAAAAACAATTAAAATCCTCTCAAATCTTTTCTTTTCTTTTCTTTTCCACACCTTAAAAAAACTCAGCGTCAATCCCTTTCTCTTCTTCCCTTTTTAAACTCACAAATACAAGTAATGTCCCAAAAAGAGTGTCAAGTTTAGCCCAAATAATTATTCGGCAGCACGAGAACCAGAGTGCTCGAATTAGAGCATGAAATTGACATGGAAGAAGCAGATCAAGAACAAGAACAACAAGCGTCCTCTCTCCTCCATATCTCTCTTCCCAAACCTTCCTTTTCAACAAGACGATGATCCCAAAAGTGAACAGAGCAAAGCTGACGGCACAGAGCCGGGTCTAAACGGCGACGTTTGCCACAGTACCCAGGATGCTTCTTCTTCTGATCGAGAGACCACCCAGCTAGCCGAATCCTTTCGAGAGCAAGGAAACAAGCTCGCTGAGGTAATTTCACATTTTTTTCCCTCATGGGTAATTGATGCAAATTCGAAAATTATTACTATTTTGTACTGCAAATTCGTTTTTGGGTTTATGTTGAATTTGTATGTGAACACATGTAATTTAGCAAACGCAGAATTGGGTGTTTAACAACAAAGCTTTTTGTCTTTTTTAGAATCTTTGATTGATTGAGCTCCTGTTTCTGTTTGGATATATGGTTTATGAAGGAAATTGAGAAAACACTGTAGAATTCTTGTTCTTTTTTTTTTCAGGAAAAAAAATTCTATTAGTTGTTAAAGAACTTGGATTGGGCTGAAGCCTGAAAAGGGTAAGAAAATATAAGGAATATATAAAGAGATAATCAATATTTATGAGACGTAATTAAATTAGACTATTCGGGTTCATTGTTTAAGTTTTTCCTTTTAAAGGCATATATGGTTAAAAATCTAAGCTGAGTTTGTTGATCCTTCGTATGGCATCTGGCACCACAACTTGAAAACAAACTTCTTGTGAGCTTCAAAAAGCTCTTGAGATATAAAGAGTTGAAATCTATCTTAATAATGATTTCTTTAATAGAATAAGAAAAAAAAAATGTGCAGTATGCATCTAGATGCCAGGATAAATTCATTGTTTTGGGATTTAGAAAAACATATAATTTTTTGTGTTCCATAAAAGAATGGGTTAGTAACAGGTTAATACAGGTCCACTGTCGGTCATACCCCGACTTAATTAGTTGGGTATAGATCTGAATGCTAAGTAGCTACCGTATAATTTTAACGCTCTAAGAAAATTACACAGTTGAGACTGGTAAATAAGATGAAATTTGAGTTTTCTTTCCTATTTGCATCTCCCTTCTTTTGTTCTTGATTGGAAATGCCGCTTTTTATGTCACCGGGTTTCACTGAAGATGTTCAGTATCCCTTGTAGCCATATACTTAAAACTTTTAGTTCCTTTGATGCGATATGGAAGAAGAAATTCAAGAAGTTTATTATTAATTTTGTATTGTTATTTAGAGATAAATGTTGGATTATTAATGTAATTATTTTAGTAGGATATTCTAGAAGTTTTAATTATGGTAGTAGATTTTAATTAGGAGATTTTTAATTATGGTTGTAGATTTTAATTAGGAGAATTTAGTTAGGAGATTGTTTCCTTTTTGAATTAGGGTTTTTACTTAATCCCCAAGTATTGAGTTTTCTATTTAAGCATTGTAATACTTCGTTACATGGGAGATTATTGAATGAATTGATTTGAGATTAAAGCTTTGTGAGTGTTTCTCTACCGAGTTTCTGCGGGGATAGGTATTCTTATTCATTATTCCCATCTTGTCCTACATCATCCTTGTTTATTCTTAATTATGAGATACTTATTACTCTACATTTTGTTCAAGAGTTCTTCAATTGTCCTTTCTTATGCTCGGACCTGAATTTCGTAAGATTCGAGCTATATTTCCATGGGTTAGGCATCTTGTGATTACCATTTTTCACTTAAACATGCCATGTCAAAAAGTGACACTTCTGCACTTACACTGGATGAGGAAGCCAGAATCCACTTCTAGTAGGTTCACAAGTGTTATAAAGCCACGAACAAGTTGGCGGGGTCCGGGAGCAGCGTCTGAGTTTTACTTTCTAGTTGAATATACAGAACATATAATTGATTATCATGATAATAATTAATAGTAACATTATATAATACATCCAAATTGACCCCAAGTAAGCATTTCTAATCTAATAACAATTTATCCATAAATACTTCTTCTTTTTTTTTAAACTGTTTCAAAAAAGGATTAGAGAATGATACATATATAAAGGAGTTAGGAGTAATATGGGAATTATGACTTGGGAGAGAAAGTTACAGATTTCAATTTGACCACCATATGTTAGAAATTTACAAAACTTCAGCAGGTTCATTTATTATATTACACCCAAAATTTACCAAAATTAATATATACTAAAAAAAAAATCATTGGGATCAGCTAACACTTGCCTTCGTCCCTGTTTATGCTATATTAAGTCTGTTAATTCTGCGTACATGGTTTCACGTTTGGGCTTGGCTTAATAGTGTTCCTATTTGCACCTTTAACCTAGATTATTAACTTTCTGCTACTGTAATTATTACTTTAGTATTCCTAGGTAAAATACTAAAATGCATTATTGTATGCTTGAAGATTTCAAAGGAGAAATTTGCAAATGTGTGTGTGTTAGTATGTTTTGCAGAATGATCAATTACGCAACATTGTTGTATTTATAGTTATATTTTATATATTCCCAATCTCAGTTTGCTGGTTTTCATTCTAATGTAGCTTCTCTTTTTCTCTTTCTTTTTCTCTTTCTTTTTCTTTTCATATTTTGAAGGATGGGAAATACCGTGAAGCACTTGGGAGATGGGAAGCTGCTCTTACTTTGATGCCTGACAGAGCAGCTTTGCATGAACAAAAGGCTCAAGTTCTACTCGAAATTGGAGAAGCATGGAATGCATTGAAAGCAGCAACTCGTGTGTCCCTGCTTTTATTTTTCATCCCTTAAATACTTTATTTTCTAGTAAACTGTTAGCATCTCAATCATGCTGATTATTTGGATTATCATTGACATGCTACTTCTTTTGTTTCCCATCATCGTAGTAGTATACTCTTTAGAAGTCTTTTCGGCCCAATTCTAAGAAATATAATGTTCATATTTCATTTGAATATATGTTCCATATACTTTTTCACAATTATGTTCACGATTATCATGCTTGCAGAAAGTTTCTTTGGTGTTGTATTTTTCTGTTACCACTTTTAAGTTCATTGGTAGTGTACTACTGGCATAACTGAGCAAAACTTGTTAATTATTAGTATTTTTCACTTATATGCACTGTTTTTACTCATCGGCAGGAGCTACTGAACTGGAGCCTTCATGGGCTGAGGTTTGTAATATTTTCTTTTATTGTTTGAAAGGTCTGTTTAGTTCGTTTCTTATCCTATGTATATTATTTGTTAAGGTTAATGGGTTATTTTTATGTTCTTTCATATTTACCTTTTCTTAGACTAGCAGTAAATTTACATATTGACCTAGTGCACATAATGTTAACCTCGGACATTAAATTTGGTATATTAATGAAAAGGTTGAAATTAAGAATCTATTAGGATTTCTTATCAAAATAATAATAATAATAATAATAATACGATAATGTTGTCTTTTTTCTTTATTTTATTTTTGAGTAAAATACACTGACATCTCCTGCAGATAATTATAATAATATTCACTACCCCTCTAGTTTTTCAAGTAACAATCAATACCCCTCTAGTCTATAATATGTAACATTCACTACCCCTAGTGTGGTTAACTAACTAATATCCAAAAATATTTTTAATATAATGTCTAATACACCCTTCAAGTTATAATATTTAATATATCCACTAAATATAAATTTGTATATTACAATTTTTACTTGATCTAATTAATTAAATTATGAACTTGTGCAATAAATAATGTAAATGTTAAAAAATAATAAATATTCATTTTATCAGGAAAATAAAGTCATAAACTTTTTGCTAATTAAATTTCACAAAGATTAAAATTTACGTAATATACATTCAAATATATTTTTTGTAATTAAAAAGTAAAATTTTAATACCCATAAAAAGTACAAATTAACGCAAAAGAAAAAAATTATAACTATTTTTCCCAAATATTAAAATTTACGTAAAACAAACTTATTATTACAAAACGAATATTATTTTTCATATAAAAAAGTATTAAAACTTATATTAATTATTTTTCTCAAATATTAAACTAAACATAAGTCACACTTAGGCATAATTATTTACAATAAAAATGGCAAATTTGTACTCAAAAAAGAAAAAATATATTAAAAGAAAAATCTTTTTACAAGATAGAGGTAGTAATAAATATTATTATATTTTCTTTTATTCAACATTGCACAAAAACAACACCAACTGTATACTAAAAAATGTAATCAAAATCATAAACATCCCAATTTTTGACATATACTCAAGAAAATTTAACATATAAAAATCATGATGTGAAGCTAAGAATTCAAATAATAATTTTTGTTGTTAAACACCAAAATTAAACTATCAACATACTCAATCACTCTAATTAGAACAGCTCCATTAATAATTTAATTTAAAATTCTTAATATTTGTATCACTTATCCAAAAATATGTGTTAATTAAACTAAATTAATTTTTTTTATAAGTTACCAACAATTTGAATGAGATAGTCTTAATTACAAATAAAACTATAATTAAAATGTATTGTATTAAAAAAGGATAATTTAACATATATATTATTCAAGAATTAAAATTTGATAACATATAAGGATAAATATATAATTTTATCTATTTAGTCAACCCTAAAAATAACTTGCAGGGGTACTAACTGTTACTTAAAAAACTAGAAAAAACTAGAGGGGAGGTGAGTGTTATTATGGTTATCTAGAGGGGGTGTTACTGTATTTTACTCTTTATTTTTTCTACCATTACCTCTTGCCATCCTTCAATTTTAATCTATTTAACATAGTCAACTTTTTTCTGCAGCAGTAAACATAAATTTTTTTTCCCGTGTTTTTATGTAACTTGTGCATTATCTTTATCAATTTTTTCAACTTCTCACTTGAATTTATTGGCTGTTCTCATATTTCTTCTACCGGTTTTCCTTGAGAATCTTTTTTTTCTTATATTTAAATGTTAATTGCAGATTTTACAGTTTGATTTGGTGGCTGTATTGGGGTATTATATTCAGTATCAGAATCTATGAATTATAATAGTATCTCAGTCTATTAAAACATACATATCTGCTGACTAATTATTATAATTACAGCACATTTTGACATGCTATAGTAACTCTTAAACTGAACTAATCTATATGTTTGTGCTGGATTTATCTGCCATGGGCACTGTTCATGGAATGGCTTTGTCTAATTTACAAAGAGATTGGTCATTGGAGAGCTATTCTCCAAGGATGCTAGGCTTTTTTTACACATGTTTTGCTTGTATTATTCACTTAGTGACTTCTTCTGTGCCTTTGCATTGTATCCTCTTTCTTTCTCTCTCCCTCTCTTATAAAATATTCTTCTTTTCTCTATTAAAAAAATAATAATAAATAAAAGAAATTTAACAATAAAAATTTTTTTGGTCAGTCCAACCACTTCCTTTTGTCAGTAAGCATCTATGCACCTCTATCTTGAATTTCTCACTGTAACCAATCACAATTCTTGCTTCTAGAAAGTGGATATGTTTTCATGTTTGTGTCACTGAAGTGATTGGTGGCAAGCTTCAAATCCTTGTAGTTCTAGTTTAATTCCTTTTGACATTTTTCCATTAATACGTAGCCTGTAAATTGTTAAATTTCATCATTGACTAAATCTGATCATTGGAATTACCAATGCTTCAACTTGATGTTGGTGGCATGCCTAGCCTCAAGACCATTGTGCATTCAGTACAGCTTTTACTGAAGGAAACCGCTACACTCTTCTCTTATGATACATGCTTACAATATCGAGTTTTCATGTCAAAGATAGTGCACTTTTTTAATTAAAGTTAATAACCTTTAATCATCGCATATGTAAATATCTGAAGAACTTAAAAATCACTTTAAATGACATATTAGCCGCACCTAGGACAATGAGATTTTCACCAAATTGTGTATCCAATTATATAGCATTATAAATTACCTATCAACTAGTTTACTTGGTAACTATTTGCTTAGCAACATATGAATTTTTATTTTTTTTACTGGAGGCTTGTTCATTCTGCTTATAGTGGAATGATTTCTGGTTTTGTTTATGAATTTATTCTTTTAGGCCTGGATCACTCTTGGAAGAGCACAGTTGAACTTTGGAGAACCTGACAATGCTATTGAAAGCTTTGACAGAGCATTAGCTATCAAGGTACGGTTTGGAAAGAAGAATTTGTCGTGTGAATCGTGAACTAACGAGATTGTTAGTTCTAACATACTCCCTCCGTCCGGAAATGAGTCCTATTCTTTTGTTGACCATTTTTTCCAATACGGTTTGAATAGGACATGCTTATTTAGATTTAGCTTAAAAAATCAATAATAAACTTTGTAGAATATATATTAGAAATTAAAAATTTGTTGAAAAAATGTCCACATGAATCCTATATCTTAATATTCGGAAAATATATCTTCAAACAAAAAGAGGGCAAGACTCAATTCACAGTTGAACGTTTATTTTTTATAGAATTTCCAGATTTTAAAGCTGGATATTCTCTAATCTTGTGATATATAATAATCCTAAGTTTCTTTTGCATGTATATTTTGTGGGACTAATAAATCTTTCATACCAAGCTCATGAGTATGCTACTCAAGCTTCACCCTGCCCTTTGTGTTAGGCTTGTGTGTTCTTTAAAATGCAATAAAGCTTAACAAGTTTACTGCTGCATGCAGCCGGATTCTGTGGAGGCACAGGATGACAGGCAAACTGCATTACATCTCGTGAAGAAACGAAAGCAGCTTCAGTCATCAGGCTTAAGTGATACAAAAAACCGATATGTAGTTGGGGAAACGACTGAATACTCGTGAAGTGCAAAAAGACTAATGTTTAGTCTTACGTTTACGTACCCAGCAGCGCCCAAGGGGAAAAGAACAGTTTACTCTCACGTTCTTTGCCATAGGATCAACTTGGTTGGCTTTTAGCGAGTTGCTACGACTACCATATTCATATTTTGTTGTGACAGCTAAAGTGTTCTGTAGCTTTGTAAGTAATCTTCTATTTTGTTCCGAGTTGGCACGTTGCGTTTCTGTATTGTGTCGGCATTTTCTTACCTTAAATAGAGGGGTACTATATAATATCATCTCCTGCTTATTATTTTTTGTAACTTTTTTTTTATATAAACCCTGAAAAAAAAAAATAAAGATCCGAATTATATACATATTAAATTTTTATTTATTTTTATTTTTAATAAAGAGGAGTTTCCCGGCCTTGCGATCGGACTAAGTCTCCACTCTCTCCGGGCAAAGGGCTTTGCAAACAGGCTGTTAAGCCTACGGTTCGTGGCCACGGTAATTGATGCTAGTGGGATTTGAACTCAGGACCTCCAGGTTTACGGTTGATTTCATACTCTTTCGCTTTGAAACAAGAATGGTTTATTTATTTATCTTTTTATTTTATCAAAACTTTTCTTGCATTTTTGTCTCATATATATATATAGACACACACTATTAAAAATAAGAAAAAATGACTAGGATTAGAAACTGAAAATCGACGTCCGCTATTAATCCGTTACTAATAGTAGCGGACGCTAATCAAAATAAGGGTTTAGTTTGACCAATAAATGTTTAGAGTTTAGCTAATCAGTATAAGAGTTTGACTTGACCAATAAATGTTTAGAGTTTATTAACTAGAATTTAGGGTTTATTAACTAGTATTTAGAATTTATTAATTAGGATTTAGAGTTTATTAATTAGGATTTAGGGTTTATTAACCAGATGTTAATAAGGTTAATATTAAAAATTGTACCGCGTATCTGCACTGCACTACAATGTGCAGATTTTGCAGGATGTAATGCCGATGATATTATAAATGTGGATTCTTCCCTTCCCTATCTGAATTCACTTGTCTACCACCTTTCCTATCTATATTAATGTCCACCCTTTATAGGAGAGAGACCTTATCAAAGCAATGTCTCCCATATGAGTAAGAAGCAGGATCTGCCAAATGAGTAAGAGGCAATATCTCCCATGAATTTAATAATAGCAACCGCATAAAATAACCACACACACACCAAAAAAAAATTGAGAAGATGAACCCGGGAATGGAAAGATTTAACCCAAGGGCAAAAATATCCTTCCATAATAATTTATCAAATGTTACACTGTAATGGTTACTTCATTTTACAACAGAAGCTGAAGCACAGGTTTCAAGTAACCCAGAAAGAATGCAATTACATGGTACACTAAGCTAATAACATATTCTCGGCCCCCAAAAACATTTCGAGGGGCAAGCAAAATTCACATCATAATTTTACAGTCTCAAAGCCGAAACAATTTTCATTATGCAGAATTATGTCTTGCACCAAGTTCTTTATCCAAAAGTCAACTGAGTTTATGAGTTCACAACCTACCATTTTATCAGTCCTCTGAAGTATGCAGCAGAATCATCTATCTTTCTATATTTGGATTATTCACGTACAGCATCAAAAAGAAAAACTCTGCCACAGAACACTGAGGGCTGGCTCCCTCGTGCTTGTTTCTTTTAAGACTTATTTCCTAATGCAGCCAAATTCTCTTCATAATTCAGAGTTTTAGCTGCAGTTAGAAGCATGTCAACTCCACCGGATTTATCAAGTAAATCTTCACCAGTCTTTTTCTGTACATTTTTTAAATTCTCATAGGCTCCTTTTCCCTTTTCAGCACTCTTGCTCAATGTATATTCATATGCCCTTTTCGCCTTGCGTATGCTCTGGATTCCTTCATCGCATTTTGCACAAAACCAATTTCCCTTGGGGATTGAAGCATGTGGTGGTTGCATGCAATAAATGTGAAAAGCTTGATCACAACCATCACATAATACAATCTTATCATCATCTCGATCAGCTAGACAAACTCTGCATAGACAAGAAGGACAATACCAACAAGAAGCATATAAATTTAGTTGCTTAACTGTTAGGCACCTCAAGTGGTAATACTTGCTAGGGCAGAAGGGATGACCACATAGCCTAAACTTCTCATTTCCTATGTAGTCAGTACAAATTTTGCAGTTAGGCAAACTTTCCTCTTCTTTTCTTAGCCCATCTTCCTCTAAATCATCTGAGCTCTCCTCCAGTTCTAGTTCCTCCTCATTTGTGACAAGTCCATCAATTCCAGTAATTGAAGATCTTGGGGCATTTTTACTCTCACACAGTACACAATTCTCATGGGATGATCCAATTCCCTTTGCCTTGCAGCTGGCACAGTACCAACTTTTCAGAGGAATTTCCTGAACAGAAGGCTCAATGCACGAAACATGGTAAATCTCCTCGCAATAATCGCATACTAGACAGTCGCTACCCTCTGCTTTCTCTTCACAATGACTGCAAGTAGAGGCCCTGTACTGACAATAGCCTTCTGTTTGCTCCACTTTGGCAAGCCCATGAAATTCTTGCATAGGAAACTGTTGCAGTGACAAAACTCAACATATCATTTCACTGCGAACCAACACAAAAAATCTAGAAGAGCAAAATATTTGTCAGGCAGCTGTATTCAATACAAAGACAAACTACATACCCACTGGTATAACTGAATAAGGGTACTACTGCCTTCGTTGAACTCTTAGAAAATCAATTGGTCCAAGAACAGGTTAATGTGCAACCTAGTGCAAAGACCTACTTCAAAGTCTACAAGAATTAAGCAGGTTTAGGAGCTGAGTTACATGGGTGTGGGTGTGGGTGTGGGTGTGGGTGTTGGGACACTCCAAAATAGTGAAAAATATTCTAAAAATAGGAGAGTCCAGTGTCAAGCACTTCTAAGGGTACTTCTAGGATTCCGAGTCCATGTAACATAGTTTAGGGGTAAATATAAAATATAACGTTCACAACATCCTTTGTTGTAACTGCTGCATTAATATTTTACTCCAAGTTTAGGGTAAAAGAGCAAAATTACTAATGAATCACTTGTTACAAGAAATGAGTAAAATGGATATTAGGAAAGAAGAACCAGGGTCTTCAGTTCACCTCAAATTTAACTTACAAGGCAGCATGCCCATCATCAAGGATAAAAGCTGAAATATAACACTGAACGAGCCTCACATTTAGAACAGAATATGAAATCTTTGCTTTAGTCAAATTTATTATCCTTTATTATCAAGAGTAATGGAAAATACAACTCCAATCTGCAAAATAAAGCTTTCAAGAAAAAGCAGTTGCTGCAAGTCTTACAAGTTACTTATACTGTTATACATCATTTCCATAGTTATAGCAGTAAGATAGTGGTCTGTGAGAAATATCAGTTTTTCAAGTTATGTTCCAGGGAATCTACTTCCCCAGTGTACTAATGCACTCTAAGGACGATAAAGCTCTTATCTTTATCGTCCTCAGATTATATCGATCCTCTAATCTACAAGAGGAAGAAAAAAATTGAATCAAATGCCATTGCAAAAGTGACATAGTTCAGATTAACTTGTGAACCATACAGTTATAGAGCATACCCTATCAGAATCAAGTCATACCAGTAATTTAAGAAAGAGTGCATCACCGCCAAGTTTATTTCTTTTGCCCTACCATTCCCCTCCCCTCCCCTCTCCTCCTAAAGAACGCCCACATACCCAACCAAGACACCCAGAAAGGGGGGGGGGGGGGAATTGCAAATCAATTCATCTATTACCTTATCATGACAAGAAGCCACTGACTTCTCCAAGAGGCTCTTAGCAAGAGTAAACATTTCAGTGCCAATCTTTTGAAACTTTGTCCACACCTGCATAAAAAATATTTATATAAAAAGGTCAGAATTGAAGATACAAATAACACGAAGATAAAAGTTCCCCATTGTCATGATAGCAGAATGTACCATGCTAAATAGAAAATTGCTTACGTAGCACACAACAATGCAAGTAATGGAGCACGCGTAAAATCTAGAGCTTGAAAAAATGACCGATGCTAATCAAGACAAGCAATAACACTTACGTCAACTACAGAATGACGACAAACACCACTTTTTACAATGCACACAAATAAACAGCCAGAACTTGGATTCCAAACCTCCACTTTGGTGAATGGAAAAATATACAAATAAGCTAAACTTGGATACGCGAGGAAAAAAAACATCATACTCAAAAAATAATTTTCAACCCAATAAGAAGTTGATATCTACAAGATGATGTGATAAGCAAGGCCAGGATAGCATTCAACAAGCAAACAAGCGGTATGAAAGAAACAATTTAATCCCCAAGAATGGATTTGGTACTTATTAGTGGGTGGAGGGCAAGCAAGGTGGTAATACTGAGGGACGGACATTAACCATGGTAAAAACTGGCTGCAAATATGCAAAGTTTGAGTTTGAAAAATGTCTCAAATTGACTTTCAATAGTCAATAGAGATATTATAATTTGGAACAAAAGAAGTATATGAAGAACTGAATCCATCACAGAAGTGAGTTAGAAGAAGTACAAAATCTGATTGATTAAGCAACCTCCTGCGGGAGTTAATTATTTGCAATAGGAAAAGAGAGAGTGAAGAGTGAGAGAGATAGACTCAGAACCTTGATCATATGAACAAATATAGCCAACTATATCCAAGCTGTACAGGTAGGCAAAGTATTAATCCCCCCATAATATCTCACATAATTAGAAGTGCAAAGTTTAATAAGTAAAATAGATGAACTTAAACTATACAACTGAAACGATACCTGTTGAATATCGGAATGAAATAGCATTGGCGAACATTCATAAGCTCCCTCTTTAATCCTTGAACTTATCAGACTAAAGTCAAAAAGGCTGTTAATCTTCATTCCTTGAAAGTTCCCAAAAAGTAGGTCACATAGTTCTGCAAACTTAGTTGATATTAAGACATCGAAAAGAGCACGTTTACACAGATCAGTGTTTGTACAGACAGATGATTCATCTGTTGATCCATTTGACGTTATACCCACATGATCCTTGGATGCATTCTGAGTTCCATTATGCATTTCTTCACTCAAATGAACAGATTCCTGCAGATTATTCATTAACTTGAGTAAATTAATGTAAAAGAACAAATGATGTCTGGTCACAAGTGAAATAAGAACATGACGAACCACGCAGTTACGGAGAAACATGTACCTTTATTGTGCTTGTGCAACCGCCTTGTGGATGAAATACAAGAGCATCTCGGATGCATTCCTGTAAACCACCTTCAGTCTCATTAAGTGACTGATACATCTTTTCCAGAACGATCTTTCTCCGGTCTTTGATGGAGGAATCATCAGAACCATTTGTAGAAGCATGTGAATCCATCCTAACAAGACTAGCTTGGTTGCACGAACTATTGCGAAAACGCATATCCAGTGGTTCTTTTATGGTCTGCAGCAAAAGAAAAAAAAAAAAAAAAACTGATAGCTGTTTTTTTTTTGGTAACAAAACTGATAGCTGTTGATACAAAAGAACTAAACCTAAAATATGAATAGGTAAAGAGGGAGTAATCAACAGATAAGCCATCAGAAACAGAACACTCAAGAGCTGACAGCAAAAACAAAAAGGCAATGGCATTTAACTGTTCACATAATCAGTAATAAATCCACCAAAAAATCGGCCATCAAGAGTCTTAAGGAAAATATTGTATCCTTTAATTTAATAAAGTTTCTGTCTATTTAAAAATTATGAGAATTAGTATAGCCAGGCAACTAATCGCTCTAAATTGACAATGCCTTTAGCTGGACCCTTATACTTAATTATAGGATCAACATGGTCCATGTCTAAGGCATAGGCCTTTGGAGCTATTTTTTTCTTCTCATCAAAGTTCTTTCACAAAGACTTGCCATGGAAAGGACGAAGGGGAAACAATACTTTTTCAATTTCTCTATTTCCTTATGACTGATACAACATACTTCAAGATTGTTTGAACATCAAGCCCTCTAAATGTCAGTGGCACGTGGTGGTAGCCTGGTGGGATAAGTAGTATTCAATAAAAAAGATAGCCAACTAGACAATTCAATATCATGACTGTTTGCAAGTTACTAACACTCTCTTTCCACCTTTTGTTGACCACATTTGACTTTCGCACAGTTTAGGAAAATAGTGAGATCAGTGGGAAAAGTTATTTAGGATTTCAAATAACCCGTCACTGTACGCATAACACTTATAAAGAAACACCCTCTCCCCTTTTGTCTGTTTTCCCTTGGCGTATTGTCCACCATAATCCCTGAACAAAAATATTGTAGTCTAGTTCAAGATTGGAAATTTAAAAATCTATCTTTCTACAAATTACATCTCATATTCAAAAGAAACAATTTAATGTATATAAACAAATACATACTATAAAAATTCTTTTGCAACGTAAGTAACCAAGCAAATCCAAACTGTCATCTGTATTCTTCCCATAGTTAAATACTACTCGAGTCCATGATTTCATTTCATTTTCCGTGTTAAGTAACAGGTTTCATATCCAACTAATAAACCAACATGATTCCGTAAAAGTTTCATGTCAATGTAAAAAAATTTAAAACAATTATTAATAGTAAGGTTCACAATCCACCAAAATCACTAAAATGAAAAGTCAAAAAATCAAAGAAGACAACGGAAGAGTGAAAAATGGCAAGAAATCCTATTTTGTATTCCTCGCATAATCACGAAACCACCGTTATGCTTCAGCATCATTTTCTTGTAAATGTGAGCTTGTTACAAGATTGCTAACTTAAATGTTTCACACAACCAGATTTTCTGGGGGGAAATAAACACAATATGCCAAACTACAAAAGAGTAAATTAAACAAACCTTATCTGTGAGGTGGCTGGCTGAATTTGTAGAAACCTTCCAATCCTCTATCAATTTGTCCTCTGAACTACTACTCATCTTCGCACGCTTCCGCCTCCTGTAGGTTTGAACTCCAGACGAACCCGCAGAATTCCCCTCAGCACCACCCCCATTCTCCATTTCAATTACAGACCCATTATTCACTGCCTCACTCTTCAACCCAATACCCACCACACAATCAGTATCTCTTTCTCTTTCTTCATCAACCATTCTTTCAGTTCAAACAAATTAAACCCCAACTCACCAAAAATTACAACACCAACACTAGGGTTCACCACAAACCCCACCTGGTAACATATCAAAAAAAATTACAAAAAACTAAAAAAATCAATCTTTCTGTAATAGAAACAAAACCCACTAAAAAATGAACAATTCAAGCATAATCTAAACACATTAACCAATAAATAAATCTGTACTTTTTACATAAGAAAATAAGATAACCCAATTATACTCGATACATACACTATACTCCATGAAATAAACTGCAATTTATACACATAAAAATGTTCAGAGAAGAACTTACTGGAGCTTCGGAGGTTCAGAGGGACAGAATTAGGGTTTTGAGCGCAACAAAGATTTGGAAGAACCTAAAGACACTGCAAATGGAAAGGGCTGAATATTATCCGAGAAACTTTAAAATTTTGATTTGAAAACAGAGAGGGTTTTTAAGTTACTGTACTTTAATCGGTTACGGGTATGGATCGGTCCGAAACTTCGGCAACTGTGTTGTGTCTGAGAAACCCAACAGTCAACCCGTTTGTTCAGGTCTTCTTCCCCCTTTCTATATTGTAGTAGTACTAGTAAGTAACAAGTACAATACTTTGATATTTTCTTGTTTTTGATTTAATTTTATTTTCTTAGTTTTTAAATTTTAATGATGAAATGATTATTAAAATTTAATCAAATTCATGGTTGGGAAATTTCATCAAGATGATCAAATCATGTGTTATATAAGGGGGGTCAAAATCTAATGGAGCAGTAATTTTATTTTTCTTGGAGATTAAGGTATAAGGCTGTATATGGGTAGGTTGTGAAATGGTTAAAAGCTAACAGTTGTTATGAGTGGAAACAAAAAGATAATGAGAGAAAAGAATTTTGATTCAATGAGATATAATGCTGGTTATGAGTTATTTTGTGTATGTTTTAGTTTAGGCAAAAAAATCCAGAAAACAAAGAGGAAGAGAGTCGGAGCACGGACATAGTAAGGAAAACCAATTTTGATTCTGTTATTCAACGAGATTTAAAATAGTTGCAATATAAAAATATAGAAAATGCATGCTTTGGACATCGTTCAATGGTAACTAACTATGGCAATTAGGTAGTGTTTGTTTACTTCTTAATACCTCTTAACAACTCCACATCTAACTCGGTAAGAGGGTAAAATTGTTTGATAAAATTTTGTTTGCCTTTTATCGTCTCTTAATCGGTAAGAGAAAGATATAAATCTAAATCATTAAGAGTTGTCTCTTAATGAAAAATTTAAATATATAGAGTCTCTATAAATATTGTATTTCCTCCATTTCAAATTTTAAGATCATTATTGATTTTTGAAAAATCAATTTAATATATTTTTAAATTTAAAAATCATTCAGATGTTTTATACTTTTTAATTACCAAACAACTTTTTAAGTTCAGATGTTATTTCACTAAGATAATCTAATTTATTAAGATATACTAATCATTCAAATTTTAATTACTCAGTTTATCAAACACCACCTAACTCCTTTCCACGCGTAATTTTCTTTCTTCCTTTTTTGTATTTCATTCTTTACATACACAAACTTATTTTTTCTTTTCCCTTCTTAATCTCCTTACATTCTCTCCCGAGTCTTTAATTGCACCATATACTTCTTGGTTTAAATCTTGTTCTACTATGTTACCTTCCCATTGATCACCACTTGTTCTTGCTCGTATTTGCATTGTGTTTCTTCCCTGCATCATTTTTTTCATTTCCTTGCTTTGAATTGCCATTGTAATATTCTTTGTAATATTATATGCATTATTACCTTTCCTTTAAAATATTGAAAGATTTTGAGCTTGCGAGAGCACTCGTAAATAATTACTTACTTATTTAAATCCCTAAATTATTTTTTTATTATTATTGTTAATGACACTCTTCCCTTAATAAGAGAAAAAAGAACCAACAGTTCACTATGTTTCAAAAGAATGATAAGGAGCCTAAACTTGACAAGTTATTGGAGAGAAAATGAAAATTTTACTTTAATATACGTCATACAAAAATTTTAAATTTTTCTAGTTCATATTTCATCACGATGGAAAAGTATTTAGTGTACTTCTTTCGTTTCGAATTATAAGATCATTATTGACTTTTAAAAAGTTAATTTTAAATAATTTTGAAGAAAAATAAAATTACTACTCCATTAGTGAAAAGATAGCAGGCTTCAAGGATTTTAACAGTTTTCCAAGACTAATTCAATTCAAGATTGTTGAATCAACCGTGATTGCTAACGTCTGTAATTTAAAGAGAGTGACCCTAGGGGGGATAAACTCTTATCTCTGTCATGTGCGTGCTATTTATAATAAGGAATACATGACCCTTAGGCCAAACAACCCTATCATTGAGTGAGGTTGGAGCAGTATTGATGTGACATATCATAGTCAAAAGTTGACACATCCTCTTCAAAAGTCAACAATTAGAAATCTTAAAAGATCTGAGTATTAAATAAGCAACAACAATATTTTTCAACGGGAAAATCTCAAGGAAGGTCTATAAAAGGTAAACAAATTCAATCAAACAGAAATGATCGAACATTAAAAAGTTGAATTGCTGTCAAACTAAAAAGAGTTCTACTCTACGAACTTGAACAACTTGTTCTGCTGTTAAGTCCTTCAACACTGAGCTTCAAACAACTTAGCAGCACCCCAAAAATCACATTCTCTTAATGATAGTACATGTCTTAGTGACCCATTGTAACCAAGTCTTAGTGACTTGAAGAGATTTTAGTGATCTGTTGTATTCAAGTATTTGTGATTTGAAAGAATCTTTGTGATTCATTTGGTGTAACTATTCTGTGTGAACAGATCTTTGTGATCACCCATCCTTAGTGGATTATATTTGCTCAAGAAGTAGAAGAGTAGACTATGAGATCTTTGTACTCCGAACCACTTAAAAATATTATGTCTCTTTTAATTTTTGTATTTACTTTTTTGTCAAGTTATTTATTTAATCCATGACTTAGTTCCACGTTGGTTGCTAAATTCAGAATGTGAGTTTTCTTAAATCTTTGAAGGGTTTTTCAAATTATCATTTTGTTGTACAAAATTACTTAATTAACTTGCTTAGTTATAAGTTGGCAATAAATCTTTAAAAGTAAATTTTTTAAAGGATATATTCAACCCCCCTTCTAGATCTCTCAGTGCCTTTGGGATATAACAAGTGATATCAGAGTAGGTTTTCTTGACCAAAGCTTAAATTGCTTGAGTAAATCTATGACACTAGATAAAACTAGTTCTGAGCTTGATGGTGGAAACAAGTCACCTCTATACAATAAAGATAAATTTGCTAATTGAAAAGTGCATATATAGGCATACATGGATGCAATAGATGAGGAGCTGTTTGATGCAATAATCAATGGCCCATATGTTCCTACAAAGCTCGCTCCAACAACTGATGATCTAAACAAAGTAACGGTCAAACAAAGGGCAGAATGGACTGACATGGAGAAGAAGCTGGTGTAGCTCGACAAAAGAGCCAAGAACATCCTGTTCATAGCTTTAGAGGATAAGCTATTTGAAAATGTGGTCAACTGTAAGATGACAAAGGAGGTGTAGGAAGCTCTCCTAATAATGCATGACGAGATAGAGGAAGTAAGGGAAAATAAGCAATCCCTTCTCACTCAACAATATGAGATGTTTTCCCATGTTCCCGGCGAAAATATAACAGCAACGTACGAGAGGTTCAACATTCTGATCAACTCCCTCAAAGCATTTGAGAAGGTCTATCCCAACAAGGATCTCAACATCAAATTCATGAGAGTATTGCCAAGTAAGTGGGATGCAAAAATCACAGTAATAAGAGAATCCAAAAATCTGCATAAAATGACTGTGCAAAAGCTCTATGGTAATCTCCTTACCTATGAGCTTGAGCTGAATCAAAGGGCAGAGACTACTTCAGAACCAAAAAGGAAAGAAAGAAGAGCTACTCTTAAAGCTTCAGAGGCGTCTTTCAAAGCTCCAGTTGAAGATGAATCTGATGATGATGAAGATATTATTCTTCTTGCCAAGAGACTAAGAAAGTTAATGAGAAAGGACAGAAGTAGCAATCCCAGAAGATACAACAACAACAACAACAACAACCGAGATTATTCAAAAGACGTGTTATAATTGCAAAAAGTCAAGTCACTATATTGTTGAGTGTAACAAGCCTTTGAGAGAAAAACTGAAGAGAGATAAGAAGAAAAACAATTTACTCCAAAGAAAGAGTTCAAAGGTCACAAGAAGTATCAGAAAAAAGATAAAGGTCTCGTTGCAGAGGGATCGTGGAGTGACTCTGAAAATGATTCAAGTTCAGAGTCCAATGATGATGAAGGACCTCAAATGGCCAACTTATATCTCATGGCCATAAAAGCTGAAGCAGACAGCACCACTAATCATCAAGAAATTGATATCAGTGAGGTATTTAATTTTAACTCCCCTAATGTAGATACAAATGATCTTAGGGTTGCATTACATGATATTACATCTGATCTGTATAAATATATGAAATGGTTCAGGGTTCTATCAAGGGACCATTCTCTCATTCAAGAGGAGAAAGAGAAAGTACAAGTGGATATGAAAACAGCTCTACGAAATGCTAGATCTCTCTCCAAGCTTGAGATTGAGAATGAAAAAATTGAGAAAGATAACTGAACAATCTGCACAAAAAGAATCAACTCTAGTTTCTAAGATTGAGGAGCTAGAGAAGACTATCTCTACATGGAACAGGTCTTCTTCTTTAATAGACTTCCTAATCACAAGTCAGAGATCTGTCTCAGATGGATTAGGATTAGGGTTTGGAGATTCATCTTCTGATCGTAGTATGGACACAGTGCTGGAGACTAACAATAACAGTGCTTCTTCCTCTCATAAAAGTATTGTGTTTGTGAAATTCACAGAGGTTGTTGAGCCAAATATTCCAAGCTGTACAATCTCTATTGATTATGTTGTAATCCCTGAGAATAATATATCACACACTAGTTTAGTGGTAACTATCGTTTACACTCCAAAATTAAAACCTCACTTTTACTTTACGAACACAAAATTTAGTATAGTGACAAGCAAGGGTCGAACTCACAGAGAGTGATATTATTTTAGTTTATTCTAATGTTTTCTAAATCTAAATAACAATAAGTAAAAGTAGGGTGGTTTTGAATGTCAATTATAACTAACTGAGATAAACATAAGTAAATTATTAAGAATAACCAATGAATTAAAAGCTTCAGTTCTTCAGTTCAGTATCACCTTTTCACATCAATAAAATAATCGAGTATAACAATATCTATCCTTCAATGAAACTAATAGCCCTAGGCAGGAACAAGTTCTTCACAAGATTCTAACAATTATATAACCTAGAACAAGCTCTAGATTTAATATAACAGCAACATTAAGAACTAGGGAATTAGACTATTCCAAGCAACAATCACACAAGCTCGGATTATTTAACATGTCTTCCGATAATCATAGCAATACTCAAAAGCTTGACCACAATCATGTATTACTACGTGCTACTTGTGATTAGGAACAATATTAATTACACGTAATACCATTCCTTAATCTAGCAGATGATATTAATCAGATTAACTTAACTGACCACATTAAATCAATCAAAAAAAATAGCATTCACACAGTTAAAACAGATTATCAAAAATGAATTTCATATAAGAAGGAATAAATAATGCTAAATTAATTAAACCATCAATTGTAAATAATGTTCAACATTCCTTAGAACTGAAATAGAAAACTTAGCCTGACATGCCTTCAATCTTGCCTCAAATCTAAGGTTTACAATTTGTGTGTCAAAAGTAGTCTCTAAGACTTGACTAAAAACATATATTTATACTCCTAGAACAAATTCTTAAAGCTCTAAGAATTACAATCCAAGTTGCATTAGATTTCCTCCAAAAATACCAAAGTTAGAAAAACCCTGTTGTAATTCACGTGCCTGGAAACCCTTTAGAGCGCTGCAGCTTTGCCTTGAGAGCACTACGACTCTTGACTGGAGTGTCGCGGCTAATGAGCGTCGCGACCCTTAACATTCTGCAATTTTCTCTCTTTTTCTCCTTACGCGCCCATTTTGATCCCTTTTTCTTCTTTTTAGCTCCAATTCCTTCTGAAATAAATAAACACCTTAATAAGCTCATATACATAGAAAACATGTAATAAACTAAATATAAAGGAATCAAAATTATAGCATATTATGCACTTATCATTTAGGATTCAAGAAACCACAGGGTAAGGCCAATACTATCTTTAAGCCTCGAAGGATCGTAGAGTCAGGTCATACACACCCTACGAACCAACAAAGAAAGAATTGTAGAGTTAACTTTCACCTGACGAATTCTCAGAATCGTAGAGCGGTGTGGAAGAAGAGAGAATACGAGCCTAAAAGAAAGGCAATAGGTTTCTATCGTCTACACGGGTCCTCGAAGAGAAGGAATCCATATACACATAAAAGCATGTATCATATAAAATGCTATAACTATCATGAATATGAATATTGTTTCCCAGAGACACAATGAGATCTAAAAAGGGGTTAAATATATCCTTTAAAAACTATTGATTTATCAAGAACGTATTACCAGATAATTAATTAAATCAATTTAATTAAGCAAAGTAGAATATTAGTTTGAAATCCCCTTAAAGATATAATGAAATCATAGCTCTGTATTTAGTTCTTGTGAAGTAAAGTAAATTTGCAGAAAGATAAATGACATAAGATGTTTTAAGTGGTTTGGAGTATAAACGACTCATAATCCACTCTTCTACTCTACGAGTAATAAATCCACTAAGGATGTAAGGGGGGTCACTAAGACCAGATCACTAAGATCTATTGCAAATGAATCATTAAGATTCCTTCAAATCATATAGACTTAGCAGATGACACTAAGTCAAGGGTCACTAAGACTAGATCACTTAGATCTCTTCAAGTCACTTAGACTTGGAACTGTGGTCACTTAGACTAATGAATCACAAATGATTGAGTGTTTGTTAAGGTGCTACTAAGTTATGTTTAAGCTCAGCGTCTGAAGACTTAGTAGTAGAACAAGTTGTTCTTGAATCGTAGAGTTGAGCTCTTGGAACTTTGGCAGAGATTCAGCTTGATAATTGGTGATTCATTCTTTTAGTTTGAATCTCCTTACCCTTTTATAGTTTTCCTTGAGAGCTTCCCGTTACAAAGTTCATGTTAAACATTTAATGCCCCGATACTCGAAGATCTTTGATGTTGACTTTCAGGAGGGTTGTGTCAGCTTTCTTTTGGCTCTGACTAGTCACATCAGTTTATTATTCCACCAACCACATGAGTGTTGTCACTTCGCCAAGCTAGCTGTTAGACACAACATGCTCTGATCTTCGATTTTAATTAAGGATTTTTAGCAATCTATCTTAGGTTCTTCAATTTGTAATGCTCCTTATTGTTAGTCCTGACATGCTCTACGATTTTGACTAATCGTAGAACTTTATGAAGACTGTATAATATTGAGCTTGATTCGTTCAATGATCTGAACTTTACGTTCTGCTCTACGAAGCTTACTCTATGAGTAGAGAGTCATTCTACGATTGGCTTTCTACGATTTGCTCTTCTACGATCCTTAAGTCACTCTGCGATCCTTATTTCACTTTATGACCTTAGAGTGAACTCTATGATTTGACTGCAGACTCTGCGGTCTTGTCTTAACTTTGTGAATTCCTAGCAGGCTTTGCAATCTTTCACTACGATAAGAAGGCTAACTCTGCGATCTTTAATACACTTTACGATTTGTCAAAGTAGCTTTACGATCATCCAACTTGACTAAACGATCGATTTAATCATATCATCTATATATCAGTTTAGCTCATAAGATTAACCTAACAAGTTTAATCTTTCTATTCGAAGTCCTTGTACATCATACTCTTATTAAGGACTTTACAAAAACTATTGATACAAATATACATTAATCATATCATCATCAAATTAAATATGCACTTTCTAACAATCTCCCCCTATTTGATGATGACAAAACCAGTAATTTCAGAGTATTCATCAATTTTAAAATGTAATTATACTTTAAAATTAAACATGAGCTAATATACAGTGAGTAACTGTATTACTAGAGCAAAAGAATGAATTTATTGATATATATAAAAATTGTACACAGTATATAACAATAATTTACAAAGAATGATTTACAATGTATACCTATACTTTTACCTATCTTCTCCCTCTCTTGCTCTTGGGGGGATTTCTGTGCTCTACTTCTCTTCTTCTATAATAGGCCTTTCTCCCTTCAGCTTCTCTTGTATGAATCTCTTGCATAGAACTCCTAGGTCCAAGATAATACATATAAATCTCTTCTTCTCCTTCAATGCAAATCCCTTGAAGATTTCTGTTAATGAACATGAGATCACCAGATGGGAGTTGTGAGCTAGTTAGAGTTATTGAACTCGACGATCCTGGTCTTGAAGAAGAATGAGGACCTTGACCTTGACTTAAAGGAATTGCTTGAGGTGTTCTAGAGGAAGGAGGAGGAATTAATGATTATTGCGGATGTCTCCTCTACCTTTCCCCCTGACTTGGTTTTTTCCCCTTTTTGTCAACATCTCGTCCTTGCCATATAGCATTAACTTCATCCGAGAGCTACCTGACAACGTTCACTAGCTCTTCCGTTTGGCTTCGAGACATGGCAATGTCGTCTCTTGCTTCTTGATGCATGGCCTTGACTTAATCTCTCTACTGATCCACAAGAGTAAAAGCATTATCTATATGAGCAAGAGTGTTTCCCTTTGCCCGCCTATCATATCGGCTCGGCTTCGTCCTAAAAGCTACTGCTTCTGCCTCTCTAGGCTTCGCTATCGCTCATGACTGGTATATGGATCTCTCTGTGTAGTGGTCAGCCTTCTAGAAGTTTCACTAGTCGCTTCCCAAATGTCTCTTAACTTTATTATGGTCTAGTCTTTCCAATGCCTCCTGCTTTGCTGCCAACGTACGCTACTAGGAGAGTAAGTAAGCTAGCTTGCTTGCATTCTAAAACGGTAGCTTTAGTTCAAAAACTTTATCAGTGGCGGGCTTGACAGTGTTTTCATTTGATTTCTAGAGAGAGAACAACCTCTTTATAATCTGCAATGGACTTTAAGAAGATCTCATCCCTCTTTTAGAGATTTTTAGAAATGTCCTTAAGTAGATCTTCCATGCGCTTGTTAAACTCCTTGGACATTTCTCTAGGAACCTTGGAGGTAGTTTCGGCAATATGAACTAAAGCCTTTTGAATCCCAGTGCCCGTTTCTTCAATGCCTTCGACACAGTCATCAGTAATAACGTCGAACATTTTCTCTATTAGAGTTTTTAACGGCACGACTGAGACTCGTTCCAAGATTTGTGCCAATAAAGCTTCTGCTCTGTCCTTATCACTCTGATTCATTGATGAGATCAAAATATTGATTGTTGGAAGATGAAGCTATATTTGTATAAGAAGTAAAAGGTATAACTTGTTGTACAGTATTTACAGGTGAAGACGGTATATCTGTATCTATAATATGTACAGGGGAGCCTATAAGAGATATATGTACAGAAGAAATGTGTATAAGAGTCTTAGTATTGTCTACATCGATGGTAGGATTTTGGGACTCTACAATTGGGGAGTTAAGAGTTTGTATATCATCCATAGATTGTTGGGACTCTACGACCAGAAAGTTGGTCTTTTGTACATCGATCGTGGGGTTTTGGGACTCCACGATCGGGGAATGAATTGAAGGAGTAGAGGGTTACTTAGAGATCATAGAGGGGAACTCTATGACTCCGTCAAAGCAAAAAAATAATGGATAAGGAGAATGAATAACAAATAAATAATTTGAAACAAAAAGTTACCTTACTATATGTACAGGTAGAGGAAAAAGGTTCATTGCAAATAGTCTTAGTTGCAAAAGAAAGAACCGTGGGGAAGTTTTAGGCCACCAGCTTTAAATTTGGGTATTTGAAGTAGTTCCATCTGATGAAGCTCCGATCCCCTTCTATTACTGCTCTCTATTTGCCTAATTTAGTACTAGCAAAAACACGTAAGAATACGTGGTCAAATAGCAATATAATGGCAAGCAAGGTATCGTCCCACAGAGAATTATGTAAAATAACTATCAACTACTAATTTTGTATTAAATTAATTTTATCAAACAAATATCTCAAATTGCTGAATTTTGAAAATAAGCTAACTAAATTATAATCACTAACTACTAAAAGATTGATTTCAGATTAAAAGACTTAAGATTAGAATTTTCTTTGACGATCTACTTCAATTTTAAAACTTCCTGTCCAATTATATCAATCATAACGGATTGTTAATCAAGAACTCATTAGTATCTATAAGCACCTTTCGATGATCTTCTAAACAAATCTTCCTAAATCCAATCAAGTTTAGAAGTAGAAAGAACACCCTAGCTAATCAAATCACTATATTTCTATGTTAATTGGAATTAATAAGAATTTCACGCTTAGGTTCTCTTTTAGATTACATACGGCATATAGGTATATTTCTATCCTATACACAAATTACGAATTCCATCTCATGCAAAAAACATAATCATATGATATTATATCTTACTTTAAATCTATACTCCATTTACCAATTTTATATAGATTATCACGCTAATTACTAGCTAGACAATTAAACAATTGAGCATAAGACATAATAGACAATCCAGTTATAATCAGTAGTAATCAACCAGAAGTCAATTAATTAAAATTACTCATCAAGTTCCATTGCAATCTTAAAATAAAATTTAGTTCATAATTGAAATAAAGTTCATCATCCACAAGTTAAACATCATCCAAGGTTTACAAAATAAAAAGGAAAGGAAGGAAGAAAAAAACTGTTTTTAATGCAATTTTGATCCTCCTCCTTAGCCTTGTATCTTGATCCTCCTTTGTGATCAACCTGCTTCAAGTCTCTAAGTCCTTTTCAATTCTGGTTAGTAATATATGCACTGAATTCGCCCCAACAAATTCCATTAGTACAAACCAATCCGCTTCGGCGGATTCAGCGGGAAAAAGAAAAATAATTTTATTTCAAGCAGGAAATCTTGAGGAGTTCTAATTACAATTGGATTGTTATTTCTTAGAGTATTAGGATATTATCTTAGGACTATAAATATATGTTATTAGTTAGAGATGAGAATCATCTACATCATCATCTGCATTGGAATTCAAACTCTAGTCTTGCAAGATTGAAGGCATGTCGAGCTAAATTCTCTATTTCAGTTCTAAGGGATGCTAAATCTTCTTTATTATTAATGGTTTGATCGAGTTTACATTATTTAATCCTTCTTGCATGAAATTTATTCTAATAATCTGTTTTAATTGATTGTATGCTTATTTATCTGATTGATTTGATACAGTCAGTTAAATTAATCTGATTGATATCATCTGCTAGATTAAGATATAGTATTAAGCAAACGATATTATATCTGATCATAAGTAGCAATTGGTGATGCATGATTGTGGACAAGGTTTTGAGTATTGCTAAGATTATCATAAGGCAAGTTAAATAATTCCTGATTGTGTGATTGTTGCTTGGAATAACCTAATTATCTAATTCTTAATGTTGTTGTTATATTAAATCTAGACTGATAGTTCTAGGTTGTATGATAGTTAGAGTCTCTTGGGGCATTGTCACAATAGATTTAAAACTTAAGGAGAATTTCGGATAATTAGTGATTGCGGTTATCTAGGGTAATTAATTTCATTAAAAGATAAATATTGTTTAACTTGATTACTCCAAAGATTATAAAAAGACGATACTGAACTGAAGAACTGAAGTCTATAAATCATTGATTATTCTTATTAGTTAATTTCTGTTTTTATTAATTAGTTAATCAAACTCAAAACCCCCCAATTTATATTTAGTAGTATTTTGATTTAGAAAACAATATGATAAATACTGAACAATTCACTCTCTGTGGGATCGATCTTTGTTTATTGCTATACTAATTCTTGTGTTAGTAGCGTAGAAGTAAGGTATTAATTTTGGAGTGTTAACGAAAACTCCCAAATTTTGGCGCCGTTGTCGAGGAGTGTTATTTATTTTTATTTATTCACTATTTTCTTTTATTTATTTTTCTTTGTTTATGACTCGATCCTCTCACTCTTTTGAACTGAATTTTGATCCAGAAATAGAGAGAATTGCACGCAGGTTAAGGAAGGAGGCTCGCCAATCTCAAAGCACAATTGCAGATTCTGACGAAGCACCATCACTGGGCCTCAACATAGCACTGGAACTACTGTCAAACAAGCCATCCATCGAATTAGAATAAGAAGAAGAAGAGATGGCGGTGCCAAACAACAATAGGACGTTGAAAGAATTAGCTACTCTTAATCTTAATCAACAACCTTTATACATTGAGTATCCTATTTTTAAATGCTGCTTTTGAACTAAAATCTGGACTAATTCATCTTTTGCCTACCTTCCGTGGTCTCACAGGTGAAGATCTGTATAAGCATTTGAAGGAGTTCCATGTGGTATGTTCCACTATGAAGCCAAAAGGAATAACTGAGGAACATATAAAGCTCAGAGCTTTTCCATTCTCATTGGCGGACTTAGCAAATGATTGGTTGTATTATCTTCCCTCTGGATCGATCCAGTCATGGAATGATATGAAAAAGCTATTCTTGGAGAAGTATTTTCCTGCTTCAAGAGTAGCCAACATAAGGAAGGAGATATACGGAATCCTATAGTTCAACAGAGAGACATTGTATGAATATTGGAAAAGATTTAAGAAGCTGTGCTCTAGCTGTCCACCTCATCAGATAGATGATCTACACCTAATTCAATACTTCTATGAAGGGATGGTACCAATGGATAGGAGTATGATTGATGCTGCCAGTGGAGGGGCATTAATTGACAAAACTCTAGAGGCTGAAAGGAAACTGATTGCAAATATGGCAGCCAATTCATAGCAGTATGGGACAAGGAATGCTCATGCACCACAAAGGGTAAGTGAGGTAAGCTCCCATTGGTATGTCCCCATATAGGCTGGTGTTTGGGAAGCCATGTCATTTACCTGTGGAATTGGAACACAAAGCTTTATGGGTGATCAAGCAATTCAACATGGGCATAGATGAAGCGGGAGTGCATAGACAGTTACAGTTGCAGGAGCTAGAAGATGCAGAATCAGGCATATGAGAGTTCTAGATTGTACAAGAATAAGACAAAGGTTTTCCACGACAAACAAATTCTAAGGAAAGATTTCGCGGTTGGACAAAAATTTCTGCTCTGTAATTCCAGACTGAAATTGTTTCTGGGTAAGTTGCGATCTCGTTGGGAAGGTCCATTTGTTATTTCTAATGTATTTTCTCATGGTGCTATAGATATACAAAATTCGAAGAAAGGGAAGATATTCAAGGTAAATGGTCACATGCTGAAACCATTCTTCAAAGGCTATTAGGTGGAGGAAATTGAGATGATGAATTTGGTGGATCCGATTTATGATTGATTGAGAGGATTGGTGTCGAGCAGACGACATTAAACAAATGCACTGCTTGGGAGGCAACCCAATATTTCAGATTTGCTTTTTTATTTCTTTTACTTTTTGCATTTTAGTTGTATTTTATTTAGTTACTTCGTCTTTGCATGATTGTCTTACATTGGGGACAATGTAAGGTCTAAGTGTGGGGGAGGGGTTTAGGTTATATTTATGTTTACTTTAGGAGATTATGATCTAATTGTGTTTATTTGTGTGAAAAAAATTAAAAATTCTTGGCTCTAAACATTTTTCTATGATTTTATTTGGCTAAGGTTTTAAAGGTATTTGGCTATGGAATGAAAATTGATGCTAATTTGATAGAATTTGTTTGATGCGGAATTGGTTATGAATGATGAGAAATAAAGGTTGGCTGCCAAGACTCTTATATTGTGCAGGGGACGGGGCGAACTCAGAAGGTGTTAGGGCAAATTGGGCAAAAGGGAATTCGCTGGGTCGAATTCGTTAGGCCAACTGAACTCGCCGGGGCGAGTTCATCAATTTCCAAAAACTGATTTTTTTCCTTTTTCTTTCTTTAGCTCCATTTATCCTTAAAATTAATAAACACCTTAATAAGCTCATATACATTATAAAACATAAAATAAACTAAATATAAAGGAATTATAATAAATGAATATTTTGCACTCATCAAGAAGTGTTGAACTTAGTGCAAAAGGTAGGGTTCTACGAAACTCTGAGCACGAGTTCAAGGATCTTTGCAAAAAGGGTTGAAGAATTCTACATCAATGGCTCTTGTGCAGATAGGGTCATCACTGCAAAAGTAAGAGACGTTATTCTTACTTACGATGTAGTGGAAATGACCATAATTTAGGGTTTATGAACGAAGCAGCCACTACTTTCGATAATATAAGTAAAATTTGGGCTGGAGCTTATGGGGTACAAAAAGAACCCAAAGCTTAAGGGGATTAAGAAGGAATTTCCCCAAAATTACGAGTTCCTTGCAGACATTGTCGAAAAATGCATTCTCTCCAAAGACTTTGTTCATGACTCTGTCAGTGTGCTTGAACTGAAGATCATGTCAACAATATCCATGGAGTATAAAATCAACTATAGAGTAGTTCTGGCTAGATGGATCTCTAAATGGTTCAAAGACATCGAGAAGAGGAGAAATGAAGGAAAACCTCTTCCAAAAATATTATATAGAAGATTTATCAGCATTCTATCGAAGAAGTTGAAGGAGCATCTTGATGACAAGGAAAGAGACGTCTTGAACATTAATAAGAAGATCACCAAAAAGCTCTTTGATAACTGAAAGAGGAATCCAGTTGAGATAATGAGGTTAAAGCAATCTGAAGGGAGTGATAAGACCCTCAGTAAAGTGCAAAAGCCTGCAATGGTCAAATCCAAGAGGAACGTTGCTAAGGTGGAAGAAAAAATCTCGAGGGGTTCTACAGTCCCTGAGGTTTCTAAGGCATTGGCTTCTACTGCTGAGAAGCCACATCAGAAGAAACTGAAGACCAAGCCTACAATTGTCTAGACCAAGCGACATGATCTGATGAAAAAGAAAAAGGATGTTCCTAAGGACTCTCAAGAAGAATCAGTCATTCTTGAGAAGAGAGATTTAATCGAGAAGACAACTGATGAACAAGTTGATGATTCCCTGAGTCAGCTTGTTAAAGAAAGCAGTTGGAAGGTTAAAAGGGTCAGAAAGCCTATAAGTCAGCCCCCTTCCAAAGCTGTTAGTAACTTACCGATCGTAGAGCCTTCCAGCTCTCCGATCGTAGACCAAGAAGAAACAGACGAAGAAATGGAGGGGAAGGCTTCTGAGCAAGAACCAACTAGTGTTAATGAGATGGCTGAAATGGTTGATATGTTAGAGCCACAACAAGAAGAAGAGAAAATGGTTATGAAGGTGTCTGATCCTGAGCCAAAGAAAAGAAAACTAAAGAAGATTTCTGACAAAAAGATGAAAAAGGTCTTAGAACCTGAGAAGAAGAAGAAGGAAAAAAGAACCCCAGAATTGGCAAAGCCATTCAAGGCTACATTTGAGGGGGAGAAAGTAGCTGCAACCTCTTTCGATGATTCCTTAGAGCTTACAAGGATCATTGAATCAGTGGTACAAGACATCGAAAATGAGCCCAACCAACCTACTTTTGAGCCTGAAGATGTTCTATCTCAGGGGGAGAAAACTAATGCTATATTTAAAGACCTCCCAGTACCTGACGAAATAGAAGCAAGGCCAGTTAATCTGGAATTCTCGGACGAATGAGTCTTTGATGATGAAGAAAAAGACTTAGACAAAAACATTATTATCTATGAAAGTAATAGTGACTTACTGTTCTACTTCCTTCCGGTCATGTCTTGGATGAAGACCCTTCTGCTAAGAGATTTGAGTTACATCACTTGGACTTTTACGACCTATCTAAACATCAAAGTGTTGTCTCAGAATTTCCCAAGAGTCATCCACTTTTCCGGACGAACCATTTCAGATGTCAAATCTTCTTCTTGCTCAGATATATATATATATATATATTAACATTATTATCATTCATTCTTCTCTTCTATAAAACCAAACCTCTCTCACGCGATGACACAGTTGTACAGCTCAACACTACGAATGTAAAGCGATCATCGAGCCAAACTCCGATCGTAGAGTCCCAACACCCTACAATCGACATCCAAAATACTCAAACCCAAACAGCTTCTAAATTATCTTCACCTATACATATCTATTCTTTACCTATCTTTTCTCTTGAACATATACACTTTACATCTCCATCTCCTCAAAACTCTCCGATTGTAGTCTCAAAACTCTCCGATCGTAGAGTTACTCAACTCACCTTATATAGAACAATCCCAATCTATACCTGCACATACTCATACCTATAATATATTCCTTCTACTTCTCATACCTATATAGATATACCTTCTTCCTCAAATAATCCCAACTTAGATTTAATCATTCCTCATTCTTTTGTTAAAAACATTAACTGGGGAACTGGAGAGTTGAAGCTATCGTTGAGTAGATACTCGAAAGAGTTTCAGTTGTTCACTATCAACGCGATCAAGCTTAAGCCAGGTATCAAGAGTCCAGAGATGACATCTCTTTGTCAAGGAGTCAAATGCAAGAACTTGTCAACACAGTCAAATAGCTCTCTGAAGAAGTGAATGCTCTACGCAATGATAGAGATGTTGGCAAAAAGAGGGAGAGGAGACGACCTCAGCAATCATTAATTGCTCCTCTTTATCCCTCTAGAGTTTCTGCACCTCAAGCCATACCTCTGGACCAAGGCCAATGACAGTCAAGTGGACAGACAGGTCAATCTTCTTCTTCTAAGCCAGGATCGTCGAGTGCAATAACACCTACTGGCTCACGACACCCGTCCAGTGACCCAGCCTTCATGAACAAAAATCTTCAAGGAGTTCACATAAAAGGGAAATGACGATTCGACATGCCAGATCTTGGACCTAGAGACTCATTTGAAGAAATTCAAAGAAGAGCAGAAGAATGGAGAAAAAGCTATTTGAGAAAGAGAGAAGCTGAAAGAAGAAATTCGCCAATGAGTAGAAGAGGTAGGAGATAAAACAATTTTTTGTTGTATAATTTTCATTGCAAATTTCTTTTACACTGTGTAAAATTATTTTTTTCATCAATAAATTCATTCTCTCTCTCTAGAAATACAGTTGCTCATTGTATGTAAGTCATGTTTAAATTTATAGTATCAAATTAATTGCATCTTAGAATTAATGATTGCCTGAAACTACTAGTTTTGTCATCATCAAATAGGGGGAGATTGTTAATGCAATGCATATTTTAGATTTGATGATGATATAATGTATATTTGTAACCAGTAGCTTTTGAAAAGTCCTTATAATGAAAATGGTGTAAAAGGACTTAGATTAGAAGATCAAACTTGTTAGATTGATCTATTTCGTAGAGTGAATCTAATATATAGATGATCGTAAAGCAAGTAGTTGTAGATCATAGAGTATATCGGTCGTAAAGTTGAAGATCGTAAAGTTTGCTATAGATCATAGAACATACTGGTTATAAAGCTGAAGATCGTAAAGTATACTGAAGATCGTAGAATCTACTGAAGATTGTAGAGTCTACTGAATATCATAAAGTCTGTTAAAGATCGTAGAGCTTGCTACAACTTCTAGTGTTCTAAGTCTGCAGAATTGTCAAGTCATTTCTCAAGATTCTAAGAGTACAAGTAATGACCAAATGATTAGAGCAAAATTGAAGATCGTTTGAAAAGACAATGACTTAGAGAAGCATCGTAGGGTACACTAAAGTATCGCGTAAAACATAAAGTCTGCCTAGCCAGGTACTCTACAACCACCATCAAACTCTACAATTAGAAAAATCGTAAAGTACATCAGGTCTGACATAGATTGACAATAACAATATTCGTAAAATGAAGATCCTAATGAAGTTTGCTAAATCTCTTAAGACTAAGGAGAAGGTCAGATCGAAATGTGTCTAACAGCTTTATTGGTGAATGTCACTATAGCAATACTGATGTGACATATCACAGCTGAAAGCTGACACATCCTCGTCAAAAGTCAATAATCAAATATCGTCAAAGAACTGAGCATTAAATGAGCAACGTCAACTTTTCAACGGGAAAATCTAGAAGAAGGTCTATAAAAGGCAAGCAAATTCAATCAAACAGAAATGATCGAACATTAAAAAGTTGAATTGCTGCCAAACTAAAAAGAACTCTACTCTACGAACTTGAATAACTTGTTTTGCTGCTAAGTCCTTTAACACTGAGCTTCAAACAACTTAGCAGCCCTAAAAATTACACTCTTTTAGTGATAGTAGGGGTCTTAGTTACCAATTGTAATCAAGTCTTAGTGACTTGAAGAGATCTTAGTGATCTGTTGCATCCAAGTCTTTGTGACTCAAAGGAATTTTTGTGATTCATTTAGTGTAACTGTTCTGTGTGAACAGATCTTTGTGATCACTCATCCTTAGTGGATTATACATACTCAAGGAGTAGAAAAATGGATTAGGAGATCTATGTGCTCCAAACCACTTAAAAATATCATCTCTTTTAATTTTTGTATTTACTTTTCTATCAAATTATTTATTTAATCTGTGACTTAGTTTCACTTTGGTTGTTAAATTCAGAACTGTGAATTTTCTTAAATCTTTGAAGGGGCTTTTCAAATTATCATTCCACTGTGCAAAATTACTTAATTAACTTGTTTAATTATAAGTTGACAATAAATCTTTAAAAGCAATTTTTTAAAAAGTTTTATTCAACCCCCTCTTCTAGATCTCTCAATGCCTTTGGAAAATAAGCTAAACAACTATATTTCATATAGGAGACCTTAAGTTAATTAATGTTAAAAAAAATCATGACATATTATTGATTAAAATTTAATTACCTCTTAAAACTAAAATCATGATCGTAACTTATTATTCTACAATAATTTTATTTTTTATAAAATTTATTTAGTTAATTAATTAGACACTTGAATCTGACTTAAACATTACGTTTAGGTTTTTAGGTTTTCACTCAACTTTGACCTCTAAAAATACATATATAAATACGAAGGATTGAAATTAAAAAATAATATTAAATTTAAAAATTATATAACAACTTAATATTAAATTAAAAATAACAAAATAATCACATTAGTAACACTCAATTTAAAATTTTAAAAATTTTACTCCCTCCGTCCCAAATTAATTGCTCAGTTTTGACTTTTTAACGTCAAATTGACCATTTTTAAAACTAATTTTTTTACTATTTTTACTAAAATATAGGTGAAGAGATTATAACCAAAAGAAAATATATACAATTTATTACTAACCCCAATTTTTATAATTTTAGAAATATATTTATATATGCTTAATTATTAATTCTAAAAATAGTCAATTTGACTTAAAAAAATCAAAAGTGAGCAATTAATTTGGGACAGAGGGAGTAGTAAAATTTACAATCACATTAATTAATTTAGTCATTCGATTTTTAAGCAAAATTTGTAGTTATTCTAATAATAATAGTAAGTCAATTTAAAATTCAAAAAATATATTTTATAATCATTATATATAAAATATAAAGAATATTAAAAATAATTTTATTTAAAAATAATTTCGTGCTTCACGTGACACTTAGCTAGTTTGATTAATTTTGAAGGTATAGAAAATATGGTCTCTGTTTCTATTTTGGTCTGCCTTGCTCTACGTACCCAGCCCTAGGAGAATTTTGACGTGTGAAAAATACTCTGTTCTCTATTGTTCTGTCTGTGTTCAATAGAGCCTTCTTCATTTTAAATAAAGAAACTAGTTCAAAAACCCAATCTAGGTTGTCTAAATTAATAATGATTTTTCTATCTATCTTTTTCCGTGTTTTTGAGTTTTAAAATAGACGTAAAAAAAAAAAAAACTAATGGATGACCTAAGTTTAATTCTGTTTTTACTAAATTCTTTAATGAATAAAAAAAAGATAAAAAAAATGTACTGAAAACTAGACCACTTTTCTTGTCAAAATTGTTATCTAAAGATAAATAAATTTAAACGAAAAACTAAATAAAATAAGCAAACCTTATACCCTTCATATTATACCCTTGATCAACTTTACAAACGCAATAAAATTAATGTAAGGATAAAATAATAATATAATATCAAACTTAAGTTTTTTTTTACTATATCTTTATAAATTCAGTAACAACATTAAATAAAACTAATAAAAATTCTTTTATTCTTTTCGTTTCTATCTTAATCTATGAATATGCGAGGGATACTCTCTATGTATCTAAGTTATACACCATACTTTTATAATATGATTTTACCTTCATTTGTTAACAATTTTAATCGTACAGATGGAAAAGTTATGTAAAAATGTGTGATAACACCATACTTTTATAAAATGATTTTACCTTCATTTGTTAACAATTTTAACTGCACAGATGAAAATATCATATAAAAATATAAGATAATGTTAATTTTTAATGTTAATTTTTATTTAATTTGTAATTGTATAGCACAATTATTATAACCCTGTAAAATAATTATGTTTTTTAACAGCTTAAATTTAATTAATTTTTATTAATATAAAGTCGTCGAAAGAAATCATCAAATCATACAAAAATTTATATATTTAAATATTTTAGTATGTATTTTTTATCTGTACGGTTAAATTTATAAAAGTGTAGCAATTAACGTATTAAACTCATGAAATGAAATATATTAATTAGATACCCTTTATATGTCTACTTTCAAGGTTTTTTTTTTTTTTTCAATCCAAAACTCAAAAAGATAAAAGGTTCAACTAAAGGCTCAAAATAAAGTTTCAAAAAGAAATTACCTTAACCCATGAGGAATCTTAAAATCTATTAACAAGTACTGAGCTAAGGTGATGACAGAGAGTAAAAAAAAAAGAAAAGAAAAGAAAAGAAAAAAAGCATTGTGATTAGTGACGCATAGACATATAAAAGTATATCCTCCAATAAAGCCCCAAAACTACAAAAGGAAAAATCCAAATAAAAATCGAAAAAGAGAAATTAACCAGCAAACAAGAAATGCGACGTCACCGGCGGCGGCCCACGGAGGAGGAATCGGAAGAAGATTCCGACATAGACGACGAAACGACGATGAAGTGCGTGTCTTGCAAGGAGGAGTACGGCTCATGTGACGCCGGCACGTGCAGGGAGTGCTACGAGGAAGCAAGCGAGACAGAGGAAGAGCTGAAGCGCGAGATCGAAGAACTCAAAGCCAAGGTTAATTTCCTCCGATTCTGGACCTCACTTGATCACCCCTTGCTGCTTCAGCGATCGGCCACTCCGTGCTTCACCGACGTCGTTTTGGTAGCTTCCGGCGAGGAGAACGGGAAGCCGGCGGTCAACCCAGTTCCGGTGCCGGCACACAAGGCCGTTTTGGTCAGTAGCCCTTTCATCAAGTGCATTGCATTGTTTGTTCATTTTGTATTAGCTGATTTTGTTGGATGTCTTGCATATCAGAATAATTGTAGAAAGAAGAGTTATACGGATAGATATTCAATTGATTTGGTTTTGTTGAGTACCATTTAGTTGAATACTTTAATCTTGTTGTATTTTGGTATTATACCAATTTTACCAAATTTCCCATATATAGGTAGGTATAACTGTAGTTTTTAGAATCAACAAGGAAGGTCAAATTCTGAAGTGCTCAACTCTGTTAGACTATAGTCTCTGTGTCTAATGGTTGAACCTCTATGGGTTATTCATGGTGCTTGGAGTCTTTGATGTCACCTATTTTTAAGTGTTAAGAGTTCTGTCTCCATGGGCCATGGCTAGAAATGATAAAAAATAGTCTATGGATTAAATAACGGTCTAATCATGGGATACAATAGTTGGGAATGCTAATAAATTACTACAAATTAGTCTTATCCTACCGACTATCTTACAAACTAACATAACCTAAGTGTCTAATGATCGAACCTTTATTGGTTTTCCATGATGCTCTGGCTTTTAAATTCCAAACCACTAGAGTGAAACGTAGATTCAGTGCCTAACTTTCCAAGATCTCTTAGAAATTGCTTTTGATGCAGGTTTGTCTAGGTATTTAGTGCCTGCCGAAAGTGATTGATATTTTATTTATAAATAGGACTTGGGAGTTATTTGTCGTTTGATTTTATCTCGGTAATTTTACTATTGACTAAGCAACAAAAGAAATAGTTCTAGTCAGTTTAAAAGAAAAAAATAATATGCTTAAACTTGTTGGGACTTGGGACTTGAGTAATCAACAGAATGAGAGGGAAGAAATAAGCATTGCTGATGCAGCATTCAGTGTGTTTGTCAATGTCAACTGGAAGGGTAAACAGAAATATTACAAAGAGAGGGTTTTAGTGCCATCCCCCACCATTTTTTCAGAGAAGAAAAATATTGTAATTATTAGTGGTCCTTTACCTGTTCACTTATTGTAGGATAGGGTCAGTTTTCTTACCTCTTTGTGGGCTTTGATCATTGGTGCTCATGGGGTTTTTATATCTGATTTGCATGGGAATAGAGGGAAGTCTTGAACTTCCTACTTTCCTTCCTTTTATGTTTGGAGGATGTCTCCTCCTTTACTTATTTAGTGTCTTCTTTCTAATAAACAGGTCTTGCTTTATTCAAAAACTATTGTAATATGTATTACGTGAGTTAAGTTTGACACTTGAGTAAGAAAATTTAGCACATTGAACTCACTCATTGTATCCTCTTGGGCTTGTGGTGCTTGGAGGAGAAGAAAAATATTGTAATTCTTAGTGGCCATCCTTTGTCTTTTCACTTGTTGCGCAATAGGGTCACTTTTCTTGCCTCTTGTGGGCTTCAGCCATTGGTGCAAATGGGGTTTTTAATATCTGGTTTGCATAGGGATAGAGGGAAATCTTGAACTTAAAAGCTGTGTTTCTTTCCCTTTATGTTTGGAGGGTGTCTCCTACTCTTTGACTTTATTTACTGCCTTATTTAAACAGATCTTGCTTTATAAAAATATATTATTGTAACATATTAGTACGTGAGTTGACTTTGACACTTGACTCGAGTAAGAAATTGAGGACATTGAACTCACTGATTGTATCCTCTTGGGCTTGGGGCGCTTGAAATGTTTTGAGGCATCTCAGTCTAATGAATTGATCTCACCTATGTTTGAAGTATTGAGGTTTTTGAGTTTTGTCTCCATAGCTAGTACAAAATGCCAGTTGTTTGTGTTTCTCTTTCATTGTGTTCTGTTTATAAGTATATCTGTATATGAAACTAGTCATCCTTTGCCTTGTTATCTGGATATATGCTCATGCACAAAATTTCCATATTAAGCATGTATAAAGGACGGTCCAAATTGTACATAATTTTGTTAAATCATATTTCATGACAAGGAAGAAGGTGCACATTTGTAGTTGTTGGTCAGCTTTAAATCCTGATAACTCCAGGCCAGTAGAAGCAGCTTGAGAGAATTTGTGTTCTATAGTGAGTTTAACTACATTCCAAGTTTTGCAAAAAAAAAAAACAAAAAACAACCTAATGAATATGCCCTCAATACACTGATTTAAGAAAATAAATTAATAGATGAGCTTGCACCAGCCCAGAAGTATGCTTGGTGAAACATTTCTACTATAAAACTGGAATGAATTGACAATGACAAGCTACCACTGATGTACTATGTCATATGCAAGCATTATAGTCTCAAACTAGTGTTGAGCACAAAATAGAAAAGCTCAATGACAGTAGACAACCAATATTATAAAACCTAGTAACATCTTTTACATTTAAGTTAAAACCTAAAAACATTTAGAGCACTGACTGCAAAATTCAAACCAATAGTTCAATGACTTTTACTTTTATACTTGTACTTGCACAAAAGATTATATATACATGTATACAGTTATGTGCTATAATGTAGGCTTGGCAACGGGGTGAGTATGGTCCAGAGGACCCTTCCGCATACTCACCCACCGAAGTGTACCTTCCCCGCATACTCGCTCCCACCCCCGAAAATAAATACCCTATACCCACTTTGCCCCGCTCCCCCAAATTGTTTCTCTTTTTCTCAAATTAAATTCCTCCAAAAAAAATTATATTACATTTGTACAATTATTTTTAATTCAAAATCAAACAACATGCAACATTTCTATTACTAGCAACGTCTTGTATTAGAAATGTTATGAATTTTTATAAAATAACCTAATAGATACATAATTATATAAATACAAAAGGTTAATTTTGAAAATAATTATATATATAATCGGGGCAGGGGTGGGTATATCCCATACCCGACCCGAACTCTATAGGATTTAAAATTGGGGTCCCATTAAGCTCGAAATCGATTGTATCGTTGAGTTTGAGCAAAATTGCCAGGCCTACCTATAGGCATGCTATATATTCATATAGAGAGAGATTAATGGCTGGTGGTCCTAGAGTGAAGTCACTAGTCACTACAGGATTACATTCATAAATTTTCCCTGTCTAAAGCCCAAAGGATGAAATCAGCAGGGGCAAGCTTAAGAGCTGACTTCATGAGCATGGAATGTATGATGGTGCTCACTTTTCTAAAACCTGTGTTTTTTCACTGCTTTGGAGCTGAGAAAATGTATAAATCGTTTTTGTAGATTAGATATTTGCAAACTTTCCTTTAACATCTTCTTTTTATATTATGAGTAGTTGGACCTATTTTAAGAACGATTCTAGCATACAATTAGAGAGGAATAATTGCTGGTTATTAAGTAATTAAGCAAATGAAGAAATCCATGCATGTGCCTCATAGATAATTAGTTTATGAACCAATTAAGAACTTAAGAACAGTGCAATTAAATTTATTTAAAACATTGTAGAACTCTTCTCCTTGTATGATTGTTTGGTAGATACCCCCTTTTTTGCATATTTTTCCCGATAGTATCTTACTCAGAATTTACAAATTAGAATAGGTGATGTTGAACGAAAGATAGGTATTCTATATGGTGGCAACTCTGCTATGCAGCAATAAGGATAGATGAGTTACATAAGTATGATTTATGGGTATTATATTGACTTAAATACTGGAATTTCACCATTATTATAACTCATTTACAAAAGCATTAATATGCACTTCTTTCAAATAATCTCTTATTGTTTGCCTGCTGCAGTGATTATTTCACTATTTTTTCTACCAAAGCAAGCATTATGCAATTTTGTGAACTAATAAGAGTATAAGACTGATATGTTATATAATTGACCTAAAAGTGCTACTGTTATTTCATTTGTTTTAGTTTTGGCCGGTCCTACTTTAGTTTGAAGTGTTCACAACTGTACATAGTATCAAGGACTCGAGCTAATTTACTGGTACTTCATTACATGTGTAGGTGTCTGGCCTCTTGTTTTATGTCCTTAACTCCTTCCTAGGCATCAAAGGTTTAGCTCTTTTGTATTCCCTGTTTCCATTCAGTCAGAGACTCTTTGTGAGGGGGAAATTACATTTTGAATTGGTGCCCGGCATCTCCTAGACAGTGTGTTACATGTTAAATATCCCATGTTCTGTAGTTCATAGATGGCTAGTCATTTATACTGGCATTGTGGGTTTGGCACGCCCCATTTTGCAGAAAACAATGGATTTTTGGAAATTAACAAGAAAATTTCCTTTTTCTTCAAACTTTCACGCATGCTTGCACCAAGGGGGTTTGCACTCCACCTTTAATTGGATTTTTTGTATCTCTAGGTATGTTTTGCACTGGAAATAGGAGTCCCTTTGTATTTCAGTTATCTCCTTACAGATGTAATTTTTCGTCAACAGGCCAGCCGTTCTCCAGTGTTCAGGGCCATGCTTGAAAATGAGATGGAGGAGAGCCTTAGTGGTACCATCAAGATCAGTGACGTATCATACGATGCGCTTCGCTCCTTTGTCAATTATTTGTACACCGCTGAAGCATGCCTGGACGAACAAATGGCGTGTGACCTTTTAGTCTTGGCTGAAAAATACCAAGTGAAACATCTTAAGACCTACTGCGAGAAGTTCATGATTTCCAAACTGAACTGGGAAAATTCACTCTTGAACTTCGCCTTTTCGCACCAGCACAATGCAAAAAGCTTGCTTGATGCATCTCAATCATTGATCATGGACAACATGGACAAGCTGAGTAAGAGTGAGGAGTACAAGGAGCTTGTGGAGAAGGATCCTCGGCTTCTTGTAGAAATCTATGAAGCTTACCTCTCGAAACAGGTTAATACTGCCGCACTTAAAGATTGCTCTACAAAGCCTTAACAGATACAGTAACTTCTCATTTGTTCTTAAGTTGATTTTTTAGAATTCACATTTGGTATCATCCCTGCTAAGGCCAATATTATCCTCCATCATGGGTTTCAAGCTGTTTATTATGCAATTATTGTGTGTCCTATTTGTTTTGACCGGGGAAAACATGAGATTTAAATGTGCATTATTTTTTTGGTTTTCATTGAAGATACCAAAGAAGCAATCTTGTGTGTTATATTTGTTCCGACTGGGGAAAACATTATTGTAAATGAATGTGCCTCTTTTGTTATCAGTTAAGGATACCAAATACTCCATGTAAGTTTAGATAAAATAATTAAGGGTCTGTTTGTGAGTTACAATTTGGAAGGGAAGGGTTCCAAGGTGTTTTTTTTTTTTTTGGAAAGAAAAAAATTCTCTTTCCATCCCTTCCCTTCTCCCCCAAATTACAATTTACAAACGGACCATTAATGAAGCCACCCCCCCCCCCCCCCCACAGTTGCACATTTTGGACATTGTAAGATGTAATTGGTTTGGTCATTATTCGACCTCAACCATCATGCGTTGGGCAACCGCAAATATTTTTCTTTCGCTAGGGCTAAATACAAATTATGTTAATATATTAATATCAAATAATTTCGAAGATGATATATATTGTGAAAGTTTAGGTCGACTTTTTGATTATTAGTTATGAATAAATATTAGTGATAATTTTTTTAAAAAGACGTGTAATAAGTGGGGTGCTTTTATAATTCTTATCAATTTTATGTATTGATTTTTTGATTACCAGTTATCTGAATAAATATTAGTGATAACTTTTTTGGAGAAATGTGTAATAAGTGAGATCCTCTTATAATTCCTACTAATTCCATGTATTGATAAACTTCCAATTGTAATTCGACATAAATTTATCGCAATACATAACAAAATTAAAATAATTTTTTACACTCTTACTATAGACGTTCAATAATTTTACACAAAAATATTAAAAAGACAAGTGACATTGTTTAATATAATTCTATTTGATAGATCCTATTTAAGAAAACAATTGCTTCATTGTCAATGCTTATTTAAAAAATAATAAGGAATAAGAAGCACATTGTCGTTTGTAACTTGTAAATTTGAATGTATGTAGTAGATAAGCATCACAAATCAATACATACACATATTCATGTATCCCATAGGGATACAAAGAGGAAATAAATACAATGAAAGTAAAATAAGCTTCTATTAAGTTTTATGATCTGTCCAAATTCAATCTCTGGCCAGAAACAGAGAAAGTTCAATTAGACAAAGCGAACACTGAACTGACAATCCGTGTATTGCTACTTTACTAGTTGCAGATTGAAAGTTTCTCCTTTTTTCTCAACCAAATCAGCATAGACTAATTTGTATGTACAATTTAGAACACATTATGGACTTAAAAGCTACACAAAATTATAGGAATGCCATATACTTCAAACAAGATTTTCAAAATTTATTGCACCTGACCCTGGTATGGCAAATGCAAATGGGAACAGAGAAACCCTACTTTACCACCCAACGTGAAAGGATAAAGCTAGGGGGTCTCAAATTTTTGGTTACAAAAAGTGTCTTAAATGATGTGTTATTATTACATTGGTTAGGTAAATCTCTTGTGATTAGCTATACCAAAAAATATCATTAAAATATTCAATACTACATCATTTGAGATCCAATTCAGACTAAAAGTTTGAGACCCCTAACATACATGTAGAACATTCCCTCAAGGGATTCTAAAAATGGGATGTAATAATAACAGAGACAATATCATTTATATGTGAAGTATAAGTCGTACATGGCTAAGGTAGCTAGTCAGAATAACTTGATATTTCATCCCCTATAGTTTAGATAATCATGGCTACTGTGTTAACTAAGAGTCCATGACTGATTTTGCTAATGTACAGAAACATAAATTACATTTGTTTCTAGTATGACTTGGGGATTGAATATGTGAGGCTAGAAAGGTAAGACGACAAGTCGACAAGTAAGGAACTAACTTTCCTGTTCTTAACTGAAAGTAATAACAAGTATTTCGACAAGCAGGGCAAACAGTTCAAGCATGTCATAAACGTTTCTCACAGTTCAAAAGCTTCCAGCTTGCATGGGGACCCTCACCAGTGTCGAATAAAAATGTCACCCATCCCATGGCATTTGCAATTTCTCGAAGCTCATTGATAACAGATACAGAGTCACGTATATAAACACGCCCACCTGGTCTCAGAATTCGATCCATCTCAAGCATTATAGTTGTGATATTACATCTGCTTGAACATAAACTACGATTGTAAAGACGTGACAAACAGCCAAAAGATGACAGACAAAAGAGAGCAGAAACCATACCTTTTTTGCTCCACTGAGAAGAGACCTGCTGCATTCAGCAAGTCATATGTTCTTGGGTAAGTGTCAAATGGCTCGCACCTGGAACACATTTTCAAGCATCAACAGATTAGTAACACAAAACCAACATAATTTGAGAAACTTCAAACATTTGAATATTATGAAATGCTTTTCCAAAAAGATGGTATTAGATGGAAATGATTCAAACTCATTATGCTTGCCGCTTGGTGTACTCGGATTTATTTTTTGAAGATCTGTTTACTGATGGGGGGTTATTTGTCAAATGGGTACAAGATATCTTTTTCTCGAAAAAAAAAACTTTAGGATAAACTTTTGTGGTATCCAGCATCTTTTTTTGGTAAGTTGTATTCAAATTATTTCAAAATCTTGTTATATCCTTTAGAGACTTGTTTTTTTGTTAATAGATTAGACTTCTTTTAAGCTCTGATGAAGATAAACAAGCAGAATCAGCTGTTTCTCATTGAATATTGTAGGGTTACCAAATTAAAATGTCGTTCTTACATTGGTCAATCACATCACGGTGATTGATTATGCATTGATTATGTAATAAATGTGACTTATTAAACAACTAATGTAATATTGACACAACTGATACCACATTTGGTACTCCTAGCATTAATCTTTTTCATTCGAGTCAAGAAAAGATACGTTTTTCTTTTGATTACAGCTAAGGATTTTAAAGGAAATGAGATTAGTAGATTACTATTTACTGCACAGTGAGCCAATGCCACCAAACGTGTGGGTGGTAATTCAGGATCCATTCTTATGGTTTACTATTTCTGTTTGTTTTTTTTCCTGTCGATACTGTATTTATACAAAAATTAGTTGTATTCATTTTGCCTAAGCAAATTAAACCATTTAATGTTCTAATGTTTTCGAAAATATTATGTAGATTCTACATACTAAAGTTCAGCAGGTCCAAAAATTCGTCTCCTATCAAATGACAGCTTCCACGCTCGAGACAAATTAGGGTAAGAGATCAAGAAATGCAACATTTATTCGTTTTTGGCCTTATAGCAGACGTTTAACATTTTTACCTTTGGATTACTGCTTTGATTATGTATTTCTAGGACTTTCCTAATTGACAGAATTGTAATGCTATCTTACTCATTATATAACACATTTTCAAGCATCACTCGGATACCTGATGAAGATAAACAAGCAGCATCAGCTGTAACTCCTATATAACTTTTAGAAAAGTATATAGTGCTAGATACACTCATTATTGACAGAGTGGCAGAGGCACAAGGCCGAGTGTTAAGATTAAAACATGCTATGGATCATGCAATTTAATGGACTAAAAAATGTCTAGTCAAGCACTTAGATTCCATGTGAAAGTACGTTGTTTCTATAACAAATTGATCTGATGACAATGAACTAGTTTGAAAAATAATACAAGTATCAGTTAAGTGGACCTTGCAGTAACAAATATGGACCCAGGCAATCTAAGCAGATCGGATAAAGAGAAGCAAATTTAAAAACCATAAGAGGAACAGTACTAAGTCCATACCAGTCGTGCACAACTCCTACAAGTCCACGGTCATATATTACGGGCAGGGTGTTGGCGCCACTAACGGGAACAACATTCATAACCCAACAATCAACACCAAAATCATGCAAGGCTGCTGCAAATCTGCCATAAGCAAAATCACCAGCAACATAAAATATTAAATTTCTATCAAATTTAAAGAGCATTTTGCAGTAAAAACTTCATCTGTCTGAAAAAATAAAAATGGAGTGGAAAAGACGCAAAAGGGATATAAAGAAGATACCCTCCATATCCAGCCCTCATGTCCAATACATTTCGTATATTTAGTCCCTTTAAATGAAAAGCACCAACATAGCCACTAACAATGTCATTCAAATACTTGGACTCTGCTTTGTAGATATCCTTCCTAGATATGTAGGCATCCATTTCTATACTAAAGAGCCTGTCTGGTGGATAATGAAGGCGTGTAGGCCACGTAGTAACATTAGCTCCATAACCATTATCTGGTAACCGAGTGATGCATGCTTTGAGTCCGACATACCTGAGAGAAAATATAACTATCCACTCAATTATTTCCTTTATTTGATAAGTATGGTAACATACTTAGCTATGCCCATCTGAATTTTCTTGGCCAATTCAATATGCAAGCAAAGACTAAAAAAGCAAAGAAAAGATGATCACAACTCTGCAAGATAATATTTTTTAAAAGTTCTTTTCTGATTCAATAAGCAAGCAATTGAGGAGCCAAAGAAATGAGAATAACAACTCTGCAAGATACTCCTCCATTCCAAAATTAGAGATACATTATTCTTTTTTGTATGCACCAAAATTAGAGATACATTTGTATTTTAGAATATCAAGTGTCATGAAGATCCCAAGTCCTAACATGCCATCGCTACTACATTTCTAGTCAATTAGGGATAAGTTTGGAAAAATAAAGTTTTACTTACAAGTTTTCATTTTACAAATGTATCTCTCTTTTTAATGGAGGGAGTCTATGAGAGTCATGAACTGACTATAGCTACTTTCCACGGATTTTCAGAGGTTACATCCCTACATGTTAACATAATGATTTGTTCATTCTGCTGAAACTTACAGAACTTGGCAAGGACTAAAAACACACACTAGGATATGAAAATTTTCTCAAGAACCTATACCGCAACTTTAGTAGTATCATGGGTGATTAATCAGGAAAATAACAGATCTTTGTTGAATAGAAACTAGGATGTGAGTAAATCTAAATAGTTTCATAGGTATCAAGATAAGATTGATCTTCTGTTGAATAGAAGCCATATAGCTTATTCATCAAATTTAGCTGCCTTTTTTCCTCTTTCTTTTTCTGCATGATCAGTGTTCCTATAGATCCCTCTTGCAGTCATATTGCCTATGTGCACTGTCCTTTTGGCCTTATTTCTAGCCACAAAAGGGTTCACAAAACTCTGGTTCTCTCTCTCGGCTCCTTGTTTCAGCAACTCAGTCACATCCACGATTTAATCCATTTTTTTATCCATCATTTGCAGCTTGTTATTGGTAAATTTCATATAGCTTATGAACTATAGATGCAGAAGATTGCAATGGCTAGTTATAGAGGATCCAGCCATGCCTCCAAATAGATCTATAGTCACATAATTGAGGAAGGAATTTTGAAACTTCGAAGAAATTAAGTTTCAGAGTTGACTAAATGAAACAGGCAGTGTCAGGCTGTCAGCACTACTTGATTAGTAAGTGAGCATGAGTAGGTACTTATGTTGCCGCTTGGATTGAAAGAATAAAATGAGACATGAATGGAATGGATGTAGGAATGGAATAGAGATAGGCATGTTTGGTTGGATTCACGAATGAAACTAAGAATGGAATAGAAAAACTAAATGACCCAAATACCCCTCACTAAAAGAAAAATACCAAAATAACACTTGCCAAAAAAATGTGTGGTGGTGGTGTTAGTGGTGGTGGGTGGTGACGACAGTGGCGATGGTGGTGGTGGCAGATGGTTGGAGGGTACAATTGGGGTTGTAATAGGAGGACATAACTGTCACATCCATCCATTGTGTTGGAATGGATCCCATTCCACCCGCCCAGCCCATGAAAAAAAAATATATTGTTCGACCAAGCCTATATCATTTTTAACCAGTATCCAATTATTTATCACACCTATTTTATTCAAGAATGATGAAAATATTATATTTTCCATGCAACTATATCCATTAGAAGCATGTAGTTTTAAATGCCTAAAAGGTTGGTTTGGACCGAAGGAAATTCAAAAACGTCAAAGAAGTTTCCGCTTAATGATAAAACTTAAAGTGTTAGAGCTGGAAATACCAAACATTGTCTGGATCATCATCCGTATCACATACTGGAGGTTGTGCACTAGCATCACGACTTAGATAACAGCTGTTGTTTAAAGGCTTCCGCCATATAGCAATGTATCCTTCCTTTTTTACAAGTTCCCAACAAATGCGACCAGTAAGATCCTCCATTTCTGTGCATAAGGTCAAGATGAAACACAATATAATTGCAAATTAACAAGAAAAAAAAAAGGATTGAGAGAGAGAGAGAGTGAGTGAGAGAGACATGTACAGTTTGTTAAGACTATTTTGAGGATTATTTTTTTTGACCTTTTTGCTTCTTTTGCTATATTGGATTAGAAAAACATATAAGCAGAAGATGCTTAAGGAAAATGTTAGATAATTCATATAACCACATTAGAGTGCTACTCCACAATATTTTGAAGTAACATTAGAGTTGTGTTTGAGTATAGATTGACCCCTATTGCTGGATACCCCTTAAATCCACATCTAGATCTTGTTGAAAATATAAACATGATTTAATATAAAGGATAATTCGTGTTAGTACATGAATGGGTGTGAGTTAATCTAAGTTCATGGTAAATGTATGTACATGAATGTTGTTAGAAGATATAGTTACCATAATTGTAGTTCCTATATTAGTGTGTACACATTACTATAAATTAGGAATTACCATACTTGTGTATATAAATTAATGTAATTGAGAGTAAATCAATCAAGGAAGTTATTGTCAAAACCTCTGTTCCTTCTTTCTACTTGGTATCAGAGCTTTGATCTTTATTTTTATTTTTTTTAAACACTGTTCACTGGCACTGTTCATCAGTACTGTTTCTTTGGCATAAATTCTGGTTCTAAAGTGTAGTACAATTAGTTGATATCCTTTAGAAAGTTTATTCTCCTTGGTATATATTGTATCTACCTATTATATGGCAGAACAAAGTAGTGTTAGTAGTGGGGTTCATAACAGTAGTATGGGACAACAAGCCGTTAGAAGCCATACCCTTAATTCAGCATTGGTTCTCAACCCCTTCAAACTGGATGGAACCAACTATTTGGCATCATCTCAAGCGTGTCGTATGTCAATTGAGGCTAATCGCATGCAACACTTCATCAACGGAACAACTACTATGCCTGAAAAACCAGGTATGACCCAAGAAGAATGGAAATCTGATAACTCCATGGTGAAGACATGGATTTTTAATTCGATGGAACCTAGTATGCGGAGTAGTTACATGTTCTTAGACACTGCCTATAACCTTTGGGAGACTATCTCTCAAACTTTCTCTATTTCTGGTGATATGTCTAAGGCATATGACATTCGTAAACAAATCCATGAGCTGGGTCAAGGGGAGAAGACTGTGGCTCAGTATTTTGCGGAGATTAATGCACTATGGCAGGAGCTTGATCATTACCGAGTGTTTTCAGTCAAATGTACGGAAAATATAGCAGCTTATTAAAAGTTTGTTAGTGAAGATAGAGTTATGGATTTTTTGACCGGTTTGAATATAGAATTTGATCAAGTCCGAGCACAGTTGATTGGTCAGACACCTTTTTCATCACTGCGAGAGGCTCATGCTAGAGTCCAACAAGAGGAAAATAGGCGTCGGGTGATGGTTCTAAATCCTGTTGACCGATCAGCCATGGTTGATTCGTATCCTAAGTGTAGCTCCACCATTCAGTCTCCTGTTGAGAAGGAATCCTGCGAATGTGATTACTGTGGGGGAAAGAACCATACCAGGGATCGTTGCTTTAAGCTTCATAGACGTCCTAAAGGGCGATGGGGTCGGTTTGGTAGTGGTCGTGGACATGGATCTTAGACCTTTGCGACTACTACAACACTTCCTGTTGATGCATCCAGTGCTTTAGACACTACTACTGCACTCACTCCTGAGGAAATCTCAGCTTTTCGAAAATTCTATTCCAAATCTACTTCTTCTCATTATGCCCAGTTAGATATACATTCTTGTGCTTTTAATATTTCATCAACTTGCCCTAGTTGGATCATTGATCATTGATCATTGACATAGGTGCTTCCGAGCATATGACCGGGTCCTCCACCCTCTTATACTTCACACATGCCTTGCTCTGGAAAAAACAAGGTTCGAGTAGCTGATGGTTCCCTTTCTTCTATCTCTGGAAGTGGTTCTGTAGTTTGTACTCCTTCATTGACAATATCATCTGTTCTTCATATTCCTTCATTTACTGCAAATTTATTATCTGTCCAACGTCTTTATGAATTCTTACACTGTTCAGTAACCTTTTTCCCAACTCATTGTGTTTTTCAAGACTTGGTGACGGGGCAGAAGATTGGCAGTGGTAGTGCAGTTAGTGGTCTTTATTATTTAGATGTACCCTCGTCTAATATGTTCCCTACTCAGGCTCTTCACTCTACTTCTGACTCCAGCATGACTTCTTTCCATCAATGGCATCGACGTTTGGGACATCCCTCTTTTTCTATATTAGAGTCTTTATTTCCATCTTTAGTTAAACATGTAATAAAACTCAGTTTGTATGAACCATGTGAATTGGGGAAACACAAACGTTCTATTTATTATGTTATTAACAGTCGACATTCTGAATCTTTTACTATTATACATACTGATGTGTGGGGACCCTCTCGAGTTGTTTCCCGTTCTGGTTATAGATGGTTTGTTAGCTTTATTGATTGTCATTCTCGTGTCACTTAGATTTATCTTCTTTGTTCCAAAAATGTGGTGTTTGATTGTTTTCAGGAATTTCATAAAATGATTCAAACCCAATTTGAAGCTAAAGCCAAAATTCTCCATAGTGATAATGGTCGTGAATATAGTAATAATAATGCTTTTGCATCTTATCTCTCTCAGCATGACATCATTCTTCAAACCTCATGTGTCAAAACTCCAGAACAAAATGGAGTAGCGGAAAGGAAAAATCGACACTTACTAGAGGTAGCTTGCACTCTTATGTTCACTATGAACACCCCAAAATTTCTATGGGAAGATGTTCTAACTGCTGCGTTTCTTATAAACCGCCTTCCTTCTAGAATTCTTGGGAACAAAAGTCCCATCTCTTTTCTCCAACACATGACAAGTCCTTCTCCTTCGCCTCGAGTTTTTGGTTGTGTGCTATGTTCATGATAAATCTCCCACTCGGGGGAAATTAGATCCCAAGGCTCTTCGGTGTGTTTTCATTGGCTATTCTCCAACCCAAAAAGGTTATAAATGTTATCATCCTCCTTCAAACAAAGTATTTGTCACTCGTGATGTAACTTTTTGGGAATTGGAACCTTTTTATTCTTCTTCACTTTTTCTTCAGGGGGAGGATGTTATTGATGAGGAGAAACTTTCTCCTAAGGCTGGTATTACAAGTTCTACTGTACCATCTTATCCTATAAATTCCTCTCCTGTTCCTGTTGTTGTTTATGATAATTCTACACAGGGGGAGTTACAGTTACAAGAGTCATGTGCTAAACAGAATTAGCCTGAGTTGAGGACCTATGTTCGAAGAGGCAAGAATAAGGTCACCGTTTCTGCACTACTACACCAACCCTGCTCCGAACCTAGTCTTGATAATGCTAATGGTGAGAATCCTAATCCTACTTGTTCTTCTGATGATCCTAACATTCCTATTTCTCTTAGAAAAGGGTTTAGATCTTGTACTCAACATCCTATCTCTATTTTTTTAGCCTATAATAAATTATTTGTATCCTACCACTCCTTTGTTTCTTCCTTGTTTTCAATATCCGTTCGACAGGGGTGGAGAGAAGCAATTAGTGATGATAATTGGAAACAGGCCATGATAGAGGAGATGAATGCCCTGAAAAAGAATGATACATGGGAACTAGTTACTCTTCCTTACGAAAAAAAAACAGTTGGTTGCAAATGGGTATATACTATACAGTCAAACAGAAGCTAGATGGGACAGTTGAGAGACTCAAAGCCAGGCTAGTTGCAAAAGGGTATACTCAAACCCATGGAATTGATTACCAGGAGACATTTGCTCCTGTGGCGAAGATGAACTCTGTTTGTACCATAATCTCATGTGCAACAAACTTCGACTGGGATATTTAGCAATTGGATATAAAAAATGCGTTCCTTCATGGTGACTTGGAGAAGGAAGTATACATGGAAATACCCTCTGGTTTTACTTCATCTGTCACTAAGGGTAAGGTTTGTAGGCTGCGAAAGGCTTTGTATGGTTTGAAGCAATCTCCCAGAGTCTGTTTTGGTAGATTCCACAAAGCAAAGATAAGATTTGGGTACAAGCAGAGTCAAGCAGATCATACTCTATTTGTCAAATAGATAAAAGATAAGACTACCATTCTTATTATTTATGATGATGACATTGTGGTGACAGGGGATAATAGAGAAGAGATAGTTAATCTCAAAGCAAGTTGGCCAAAGAGTTTGAGATCAAAGATCTTGGTCCTTTGAAATATTTCCTTGGTATTGAAGTTGCAAGGTCTTCCAGTGAAATTTTTCGATCTTAAAGGAAGTATGTACTTGATCTTTTAACAGAAATTGGCATGTTGGGATGTAAGCCTGTTGATTCTCCTATTGAAGTTAATCATCATCTAGTAGGTGGCACAAGACCTACGGTTGATAGAGAAAGATATCAACGTTTGGTGGGACGATTGATATATCTTTCTCATACTAGACCTGATATATCTTATGCTGTGGGAATAGTGAGTCAGTATATGCATGATCCTCAACATTGTCATATGAAAACTGTTTACAGAATTCTGAGGTATCTCAAGTCTGCTCTTGGAAAAGGTTTATTGTTCGCACCACATGGTCATATGAAAGTGGAAGCTTTTTTCGACTCAGATTGGGCTGGTTCTATAGATGATCGTCGTTTTACATCAGGTTACTGTTCATTTGTTGGAGGTAATCTTGTTACTTGGCGTAGTAAGAAACAGTCCGTGGTGGCAAGATCCAATGCTGAGACTGAATATCGAGCTATCTCCTTGGGTATATGTGAACTAATGTGGCTTCGAACTTTGCTAGAAGATTTGGGTGTTACAACTAAAAGGCCTATGCAGTTATTTTGTGATAATAAGGCAATCATTAGTATTGCAAACGACCCAGTACAATATGATAGAACGAAGCACATTGAGATTGACAGACATTTCATTAAAGAAAAGTTAACTAGTGGCCTTATTTGCTTATCTTTCGTCAAAACAGAACATCAGCTTGCTGATATTTTGACTAAGGGTCTTAGTAGCAAGATGTTTCATCCATTATATTTCAAGTTGGGTATGTGAGACATCTATACACCAACTTGAGGGGGAGTGTTAGAAGATATAGTTACCATAATTGTAGTTCCTATATTAGTGTGTACACATTACTATAAATTAGGAATTACCATATTTGTGTATATAAATTAATGTAATTGAGAGTAAATCAATCAAGGAAGTTATTGTCAAAGCCTTTGTTCCTTCTTTCTACTAATGTATTTAGAAGTGTCTTGAAAAATTTAAGGCTAGGTTCATGTACATGTAATTGGTCAAGTAGTCATTATTAGAGTGACTCTAGAAGTATCCTAAGAGTCCTATAAATAGTCTTGTGAGTCATTTTATGTAAGTGGGAGATAAGTGAAACACGTGTTAAAGTGAAACAATTCTTCCTATTTCTCCATTTTCTCTCTAAATTATATCCTCTTTCATATTTTCCAACAAATTAGTATCAGAGCTAAGGTTTAGACAAGTTGTCCAAGGTGACAACAAGGGAGAGTTGACAACCAAATTAAGGTAGCTTGGTACTATCAAATTGTTCCGTTGGGCAAGTGCAAAGCGTTAGAGCTCTGAAAGGCGATCTAGTGAAGGTGCTAATTGAGAAGAAATTTGAAGAAATTCTTTGTGAATTAAAGCACGTCACAAAAGTCGTCATTGGTAGAGTTTTGGAGAGGTAGAATATAAAAATAAAATAAAATAAATGTTGCCTCCTATGTTTGCCAACAAATTAGTGTTTACAAATTACAATGTTTTGAGCATATGAACTTTGACATATCTTGGAGCTTGCAATGTATGGCGGGATGTCATTGCAAATCCAAAAAAGTGTATTTCAACAAAAGTTCGAGAAATGAAAGAACAAAAAGCAAGGGAGATTTTGCAACCAACAATGCATGAAGAAGTTTGGAAGTATGTTGAGAATATTAATTCTCTTCCTCAATTATGGAAAAAGTTAGAAATAATTTCTTTCGATTACAAAAAACTTTACCTAAAGAGCATTGGGTACAAAATTGAGATGAAGATGAGATATCTCTTGAAGTAATTAATGAAGTTGAGGAAGAAGAAAGTGAAAAAGAAAATTTTCAATACGTCTTGAAAGAGGAAGACGAATAGATTTATTTTGATGAAAGCGCGAAAGTTGAAGATAAAAATAGAGAAATGAAAAGAAAGATTTTTAAGAGAGTACTCAAGTTGATGAAGAAGAAAAGCATGAAAAAGAAAGTAATTAACTTGAAGAGAACAATTGAAGCATCTTTCAAAGAAGAAGAAAAAGAAAATGAAGAGAACAAAATACATATGAAGAGATAATAAAAGAAATCGAAATATTTGATTAAGTTATCAAACTTGGAGGACTTGTCAAATTTGAGAAAGTGGAAGAAGAGATTTTTTATGAAGAAGTCCGAAATTTCAGTTGAAAATTTGGAGTATGAGAAAACTGTTTTGTATGTCAATAATGATTTTGAATTTGACGCGTCGAATTTTATGAAAAATACGGAATGGATAAACATTGAGAAATACTTTGATTAAAAGGAGTTTACAAATAGTAAAATGGAGAAGTGACGAGTGAGTTTTATACCTACGAATTGGGCATTCTTAGCTTGATGATATTGTGAGTTCTTAAGTATTTTTAGTTCATTTTAATGCATTTTAGTGTTTTTATGTAGGAATTGAAGCCGAGCTTGAAATGGTGTGCAAGACAGCAAATTATGTGATATCAGTCTTAATTCTGCAGCAAAATATAGCATTAGGTGCTCGACGTGCATCAAGCATCGACGGCGTGTGGCGAGTAGGGCAAGTTTGGCACGGCGTTGGCGTTGACTGAGCAGTTGGACGTGCAAAGGCTCGAAGATGGCACGGAAGGCTAGCAGCGCTGCGGCATTGGTGAGGAGCGTTGCGGCGCTATGTTGGCAGAAACATAGCGCTGCTACGCTGTGACATAGGCGTTGCGGCTGATCGAGGCTGTTGGGATGAGTCTGCCGAGTACTTCTAATTGAACTATGTTGCTACGCTAAATTGAATTGGACAAGGATTGGGCAACTTAGGGCTGCATGGGGTTATATACATGATCTATGACTGATAATAAAGGTAGAGGATTCATATCATACTATTATACTATCAAGCAGAGATTAATTCCAGATTTTTCCAGAGATCGTAAAAGAGAGCACGCGAAGAAGAACAGGAATTGAAGGTTGAGCTGGGGATTAAAACTATTACCCAGATTTATTCTCTATCTCTTTCTCTTTAATTTTGTGTAATTCAAGGATACTTATTGATTTAATGATGATGTTTCCTTGTTACGATATGAACTAAATTTCCTTTAAGATTGCAATGGAACCCAATGATTAGTTTAAATTGATTTGCTCTCGTTTCAATTATTATTGATCATATGCAAGTTTATCATATTTTGTGCTTCATGATATAATTGTTTGGCCAGCAATTAATTTGATATCCTAGATGATATTGGAAAATAGAATGTTGGGTTAAGATTTGGATATGATAACATGTGTCTTGATTATTCTTCTTAGGATTGAATAGCATGATTTGTGTATAGGATAGGGATATACTTATATGTCACATGTAACTTTTATGGGAATCTGAGATTAATGAATCTATTCTTAATTATTTCACATATGAATATAGTGAATTAATTAGAAGGGATAAATTTGTTTAACCATCGGAAGAGGTTTGATAAATACTTTAAATTCTCGGTTAGCAATTTGCTATGGTTAATTAATCGAAAGAGAGAGTGACGAGATTTAGACGAGGTATTGGGACAAGTTGTAATCTTATCTTTAAAATCTGATATTAGTCTTTGTTCAATTATTTAGTTTAATTTTAATTTACTAGTTTCACATTCCTTAACCATTTATTTAAATAAAATCGAATTGATATAAAGTTAGTAGTTGATTAATATTATTAGCATATTCCTCGTGGGAACGATACTCTATTTATCACTTTATTACTTGTTGATCGCGTATACTTGCGCGTAAATTGTCAATACCTAAAAAGGACAAACAAGTTTTTGGCACCGTTGCCGAGAAATATTTCTAATAATTTTTTCAATATTAATTACAATCAATTTGGTCTTAGTTTAAACGTAATTTTTCTGTTTCTTTTATTGCTTTTGCAGGCGCTCAAGATCAAGAGATCATGGTTGCAAAAGAGCAAAAATCGTTGAGGGATTACGCTATGCCGTTGGTGACGGAGATCCAATCGAGCATTCAAAGGCCCGCAATTCAAGCGAATAGTTTCGAGATAAAGCCAGGTACGATCCGGATGATCTAGAATTTGGTACAGTTTGGGGGTCTGCCTAACGACGACCTAAATGATCATTTGGTGAGTTTTTTGGAGATCTACGACACTTTTAAGTGCGCCAGAGTTACCGAGGATGCAATTAGACTCCGACTTTTCCCTTTCACACTCCGTGATAAGACGAATAGTTGGTTACATTAACTTCTGGCAGGGTTCATCACTACATGGAATGATTTGGCTCAGAAATTCCTAGCCAAATTCTTTCCGCCAGCTAAGACTGCGAGGATGAGGAATGACATTACATCGTTTGTTCAGCATGATTCTGAGACTGTATGAAGCTTGGGAGAGATTCAAAGAATTACTCCGAAGGTGTCCACATCATGGTATTCCAAAGTGGAAGTCCAGACATTCTACAATGGGTTGTGCAGTGCAACTCAAACCAGTATAGATGCAGCTGCGGGTGGAGCTCTAATGGAAAATAACATTGACGAAGCTTATGAGCTATTAGAGACGATGGCGGCAAATAATTACCAGTGGCCTTCTGCAAGGATGAATTAACCAAAGGCAGTATGTAGTTATGAGCTTGACGCAGTCACAGCATTGGCGGCACAGATGGTTGCGCTAACAAAGAAGATTGATGCTTTAGGAGCACAGCCTACTCAAAATGTGTCAATGGTCTGTGAGTTATGTGCTGGAAATCATCCAAGTGAGCAATGTGCTATTAGTTCAGATTCGGTATAGTACGTTGGAAATTATCAAAGGCAACAAAACAGCAACAATCCCAACAACTATAATCCTGGGTGGAGGAATCATTCAAATTTTTCATGGAGCAACAACAATCAAAACCAAAATTTTGCTCCTAGACAACCAAACCCACCAGAATTCTAGAATCAAGCACCACCCCAGTAGGAGAAAAAGTAAAATTTGGAGGAGTTGCTTTCCAAGTACATTGTGCAAAATGAGACAAGGATGAACAGTCAGGAATTGGCAATTCGGAACTTGAAAATTCAAATGGGACAGCTTGCAAATGCCATTAACAATCGACCTCAAGGCACTTCACTTAACGATACGGAGATCAATCACAAGAGAGATGAGAAGGAGCATTGCAAGGCAGTTACATTGCGAAGTGGGAAAGAGTTGCCCGAGGCAGTTGGTAGAACTATAAAAAACTTGCATGGAAAGTGATGAGGACATCCTTAGCTCACAAGCCCTTGACAAAACACAAGTGGATCCATTGCATATGCCACTTGGACCCATTACGAGAACACGAGCTAAACGCTTCAAAGGACTTAACGGGATGATTCATAAATTATGGACCGAGGTTGGATCGAGCATAGAGGTTATAGAGACGGGTTACAAGCACGCGAAGTTCATAAACACATTGGAAGCAAGCATACCCGAACCGACACAAAAGAATCAGCATTTCCGCACTTTTGGACTAGTTTGACATCAGTTCATATTTTGGCCATAACTTGAGTTTCCAAACTCCAAATGAGGTGATTCAAAAGCCTAAATTTGCCTACACTTCTAGGGCTACAACTTTCATGCTTTGCCCAAGTCCAAATTTGGTGGTTTTCAAATGCAAAAATAGCTTGCAATGTGCTGATCATTAGTTGTCAGATTTGGACTTTTTAGCACATCACATGGACATGTTTTTGGGGTGATAAACTCTTTGGATGGCTGATGCATGTGATGTGATTAGTTGTTAGATCTTGACTTATGGTGATGGGTTAGCACACCATGAGTTCCTATAAATACCAAGTGATGCTAGGCTTGTACAACCAACTTCATACCAATTTCCAGCATTATCAATATTATTGTGAGTTTGTTTCTCTACTTGTGGTTCTTTGAGAATTCCTAAGTGTTCCTTAGTTCTTCTTTGAGATTCATAATTGACTTATCATACAACCAATCATAGTTGTGTGTGGCGTCTTCTACCGCATCAATCGTCGATTGTACCGAGGTTACCGCTTCAATATAAGCGAGGGGTCGAGGTGTCGTTGGTGTTCACCCTACGCAAATTTCCTAAGCAAGCAATTGTACCAAGATTACCGTCTACATATAGGCGAGGGGTTAAGGTGTTGCAAGCTATCCATCCTATCAACTTGTTAGAAACGATCCGGGCGACGACCACCTCACGCAAGCGTGCCGTGGAGTCTATCAGAAAGGATGGTGATGTTGAGCAAAAGTTAACAAGGACGAGGAACAAGAAAAGAAGGAAACAGATCCAGTTGCGAGTTTTAATGAAGGCAAACAGATTCCTATTGTGCCTCCCGTGTCGTTTCCACAACGGTTATAGAAACAAAAGCTACATAAATAGTTTTCGAAATTTTTGGAGGTGTTCAAAAAGCTTCAAATCAATATCCCATTTGATGATGCACTAGAGCAGATGCCTACCTATGTGAAATTCATGAAAGAGATCCTATCAATGAAAAGAAAGTTAGGCGAATTTGAGACAGTGGCACTTACGGAGGAGTGCAGTGCGATACTTCAAAAGAAGCTACCACCAAAGCTTAAAGATCCGGATAGTTTTACAATTTCGTGCACCATTGGCAATCAATTCTTTGGGAAAGCCTTATGTGATTTGGGAGCTAGTATCAATTTGATGTCACTCTCAATTTACCAGCAACTTAGCTTGAAGGAAGCGAAGCCTACAAATGTGATACTACAGTTGGCAGATAGATCACTCACTTATCCGAGGGGCATAGTTGAAGATTTTATAGTTAAAGTGGATAAGTTCATCTTTCCAGCGGATTTCATTGTACCTAATTTTAAGGAAGATCGTGAAATACCAATTATTCTTGTGCGGCCATTTTTAGCAACAGGGAGAACTCTAATAGATGTGCAAAAAGGAGAGTTAACTATGGGCGTCCAAGATCAAGAGGTTACATTTAATGTTTTTAAAGTCATGAAATTCTCAAATGAAGCAGAAGGATGTTTTCGGGTCGATCTAATTGCAAATGCAGTGAATGAGGTATTTGTTGAAAACTGTCTATCTGACCCCCTCGAGACCGCACTTGTTAATCCATCTGCCTCGAATTTTCCTACTCCACTTGAATATTTGCAATTGCTCGATTCTTCTCCACGGTTTGTTAGGCTCAAGCAACAATTTGAGACTGGATCATTCCAGAAGTTCTACTCGGGCAAAGTCATCTTTTGAAGAACCACCTGCATTGGAGCTTAAACCTTTACCAAATCATGTGTATTTAGGTGATTCTTGTATTTTTCCTGTTATTGTTTATGTTTCACTTGATGAATTTCAAGAAAGAAAGCTATTGCGAGTGCTTAGAGAGTACAAAATAGCTTTAGGATGGACACTGGCTGACATCAAGGGGATTAGCCCCTCGTTTTGCATGCACAAAATCCTTCTTAAAGATGACGCCAAGCCTGTGATTAAGCAACAACACCGCCTAAATCCTATCATGAAGGAGGTGATTAAGAAGGAGATCATCAAGTGGCTAGATGCAGGCATCATCTATCCCATCTCCGACAGTTCGTGGGCAAGCCCGGTGCAATGTGTTCCTAAGAAGGGTGGCATGACAGTTGTGACCAATGAGAACAATGAGCTGATTCCGACGCGGACGGAAACTAGTTGGCGAAAATGCATGGACTACCGCAAGCTCAATAAAGCCACTCGCAAGGATCACTTTCCTCTTCCGTTTATTGATCAGATGCTTGATAGATTGGTCGGGCAAGAGTTCTATTGTCTTGTGGATGGATATTCCAGATACAACCAAATTGCAATAGCCCCCGAGGATCAAGAGAAGACGACGTTCACTTGCCCATATGGAACCTTTGCATTCCGGAAGATGTCATTTGGACTATGCAATGCGTCCGCAACTTTTCAGAGGTGCATGATGGCCATATTTTTTGACATGGTAGAACATAATCTTGAGGCATTTATGGATGATTTTTCTGTTTTTGGAGGTTCGTTCGACTTATGTTTAGAACACCAAATTCTTGTGTTAAAAAGATGTGTAAAAACGAACTTGGTATTGAATTGGGAGAAGTGCCATTTTATGGTCCAAGAAGGCATAATTTTGGGGCATAAAGTCTCTTTAAAAGGACTAAAGGTGAATAAAGCAAAAATTGAAACTATTGAGAAGCTCCCATCGCCATCATCCGTGAAGGGAATCCAGAGTTTTCTCGGCCATGCAGGGTTTTACAGGCGTTTTATCAAGGATTTCTCCAAGATCATGAAGCCTTTATGTAATCTGTTAGAGAAAGACGTACCTTTCATCTTTGATAAGGCAAGTCTAGAGGCCTTCGAGGTTCTGAAAAAGAAGTTAATTACTGCTCCGGTAATAGTTGCTCCAGATTGGAACCTTCCATTTGAGTTGATGTGTGATGCTAGCGATTTTGCGATTGGCGCGGTCTTAGGCCAACGTAAAGAGAAAATATTTCATGTCATCTATTATGCTAGCAAAACACTATCCGATGCACAACTCAATTATACTACCACTGAGAAGGAATTACTTGCAATTGTTTATGCGTTCGACAAATTTCGGGCTTATCTTATTGGTACAAAAGTGATTGTCTTCACGGAATATTTGTAAATACCAAATACTGAATAACAACAGAAGTATTAGCGTTTGCAGCCACGTGCACAATGTGCAGCAACAATCAGCACCTGAGGCACATCTCATAGCAGCAGCGCGCGCAAAGGGAGCAGATAAACAGTGCCGCTGCGCTGCACTATGAGCCGCAGCGCTATCATTCTGGCAACCCAGCGCAGCTGCACTCTATTATGGTGCTGCAGCACTACATCGGCAACCCAAGCTTCAAAGTATTAATCCTAGGCTGACTCAACTTGCGGGCTTCCTTCTCCAACTCAACTTCGAACATTTACTCACACGTACAAATCCTATTCAACTCCTAATCCTAACTCTTATCAATTATGAGTGTTCATCATTCATAACTACAATCTCAATCCCAGTTGCCGAGGTACGTGAGCTTTGCAGGGAATCTCAGGAGCTTTGCAGGGAAATTCGACGTCAGTCCAAGCGAGTCGATCAAGTGGTACATCGGGTGGACTCGTTCCTCGAGTACTTTATGGACTTCAATTCAGCACTCGCTCGGATGTTTGCAAATTATGGATTCAACTCGGACCTGAGTCCAGTTCAGTTTCCGGCTACTCTGTTGTTCCCCGAATTTACCATTGATTCAGTGGACAACGTGGATGTTGATGACCCCAAATAGCCGATATCAGGAAAGTCCTCTATTTTTTTTCAATTTTTCTTATTTTTACATTGAGGACAATGTTTAATTTAAGTTTGGGGGTACTGGTACTTGTTTTTATTTGTTTTATTTTATTAGTATGCATGTTAGATATAACTTGAGCAAGGAATTAATTGCAGTTGATGAGGATCAATGATTAAATCTGTGATTAACATTCTAACTCTTGGAAATTGAAAAGCATGCATAAGCTATATTTTGATTGATTGTTGGTTTGGCATTATTTGTGATCCTGTGCATGATAGAGCGCATATATCCATTTGTTTAGCTAATCGGGACTTAGAAAAAGTGTTAATGGCTAAATGCTTGTGAAAAATATTATGGAAACTCTAGAAACTTATTTGAGCATCATTCGAAGCGAAAGTTAGATAGTAATATAAGTTTGGGGGAAATCTTGGATTGTTCGTTATTAAGGATTATGTGAAAAAAAAAAATTGGAATCTTCCTGAGTTGTTATAAAACTCATGTGGTGGGTTGAGATGGAGCGTAAAACGCACTCACCCATAAACACATGCAAGGAATGAGATGGAGCGTAAAACACACTCGTTCAATAGGTAGTGAGATAAAACATAAAATGCACTCACTATAATTGAAAAAAAATGGTTTCATGAAATATTTGGGAAGGGGCATAATGTATACGAATAATGATCAAAATGTGCTTAATTGTTGACAAATCCTTTTGATCCCTCGGTTTATAGGTTGTTTTCCTAAGTGGAGGATAATGTGAAAATGTAGACATATAGAGCTGACATGGATATCTCTCTCGTATAGCGTTTGATTTCTTAAGCTTATCTGGGTTTTGATTAGTTGAACAGTTTGGATGCATACACACACGTACGGGGTCATGAATAGTTGTGGAACTAATGAATAAATTGAAATTTTAACGTTAAGTGTTTTGAAATTTTTCTTGAGTAATTTTTGAGGCCGTTAATCAATTCATATTGATTCATTGCTCATGGTAGTTACTAGTTAGAAATGCTTGTATTCTTAGTATTTTGCTTGGAGACAAGCAAATGCTTGTATTCTTAGTATTTTGCTTGGAGACAATCAAAGATTTAAGTTTGGGGATATTTGATGAGTGTGTTTTAGTTCATTTTTATGCATTTTAGTGTTTTGTGTAGGAATTGAAGCCGAACTTGAAATGGTGTGCAAGACAGCAAATTATGTGATATCAGTCTTAATTATGCAGCGAAATGCAGCATTAAGCGCACGGCGTGCATCAGGCATCGACGGCGTGTGGCGAGTTGGGCAAGTTTGCCACGGCGCTGGCGTTGACTGAGCAGTTCGGCGCGCAAAGGCGCGAAGATGGTGCGGAAGGCCAGCAGCGCTGCGGTGCTAGTGAGGAGCGCGCTATGTTGGCAGAAACATAGCGTTGTTGCGCTGTGACATGGGCACTGCAACACTGCGGCCGGTCGAGTCTGTTGGGATGAGTCTACTGAGTACTTCTAATTGAACTATGTTGCTACGCTAAGTTGAATTGGACAAGGATTGTGCAACTTAGGACTGCATGGGGGTTATATACATGATCTATGACTGATAATAAAGGGAGGATTCGTATCATACCATCATACTATCAAACAGAGATTAATTCTAGATTTTTTCAGAGATCGTAAAAGAGAGCACGCGAAGAAGAACAGGAATTGAAGGCTGAGTGTAGGGAATAAAGCTATTACCCAGATTTATTCTCTATCTTTTTCTCTTTAATTTTGTGTAATTCAAGGATGCTTATTGATTTAATGATGATGTTTTCTTTTTACGATATGAACTAAATTTCCTTTAAGATTGCAATGGAACCTAATGATTAGTTTAAATTGATTTGCTCTCGTTTCAATTATTATTGATCATATGCAAGTTTATCATATTTTGTGTTCATGATATAATTGTTTGGCCAGCAATTAATTTGATATCCTAGATGATATTGGAAAATAGAATCTTGGGTTAAGATCTGGATATGATAACATGTGTCTTGATTATTCTTCTTAGAATTGAATAGCATGATTTGTGTATAGGATAGGAATATACCTATATGCCACATGTAACTTTTATGGGAGTTTGAGATTAATGAATCTATTCTTAATTATTTCACATAGAAATATAGTAAATTAATTAGAAGGGATAAATTTTTTTAACCTTCAGAAGAGGTTTGATAAATACTTTAAATTCTTGGTTAGCAATTTGCTATGGTTAATTAATCGAAAGAGAGAGTGAAGAGATTTAGACGAGGCATTGGGAGAAGTTGTAATCTTGTCCTTAAAATCTGATCTTAGTCTTTGTTCAATCATTTAGTTTAATTATAATTTACTAGTTTCGCACTCCTTAACCATTTGTTTAAATAAAATCGAATTGATATAAAGTTAGTAGTTGGTTAATATTATTAGCATATTCCTCGTGGGAACAATACTCTACTTATCACTTTATTACTTGTTGATCGCGTATACTTGCGTGCTAATTGTCAATACCTAAAAAGGACAAACAAGAAGCAATGCAAGAAGTTCATGAAGCATGCAAGATATGAGAAGCTAGATGTTAAGATCAAGAAAAACAAAGTGCAAATACAAGCATGTGTGATAGAGAAATGTGGAGGTACAAAAGTGAAGAAAAGAAAGAAGATTCTTATGTCCATGGAGATTGCAAGGTTAATGACTCAAGTTTTTAATTCACGAAAATTTACGTTCAAATCAGCATTCGAGCCATTTACATCAATGGAGATAGCAAAAGAGACTCTTGCAATTGAAGGCATCAAAAGATCGAGAGGTTCACAACATGTGAAGAATTTTGAGAAGGCCCCTCAATTTTGGTGTATCCAAATTTACAGATTAAATCTAGTTTAAGAGGGGGTGTTGAAAATATAAACATAATTTAATATTATTGCTAATTTGCGTCAGTACATGAATGGGAGTGAATTAATCTAAGTTTATAATACATATATGTACATGAATGTATTTAGAAGTGTCTTGAAAAATATAAAATATATGGCTAGGTTCATGAACATATATTTGGTCAAGTAGTCATTATTAGAGTGACTCTAGAAGTGTCCTAAGAGAATAAATAGTCTTGTAAGTGAGTCATTTTATGCAAGTGGGAGATAAGTGAAATATAAGTTGAAGTGAAAAAATTCTTCCTATATCTCCATTTCCTCTCTAAAATATATCCTCTTCCATATTTTTCGACAGATCTGACCAATGAATTGAAATAAGATTGGCGCACTAAAGTACCTTTCCAGTGTTCTTGTAGGTTTTCTTCATGTTTGTAAACAGGTTGTGCTGCCCAAACAAAGTATCCTCCTGCTCTTAGCATCCTGTTCACCTCCAGAAGCAAAATTCCATCTACACCAAAGAGCAAAGAAAGAGATGAAAGAATTGATGCCAAGAACTAATGTCATCAAGTAACATGAGGAAAAGAGTAAATCTTAAAGAAAACCTTCTGCTGCTAATTGTAAAGAGGACAATATTAAAGCTTAAAACATCTAATAAACACCATTGAGAGATCAAACTTATAAAGTACTACCTCCATCTCATTTTTTGAGTATGTGTGACCAACATTTCAAGACGTTACAAAAACCAAATTATATTGTATATTTAAGATATGTTCTATGCTCTCGAGATATTCATGTCATACGTTGACAATATTAAAAATTCGTAATATTAAGTATGTCTTTGGTATGTCTCAAGACCATGCTCCACAGACTCGAAAAAAAGGGACAGCTACAACAAGACAGATTATTAATGTACTATACAGTCAACTTGATGTGGTATACATACAAAATTGAATTCATATAGCAAATATATAAATTCGGGTTAAAATTGCATATGCTAAATGTTGATAATGGACTCCACGGCACGCTTGCGTGAGGTGGTCGTCGCCCGGATCGTTTCTAACAAGTTGAGAGGATGGATAGCTTGCAACACATTAACCCCTCGCCTATATGTAGACGGTAATCTTGGTACAATTGCTTGCTTAGAAAATTTGCGGAGGATGAACACCAACGACACTTCGACCGCTCGCTTATATTAAAGCGGTAATCTCGGTACAATCGACGATTGATGCGGTAGAAGACGCCACACACAACTATGAATTGTTGTATGATAAGTCAATTATAAATCTAAAAAGAAGAACTAAGGAACACTTAGGAATTTTTCAAATAACCACAAGTAGAGAAACAAACTCACAATAGTATTGATAATCTGAAAATTGATATGAATGATTGAATTTACAAGCCTAGAATCACTTATAATTTATAAGAACTCATGGTGTGCTAACCCATCATCATAAGTCAAGATCTAACAACTAATCACATCACATGTATCAGCCACCCAAAGAATTTAACAACCCAAAAATATGTGATGTGTTAAAAGTCCAAATCAGACAACTATAAACTGATCAGCACATTGCAAGCTATTTTCACATCTGATAACAACTGAATTTGGACTTGGGCCAAGAATGAAAATTGTAGCCCTGGAGTTTCTAATGAATTTAGGCTTTTGAATCACCTCATTTGGAGTTCGGAAACTCAAGTTATGGCCCAAATACGAACTGATGTCAAACTAGTCCAAAAGTGCGGAAATGCTGATTCTTTTGGAACGGTTCGGGTATGCTTGCTTCTAAGGTGTTTATGATCTTCGCGTGCTTGTAACCCGTCTCTATAACCTCTATGCTCGATCCAACCTCGGTCCATAATTTATGAATCATCTCGTTAAGTCCTTCTTTGAAACGTTTAGCTCGTGCTCTCGTAATGGGTCCAAGTGGCATATGCAATGGATCCACTTGTGTTTTTTCAAGGGCTTGTGAGCTAAGGATGTCCTCATCAGTTAATATGGTGAATAATCATTTGGGTGCCCAAATAAGGGTAAAAAAAAGGGACAGCTACAACAAGACAGAGATTATTAATGTACCATACAGTCGACTTAATGTGATACACATAAAAAAAACTGGATACATATAGCAAATATATAAATTTGGGTTTGGAACTGCATATGCTAAATGTTCAAATGATGAATAATTATTTGGGTGCTCAAATAAGGGTCCCCCAGTTACTCTTAAACTACCTTATTAGAAATAAGGTAAACCATCCACAGCTCATAAGATCAGTTTAATGACTCTATTGAGGGTTCAACATGTCATTAAGGCCCAGATCTCAACACCCTCCGTTATACTTAACCCACTCTCACATGTTGAGAGACAGACACATATAAGCACAACTTGAATATAGCAAAAACTTGTCAACTTGACCGGTGAACAAAGATAACAAAAAGAACTTTAACTAAAACCTTACCACAAAAAGAACTTTAACTTGTCAATTGCTCAATAAAGCGTTTTGTTAGAGGTTCAATTAAATAAGAATTTTCAAAGACTAACAGGCAAATTCATCCAAGTGCCAAGAATTTTTCCCTACTCACTTTCAAACTTACCTTTTCAGAAGAACATGAAAAGTTAAAAGAAAATAAGTCAGAAAACTTCATGAAATATAAGAGTTGTACCATCACGAGTCCAGTTGATTCTACATCTCGAACAATGTATCAAGTCAAATGCCTGGCTTGGATACATCAAACGATGTGTTGCAAATACTGCTATCATGGCAGGCACACCACGCTCTAGAGCAAATTGAATCTGGTTCTCATGAACATCTTTTGGTGCAATTGACAAAGTGGTCACATTGCGGTCTAGCAAGAAGGCACCAAAACTTGCTACTCCACAACCAACATCCAAAGCAACTCGGACATGTTGGCCAAATGCAATTTCAGGAATCATCTGTATGCAAAATCAAACGGCAGATAAACATCAATAAGACAATAAGATGTGAGATATAATCCACTGGGAATTGTCAGGTCAGCTAACCTCAGAAATCTGATCCAGGTATTTATTTGCCCCATGGATAAACTGTGTTCCACCTCCCGGAAATATAAATTTATCCTCTTTTCTTGAAATCCAATTTTGCCCTCCTTTGTCTTCAACCAAGCGTGTATGAGGGACATTATCAAACCACACCTGCAATTACATCACAACTTTAGTCCAACTGATCCTTTGTATTGATTCAACAGTTAAGGGATGTCACAAAAGATCTGAATCTTTTCCGTCTTCTTAAAGAACACTTGTCATAATTACTAAGCAGCAGTATGCTGGTAGCTAATAAGATGTAAACCACAAAATAGACTAGGAAGTAGATCCGGGAGAAATTTAGGAGGAGAATAAAGATGAAAAATGTATTAAAAAGATCAGGACACATCCAATAAAAGACCCATGTCTTAGCAAAAGATTGACGAAGCCCATCTTCAAAATTCATATAATCATTTGAAGGGAATTACTCCAAGGAAACGATCAGAAACTTGCATCGTTAGGGTCAAGTCACTAGCAACTATTACACCAAACAAAAACTTTGGTGCATAACTATTATCTTAAATAATACTCCCTCCGTCCCAGGATAAAAATCCTCTACTAATCTCAATGTTTGCCTTTTTGAAAATCTAAATATTTATGTTTAATTATTAATTTAAAATATGGTCAATTTAACCACAAAAGTCAATGGAAGACTTTTATCCTTGGACGGAGGGAGTATAATAAAAGGAAAAGAAATGATCAAACTCATTCTTAAAACAATCAAAAATTCTATTTCTGTGTTATTTTTGAATTTACTGGAATGAAGGTTTTGTAGTTGAGATAACTACCAGGAAGAAAGAGATTTCTTGCCAAGATACAGATGTTAAGCTAGAAATGTGGTAAAAATAATCAAAGCTAGAACATGAAATGAATTTGTTCTTGAAATGGTAGAAGTAAACATCATCTAGAATGTTGGACAAATAAATATAAGCCAATAAGTGTGCCAGTGAAGGGGAGTGATATTATCGTATTGGATGGTAATTCTTAGAGAAGATGAAGACCGTGTTAAGTTGGATGAAGACAGAAAAGAAGGATATAGTAACTTGTTGTTAATAGAATACTGCCTTTTACAGAGCATAATAGTGATACAAGATTCATGTAGTCAACCACAAGTAGTTGGAGAAGGGCTTCATTGAGTTGAAAATACAGGGAATTTTAGTGAGGCTAAACTTTGCCAAAAAAATTGTTGCTCCTTTATCACAAAAAATATTGAAACTTCATCATAACAAGACTTTAAGCATTGTAAATTGACAACCCAAATTAAACAAAGACTAACCTATTCTGAACACTTTACATTCTACTAGTGCTTGAGTTCTAAAAATTACAAGCAGTTAAAGATTTCCAGGAGTTATTATTTAGCTTGATAATTGTTGATTTGCCTAACATATAAAAATGAGTGTAATGAAAACATACTGTAACATAATTATTAAAATTTGCACAATCCTTGTCTTTATTTAACTAGGTATATTTGCTTTTGTCATCATCAATTAGAAAGTAATTATTTAACATTTTTTTCTGACATGAGGATAATGCAAATCTGCAAGTCAAATGATATATAGTCCGTTATAATGCAAAATTGTTAGTTAGAATTATAAAAGCAATAGCCCGAAGACAAGCAGGTCATAAATTGCACATTCCTGCATGAGCTCTAAAATGCTGAATGCTGAACAAGAGTCCTATGAGCCATGGTTTAGGTAATGTACAATGTCTCCTCTGCCACGTTTTCCATAAAATATAAAGAACGGGAAATATACTATAACATAATTGCTAACTTTTGCATATTCCTCCACTCTATTCATTAGGCTATATCTTTTGGCAAAATAAATAAAAGCAGATTAATAGCATTATTATCTAGAAAGATGAGAACAAAAAAGAAGCAAGCAATGCCAGAGTATCTTTTTAATTGAAATTATCAGAGCAACATCTTGAAGACATGAGCATGGCATGAGTCTCCAATCGTACTGTTGCATAATTGTTAACCTTTCACATACAGTTTGCAGAATAGAGACAAATTAAGGTTCATGACTTTACCACACGGCTAGTAATGAACTATGCCCATATGCTTCCTAAGAACTACTATCAGGTAAGATTAAATATTCCTTAATATTTAGTTGTACACCGAACACCTCAGACTTACGGTTGTTGATATGTCAAATAGCATAGTTCCCATTAATTACACTACTTGCAATTTTTTTAAAAATTATATATTTTTCTTAAATAAAGAGTGGGAGTAATATTACTGCAATGATTATTTTGAGACATCCATCTATATCAAGCAATGATCGAAATCCTCTAATATAACAGATTTCAAGACCGCTTCTAGTGATCACATTTGTGGACAAATATTACCGGTTCCTGCATACCTGTCTTTTACTTTTTGACAAGTAAAATAATGATTTACATATTAGCATATGCTCTATCTCAGTAACGAATTGACTTGATCAAAATCTATTAATACTTCATAGTTAGAGAATCCAAGTTGAGATTATCCTCTTACCGGTTCCCTGAGTTATGGTAAGAACACTGCTAAAATTACAGGAATGCAAAAGTAAAGCACATTGCTCTTTTAGCAGAAGTTGTCAACCTCTCTTGAAACATTACTAATAGGATCAGTTCTATCAATTGATATAAAATCTGAGAATTACAAAGTTAAAAGAAGCGATAAGAAGAAGATGATCACTACAAAGGGAGCTAACCTCCAAAAACCTTATGGCAAATCTATTCTCATTCCACATTCCTTGTCAGATGTCATATACAACTTATACAGCCAGGCACCATATCATCATAGGCAAAAACTAAGTCTAATTAGTACCCATAATTACTACATAACTATAGCTGATTACCCGCCAATTATTGTTGAAATAAATAACTATAATATGAAGTAGGCATATTCAGACAATCAGAACACAAAGTAAACACCCACTCTAATTTTTACCCAAATCCCAACTAATAACTACAAGTCTACATACAATATATATATATACACACACACACACACATATAGGTGAGCTATGGAGGAACAAGATTTTATATTACATATTACCAAAATAAACCAGTAAAGTTACTCTTTAAACTAATCTTCAAGCACAAAAAAAAAGATACAAGCTTAAGAAATTTTAATGAAAATATACCTCATCTCTACTTTTTGGCCATGGTATGTGAAGCTTATACCCCTTAGGCCAAGGCACCAAACAATCCAATCCTCTCCCTTTTTCAGGACAATGTCGCTCATAATTCTCCCCCCTCTCTGTCGAATTCAACCTCGAAATCACATCAACATTGTCCAAACACGGTATATACTCCCTCAAACTCTCATCACAAATCCTAAACTTCTCAATCCCAGCCCTAGAAAAATTCGAATTCCCCCTCTTGCTATCATCATCAATTCCCCTCCCCTTCTCCAAACTACCATTCACCACACTCTCAATTACTCCGGGATCAAATTCCCCGACCACGAAATCCTCCGTCATTGCTCCCTTCTCATCCACAATTCCCGTCCTCTCCACCGCCTCCACCGGCGGCGGAGGAGGGGACGGATCCGGCGGAGGATTGGCGGGGGAATTGGCAGTGGAAATGGCGGAATCGGAGGGGAAGACGGGGAGGGGTTGGGCGGAGGAGGTGTCGGAGAAGTGTTTGACGGCGACAAAAAGAGAAAGGGTGAGGAGAGAGAAAGCCGTGAATTTGATGAGTGTTGGTGGTGAGAAGTATGTGGAAATGGCTTTCATTGTGTGTGTGTGTTTGTGTGTGAGAGAGAGAGAGAAATACAGAGTTCTTGGCTATGGTTTAGCTACTGAATTGCAGCTGCTATACAGAGAATAACTTTTAGAGAGAGAAACGTATATGTGTGTATATATGTATAGCTGTATATGCATAGGGGAGAAGAGAGAGGAACGGTCCGTAAACGGTAAGCTACCACAAGGAGGAGACTGCAGAGTGCAGAGTATCATGGGAGATGATTGAAGTTGAAGCTGATTATTTGGGGGGAATTGATTTCTCACGTGAGGCAGAGTGGGGTCCATTTTAAATCTTACCAAAATTAATGAAGAATTTGGAATCCACAAAAATAAGGTTTACCCTATTTTAGGTGCCACATTTTTGTGCAATAATTTATTGTGCTTTTCAAAATTATAATTCCTCGATTGTACTAATTAATATTGTGAAATTAAGTTATTCTACCAAATGAATCAAACTTTTGTCTATTTTTTACCCCACATGACTGTTTTAAAAATAAAAAAATAAAAAATATTAATGATGTGTTAAAAAAAACACAAGTCAAATATGACATGGCCTGAGAACATGTCTGGCACGTGTGGGAAAAATAGCTTGAATTGGAGAACCATTGAAGATATGGAACGAACTGAAGAACAGAGAGTTTAATTCTTTCGAAGTCATTGGATCCTTAATTTTGTGGAAAAAAATTAAGGTTATTTCTGTGTTTAATCTTCTTGTTGTATTAGGAGCTTGAGGGTAATGGATATTGTTTTCTTATCCTTTCTTTATGGATTTGGTACTTTAGATTTTAATTGGAATCAAGCATGCACAAACAGTTCTTTGTCCCTAGTATGGTTCAGGCATTTAAAGTTTTAACTGTTAACCACGTCAAGACGAATTATGACTAAGAAATCGGTGCATGCTTAAAGCCTACTAATCAGGGCAGGTCAAGGTTGGTCCAGGCTTAGGCTGGGCCTCTCTCTTTTTTTTTCCTTACCATTTTTAATTTTAAAATATTAAATGATAAAAATATAAAACTAGAAACTATAAAATTTATAAATTGTGGAAGTGGAAAGCGAAAGATATAAATTTTTCAACCAAGCCCAGGCAAAGGATGTTGCTCTTGTTGGCATGCTGCTGCTGAGGCGTAGGGACTGACATGCTACTGCTTGGGTGCTATCGCGCTCGCACATGGGCTTAGGATGTTGTCTCGCACGTCTGGGTTGGTTATTGTCGCTCTAACGACTGGCCACTAGCTTACAGTTACTTAGTCTTTAGTTGTTTTGAGGGAAATTGGTCAGGTCAAACTAGATCTTGTCATTGACCAAGTCAGATCAGGCCAATAACTAGGTCAGGCCGGACCTTAAGGTAAAAATCGTGCCGTTTTTTTAGCCTTCAGACATGCCTTAATCAGTTTAGGCTTTTTTAAGGCTAGGTTCAGATTAGACAAAGCCAGACTCCAAGGCTCAAACTCTTTGTGCATCTATATTCGAAATAGATTACTAATCAATAGTCATATATGTTGATTCAACTTATAAGCAACTAATCATTTATCTTTCTATACCCTCTGATGGGAGTTTTCGATTTTTGTTTTCGGTGTCTTTAAATTCAGCGAATTAAGTTCTTGGGAAAGAATCACTGTAGAATTTGTGATGTAGTATTTTGATTTTGAAGAGTATTCTAATTTATTTAACAAAATGTCACAATTTTAATTAATTTAATCGGTTAATTGTAATTTTTTTAAAATATAATGGATTATTGCATAAAGTGTGTCAAGTATAATGGGATACACCTTATCTTTAACAAATTAGCAAAAAACTGTATATACAAACTTGGTTTCACAAAATTTTTGTTCAGCTTTTTTTTTTCTTATCAAAATTAGTATAAGTAACATCCAAATTCGTAAAGTATTCAAAAGAAACTCCAACCTGTTAAAAAAAGAGAAGTTGTTTTTTGTTTTTAAATCACAACCAATCAAAAATTTCATATCTCTAGTTAGAAAAGGAATTTCTAAAAGATTTTTTATGTTTGATTTTATCAATCTTATTTCGAGCTTCTTTTTACACGATAATTAGCTTAAAAATTAAAATTTTAGCATTAGCTTACGACATCAACTTAAAAAAGCACTAATAGCATATGCATTTATTTTGTACTATTATTAAAAAAATGACTCTCTCTCTCTCTTTTTCTTTTTTTTTCCTCCTAATTTTCTTGAGAAAGTTATTATCATTATTGTTTTTTTAAGGAGACAATTATAAGCTTTAATTTTTGTCATTATTTTGATAAGAGTTTATGTAGTTTTGAACCATCTAATGCAATGACTGTATTTATTTATTTTTAAAAATTGTGTTTTGATTATGGTGTTATTATTGTGCAATAAGTTCAAGGATATGATAGGCAAATGATAAACAAATAGAATGGGATCTCATTTAGCAAAGATAAATTAGTCGCTTTTTTATATTTAGGCGTACAATTATTAATTTAGACTGTGCATTTATTAACATCCAATTTTTTCATAATAAAAGTTCCATATACTTTTGATATATACATAAACAGTGTTAGAATTATAATACATAATTAATCAAATACTTGCGTGTGACAAAATTATTCTTAATTTAATGACATTCATGATTCTAACACCGACTTATGTATACACTGTCAGTATATTAAATTTAAATTTTTATTATTATTTTATTAGTTATTCTTTACATCTCATTATAAAAGTCTCAATTTCTCTCTATGAAATTAATTTGTGGAATTTCAATGTTGCACCGATGATTTTTTTTGCTTAAAAAGTTAGTGAGGTTTTTGGAAAATTTCGGATTTTTAATGCAACGGAGTGTAAAGGTTCATTTTAATTTCACAAAAAAACAAGAGACCTAAATTATAATAGTAGCCGGTAGGTATAATTTTTCGAATGTACCAACTCATCCTAAAAACTATTTTGTTTTTATTTTAAAGAATTTCAATTTAGTAACACCAAATAGTTGATCTCGAACTAGAGTTTGTAGGATTTAAAGATTTGCTTAAGCGAGGGGAATTTATTAGCACCCCCAACTTCTATGAAAACTATGATTACCTTATTTTCATATTCTTTTTTTAAGTAAATTAAATCTCACGCTTGTGCTAAATAGAAAACATTCAGTGCCTTGTTTGTGTGCTTGTGTCTTTTTTTATTATGTACTTTTTGTTGAAAATCTAGCAGTATTAAGAAGAGCAACTGAACAATAAATTTGGAACAACTTATCTGGTATATGAATGAAACCGAGGCGTAGCGAAGCTACTGTCTTAAAAAGTGATTCCACCCCCACTGGTCATAACTTTTGGTACAAATGAGCTCCGGCGTTCACTCTCCAGGATTCAACGGCGAAACCTCCAATTGTGTGTACTCACAGAAAGAGACTTTGGACTTATCTCTGTGGATTGCCCAGAAAATAGTAACAAAGTATACAGTGAAGAGAAGATGATTGTTTCTGAGTGAGTTAACTCCTAAGATCAGATTGTGAACGTTTTCGCAAAATGAGTTAGGAATTTTAGCAAAACAGTGGGCTACTTGTGTGCACCTGCGAGGCCCAGTGGACTCGTATTTGCACCCCCTCCCTGCGCAGGCGTATTGCGCGCTTACACGCATTAAGGTTTTTTAGCCAGAAGTCCAAGATTAGCCCAACACAATTCCTTAGCCAACCTCATGTGCACGAGCCAATCCCTTTTTCCTCAACCATTTTACTAAGCCCAACAAGAGAGTGTACTAATATACTCAAGAAAGTTTTCCATAGTGAGCAATATGGGACTTTGCTTAACACTAGGATTTTGAAGCACAACTAACAATCCCCACATGATTCAAAAATATCATTAAAAGAAAATTTTACAAAAGGAAGTAAAATGGGCAATGAATTTTAAATATATAATGTCGATACCTTGTAGGTTTGAATCGACACTTAGTAGAACAAGCTCATGATTGTATATTATGGGTGAACTATACTCTTGAACCCACTCTCTTTGATATAAACATTTGAACTTGCACACATATCAAAAAAAATCCCGAATCCACACAAGTTCGCGGTTGGGCGCGTTCTAGGCCATGCGTCACATCCCAGATTTTTATAAAGGCTCTAAAGAGTTTGTCATAGGCTCTCATAGGAGGCGGTCTACACTTCCACCTTTATATAGGTGAACCCATCAAATGTAAACTAACATACACCACCCTTTAGGGCTATGAGTTTCATTAAGAATCTAAACGATTCATTCTATCACAAATTGTCAGTAAGCACCATATGCACACAGGGAAAGACATAAATAATTGCAGTGCTATAATTAAGTAATTTCGTGACTTGTTTTTACCCATTGAACCCAATTCATGGGATCTCCAATCACATGGGTTGGGTTTCCATCACGTATTACTTACTCAAGATGTTGACAATAGTCTCATCCTTCTGGATGCCTCTTGGACAATCTTTTTAGTCAATCCCTTTATAAGCGAATCCGTCAAATTCTTTTCAGACCTCACAAATTCCATGGAAATAACACCGTTTCTGATCAGTCCTCGTACAATATTATGTCTCAAGTGAATATGTCTTTGTTTCCCATTATAAACACGGTTCATTGCCCGACCAATAGCTGCTTGAGAATCACAATGCAGAGAGATGGAAGGAATTGGTTTTGAGCACAATGGAATGTCTGCTAATAAATTCGTCAGCCACTCTGCTTCTGTACTTGCCAATTCTAATGCAATGAATTCAGATTCCATAGTAGATCTAGCAGTACAAGTTTGTTTAGCAGATCTCCAAGAGACAACTCATCAACCTAAAGTAAACACATAACCACTAGTGGAGTTTGCATCATTATCAGATACCCAATTAACATCACAATATCCTTCTAAAACTTTAGGATGACCAGTAAAATATATACCTAGATTAACTGTTCCTTTTAAATACCTCATTAGTCGTGACAATGCATTTTAATGATCTTGTGAAGGATTATGTGTATATCTGCTAAGTCTACTAATGGCATATGCAATATCAGGTCTGTAGACACCCAAATTTTGTACTTCGTATACTAATCCTGACAGGAGGGCAATTTCGTCAAATGAACCGGCCTGCGAGAGCAAAGGATGGACAAGTACGAACACTCGACGACACCGCGACGATTTGCAGTCAAAACCGACGTGACAACAAGGCCGTCCGAAATGAGCATTCCCGAATGATGTGGCACGTCTCCTAGTAATTCTCGGACTGCAAAATACAAGCCTTTCGGCGAAAACCGACGTCACAACACGAGAATCGAGGCATGGCTCGAAAATCGAGAAAATCAGCCCACCCAGCCGCGGATTGATATGCGGCCAATGATTAAAATAATTGAAGTGCGCGGCGGGCGGCTGAGCGGCTGAAGTGTGCGGCGGGCGCGGGGAAACCGAGGCCAGCCGAGGTCAATCTGCGGCTGCCTCTGATTAACCTATTTCAGCTCATTCAGGATACAGAAAAGAGAAAGCAGGCGGAGAAGAAGAAACCAGCAGCAGCAGCTCAAAAATAGGGAGAAAAAATAGCAGAATTTGCAAGGAAAATAGAGAAAAAAGAGAGAAAAGAAGTGAGGAATTATATCTTTTGTATAAGATTATATATCATATATCTTCTATTCTACTCAATACATAAATTCATACCTATTGTGAGGATTATTTGCAAGGTGAAAAGACTATTTCCATAGCAATTTTTGTATGTCATTTTGTTAATCTTCTTGTCAATTGGGTTATGTGAAATGTAGTTTTTCTTATATATTGTTGTGGATCCATGGATTGAGGATTATTAGTGAGGGTTCCAAATGGAACGAAATTCTTCCTAATGGCCCGATGATATCCATTTGGTGATTTTAACTTGTTTAGCTTTTGTAGTATCCATTGCGTGGGTGTGTATAAATTATGGATGTGAGCCTAGGAACGTGACCCCGTGGTCCAAATCCGATGATGGACGTCTTTTGATGTAAGTAGTAGGAGCGATGTAGTTTTCATTGTAAATATGTAATCGTCGGGCCTTAAAACGACGCCAAGGCGAGAATCGGGTTTAAGGCCCCGTAATAGTGAAGTATGTGATTGTGGGCATTGGGGTTATTTGGATGGCTTACATGCCCATGAATAGCCCCAATGTATTTTAATGCTTGATTTGATTTATGACCTAAAATTGATTTCAAAGCTAAAAGATTAAGATTTTCGTAAAATCAATCAAATTAGGTTGTTAGCATCACGAGGCTTAAAATGAGAAGTGCTAATGAATGTCGATTTCTATGTAAACGAGAAGGCAAAAAAAAAATCGTTTTCCAAAACATCACACAAAATGATTTTATAAATAAGTGACGCTTTATTAAACCGTTGTGCATAGGGTTAAAGAGATTCTAGAAGTTGCCCATCATTTGAGTTACGAAAGCAACGTATAGATCTCGATTCCTATTTTGATGAAGGTTTAAAACTCTTGTTTTACCAAAACGACACCTAAAGAAAACCTTGCAGTTTTGACAAATAAAATCAAACCTTTCTCATAAGGCTTTCTCGTGTATGCCGAAAAGACATTCCGAAGCGTTCTCAAATTAAAGCATGACTTTCCCTAAAAATTCAAATGATTCTTTCATACAAACTCACCACAACATTCACATAGGCACACACACACACGCGCACATACACACACACACATTCGAGAATTAAAGGATAGGAAAGCATCAAGATTGCGGTAACCGTGTTTCACGGAAGTCGGGGGGTGCCTAACACCTTCCCCTCGCTTAAGCAAGCCCCCGAACTCTATGAATCTCGGTTCGCAGACCAATTAATTCGGAGTCACATATGAGCCATCGATTTATAAAAAAACGAAAACTCAGATGAGTTGGTACATCCATTTCAAATATACCAACTGGCGACTCTGGTTAATTGGCTCATCATAAAAAAACGATCTTTCAAAATCCCGTCGACATCAATACCGACCTTTTCCAAAAAATCATTTAATCAAAAGGAAAAAATTGGAAGAGACAAAAAACCGGCGTCGATAAGGTCGAGTACAATTCATTAAATACATTACACTGCCAATGATTCGATCTAGCATATTCAGTTTGTGCAATACCATTCCCTTTAATTTTCTTTAAGTGCACACTAAAGTCATAATGTGTTCCTAATGGTTTTTCATTAAAGAAATTAAATTTCTTAAGAATATTTTCTACATAATGAGACTGAGATAAAAATAAACCATGTGCACTTTTATTAATTTTATGCCAAGAATCAAATTCGCTTATCCTAAATCTTTTATGTCAAATTTAGAAGATAAAAAGGTTTAGTAGTTTTTACAACTTTTTCATCAGTACCAAATATTATCAAGTCATCCATATATAAACAAATAATCACACCACAATTTTCATTAAATCTACTATAGACACAACTATCAGATTCATTAGTCACAAAATCATTAGACAAGAGAGTTTTATTAAATTTTTCATTCCATTGTTTTGGGGCTTCTTTCAAACCATACAAGGATATTACCAGTCTACACACTTTTTATTCTTCTCCTGGAACTACAAACCCTTTCTAGTTGGCACATATATATCTCTTCATTTAACTCTCCATTCAAAAAGGCAATTTTAACGTCCATTTGGTGGATTATTAATTTATGAATAGATGTCAAAACAATTAAAACTCTTATGGCTACAATTTTAGTCACTGGTGAGTAAGTGTCAAAATAGTCATACCCTTTTTTTAAGCAAAACCTTTAGCCACAAGTCTTGCCTTAAATTTATCAATAGACCCATCAACTTTTAACATCTTTTTAAACACCCATTTACATCCAATAGATTTACATCCTCTAGGCAAATTAACTAGTTCCCATGTATGGTTAGACATAATGGATTCTAGTTCACTATTAATGACATCTTTCCAAAAGGTTGCATCAATTAATTTCATTGCTTCTTCATAAGTTTTAGGGTCATTTTCAGATAAAAGCAGTTATAAAATCTAGGCCAATTTTTTTCTCAAAACGTTGTCTTTTACTTCTAGTAGATGCAAATACAGGTTCTTTATCTTTCCTTTTAAGATGTTCATTTGAGGATGAACTCTTATTTTCATCGGAAGTATATTTTCAAAAAAAAATTGCATCCTTAGTTTCTAAAATAGAATTATTTTGATAATTATTAGTCTCATCTTTAATTACCAAAAATCTTTATGCAACACTATTAGAAGAATATCCAATAAAAATACAATCCATTATTTTAGGTCCAATTTATTCCTTTTAAATTATGGTATAACTACTTTAGCTAGACACCCCCACACTTTAAGATACCCCAAGTTAGGTGCATGATTCTTCCATAAATGATATGGTGTAGAGTCTATCATTTTATGTGAAACTCTATTTAAAATATGATTTGCAGAAAGACAAGCTTATCCCCACATATTAAAAGGTAAACCAGAACTAATTAACATGACATTCATCATATCTTTAAGTGTTCTATTTTTTCTTTCCGCGACTCTATTGGACTATGGAGAATAAGATGGAGAAGTGTCATGTATAATTCCATTTAGTTCACAAAATTTTCTAAGACTTCCCGAATTATATTCACCTCCACGATTAGATCTAAGTCTTTTAATTTTTCTTTTTAACTGATTTTCAACCTCTCCTTTATATTTAATAAGCATTTCTTCCGCTTTATCTTTAGAGGCAAAGAGATAGATTTGAGTAAATCTAGACTTATCATCCACAAAGGAAATATAATATTTCTTACCACCTCTACTCGTAGTATTTTTAAAATCAGCTAGATCACTGTGAATTAATTTAAGAAGTTCAGTGTGTCTTTCAATACTTTTAAAAGGTTTCTTAGCATGTTTTTCTTCCACATAAATTTCACATATATTAAACTCAGTATTTGCAAGATTAGGTATAAGCTCAAGTTGTCTCAATTTTTTAATAGATGCCACATTCACATGTCATAATCTAGCATGCCACATATCCAAAGATTCAACAATATAAACAAAAGAAGCATTCTTATTATTCAATTCAGCAGAAGCATCAAGTACAAATAAGCCTCCATTACAAAAGCCTTTTCTCACAAAATCCCCATTACGAGTAAGTACAAGTTTATCAGACTCAAACACAAGTTTAATGTCAGCTTTGTTCAATAATGATCCAGACACAAGATTTCTACGAATATCAGGCACATGAAGCACATTTTGGAAAGCAATAATTTTTTTCGAAGTTAATTTAAGTAAAACTTTCCCTTTTCTTGCAACCTTGGTGGCTCGAGAATCCCCCATAAAAATATTTTATCCATTAGTCACATTTTCGTAATTAAGGATTACGTCTCTATTTGCGCAAATGTGTCTAATGGCGCCGATATCTACTACCCATTCTGTGAGATTGTCAACTAGGTTTACTTTTGAGATAACGACATCAATAATGTCATCGGATTCAACCAAGTTCGTTTGGGGCTTCGGCTAGAAGGTTTTATTATTATTATTATCTTGACCTTTGCGAAAATGACATTTCATAGCAATATGGCCAGGCTTGCCGCACACGAAGCAAGGACCTTTGGTAAAAGGTTTCTGAATCTGGTTGGGATTCTTGAACCTATTATCTTTTCTTCCAATTGATTTCTGATTTTTTCTTTTGTAGTTTTTGGATTGTTGTTGATTTGAATAATTTTGGGTCTTCCATTGTGGCCTTTGTTCTACGAGATTAGCCTTGACAATATGATTAGCTATTATGTCTCCTCTCTCTTTTGCCCTGTTTTGTTCTTCAATATGTATGCGTGCCACTTGTTTCTGCATAGTAAAATCTTTAGTTTCATGTTTAAGGTTCATCTTATAATCTTTCCATGATGGTGGTAATTTTTTAATAAGTACAGCAGCTTGAAAGGTCTCGCACATTTTCATTCCTTCCCCAATAACCTCCCCCGCAATAGTATGATATTTATGAACTTGCTCTATTATAGATTTTCCATCTTGCATCTTAAAATTCAAAAAATTTCCAACAACATATTTCTTAAGTCCAGAGTTTCAATATCATATTTAGATTTTGGAGCATCCTAGATATTTTTAGCACTTTCATATGGATAATAAATTTCAAACAGCGAATTAGACAAGTAGTGCAATATATATCTACGACATGTATGATTATCCTTAACATGATCACTTTTTGCAGAATTATCACCATCGAATTTTTCAAGAGTTTTAGTAACAATAGTATTATCAGAGACATTATTAGCAGGAGTAGCATGAACATCCACATAGAATACATATTCCAAATTCATAGTTTCCAAATAAAATAGCATGTCTTCAGACCATCTCTTAAAATTTGTACCATCAAAGCGTTCAATTTTTGCAAGATCAATAGCAGGTTTCATTTTGTTAATATATGGAATCACTTTTTAGATTGTTGGAAATCTAGCAGTATTAAGAAGAGCAACTGAACAATAAAATTGGAACAACTTATCTGGTATATGAATGAAACCGAGGCATAGCGAAGTTACTGTTCTAAAAAGTGATTCCGCCCCCACTGGTCATAAACCGTTGGTACAAATGAGCTCCGACGTTCACTCTCCAAGATTTAACGGTGAAGCCTCCAATTGTGTGTACTCATAGAAGGAGACTTTGGATTTGTCTCTGTGGATTGCCCAGAAAATAGTAACAGAGTATACAGTAAAGAGAAGATGATTTTTTCTGAGTGAGTTAACTCCTAAGATCAGATTGATTTTTATAGGAGAAAAAGGGTGAAGAGAACGTGTGCTTAGTTAGCGGCAGAAAACAGAAAATGCGATTGTGTATCGGCAAAAAATGAGTAATTTTAGCAAAACAATGGGCTACCTGTGTGCACCTGCGCGGGCGTATTGTGCGCCCACACACATTAAGGTTTTATGGCCGAAAGTCTAAGATTCAAGCTTAGCCCAATACAATTCCTTAGCCAACCTCATGTGCGTGAGCCCATCCCTTTTTCTTCAGCCATATTACTAAGTCCAACAAAAGAGTGTACTAATATACTCAAGAAAGTTTTCCATAGTGAACAATGTGGGACTTTGCTTAACACTAGGATTTTTGAAGCACAACTATCACTTTTATATGGCAAAAAATAGAAGGAAAGATTACATAGAAATAAATGCGAAATTTAAAACTTATTCTACACAATAAAGTAAATCTTTGTTAGGATTTTTTTTTCATGGAAGCAAAATGAATTTCCTGAAAATATAGGGATTAGCCTAAACAACAAAATAATAATATAAGAAAATAATCATAATTAAAATAAAACGAAAAAGGTAAGAAAATATGATATGAAAGGTTTTATAAGAAAGATTTTAAAAAACATTTTTGATCTTGTGAAATGTGCATCGAAAAAGGTTGTTAAAGAGTGTATGGTTTTTGAAATATGTTATTTTCAAAATATCCTAAATTGACTATAAATTGTGTGCTTTTATTTGTTTGATTTAACTTAACACACACACACACACACACACACACACACACACACATATATATATATATATATATATATAATAGCACAAAGTGATCATTCAAACCTAAATTTTAGGAAAAGAATACATTATATATTTAAAATCACAAAAAAGATTTTGCTTTCTAACAAAAAAGAAAAAGATTCACTCACCTATTTTTTTTATTCTTTGTTCGATTTCAAAATCTTTTCATATATATTCTTACTATCATAATTATCTACTTATCATTATCACTTATTCTCATACAATTTGTAATTCAATTATAAGTGCTATTAAAAATCATATTCTTACTACCAATACTGTTTAATTATATAAAAACATTTTTTTATTATTAAATTATAAAGGTATAATTATTTCACCATATTACTATTAAATAAATAGATGAATATAAGAATATACAAATAAATAAAATATCAATTTAAAGATAAATACTATTATTTAATTTATACGAATTAATAAATAATTCTTGTAAAATTTTTAAATTTATTTATTTTTTTCATTAATAATTAGTTATACATTATTAGTTAAAAAATATATTTTACAAGGAAATAAATTTTTTTTATAAAAATTGCCATACACAATATTAATCTATTATTTTTATAATTAATATATTAATATAATACAAATAGTATATATAACAATACAATAATTTTATAACAAACCCCCATCATGAGCTAGTTAAGTTTAAAGTGACAAAACTCATTTTAAAATCAGATATTTTTTTTAATCTTTTTCTATTTATATGTTTTTTGAACATTTTAAAGTAAAGTATTTTTTGTGCAATAGAAGATTCAAGTTCATTATGAATTAGAAACAGTACTAGCCTCCAAAATTTAAGATTTAGATATGGGGTGGGTCGCTTGCCCCCCCTCTTTTAGATCTTTTTGTTATTATTATTCTATTATTTGGTTATTTATTTCTCTTTTTGTGTAGTTTGTTTCTTCTATTATGAGAATTTATTTTCTTATAATTTCAGGTTAGATTTTTCGGCCTTTCTCCTTTTTTGTGAGAGTTAGTTTTTTCATTTTGGGAGCTTAAATTCTCTCTCTCTCTCTCTATATATATATGCTTGTTTTCGTTTTCCGTGATGGCCGGAGATTGCAGATATACTAATTGGATGCCGGATGTGGCATTTCTCCGAAAATTATTTCATGATTATTTTATTTTTTTGCTTATACCATGAAAGTTTATAATTTGAATTTTATTTTTAGATAGAAAAAGTATCTCCTCAACTCTATTATATATGTAATTCGTATCTTTCTGATCGAATGAATTAATCTTCCCTGATATTGTTCCCAGGGCTTGTAAAAAAATGTTTATTATGAATTTATCATTGTTTAATTCACCATTTGGAATTCTAATTTGTAAAAATTATAACAATCAACCGCCCTACACGAGCCCTATTCGCAACCGCTTTAAGGTTATTGAGTGACGATTATCAATTCGATTCATCAACACTGTATTATCATAAAAATCCTCATCATTATGTCATATAGACGTCACACGAGTAATTTTGGTTTGTGTATTACATTTGTGGCATATGATATCATTACACCAATTACGTTCATTCCTATTATCCGATCTCTTAAAATGATCCCATCAAATGACTTATGCTATATTTGGATTGGTGGAATAAGAGGGAGAATGGAATGATTCATTCTTATAGAATGAAAAAAATTGTATTTGATTGCGATTGGAATGAAAAAATTGTGTTTGGTTCTTTGAGGAGGAAGAGCATATGGAATAACTCATTCCAACTAGAATGAAATGAATCATTCTACTCTTCATTCCATTCCTTCAATCCAAACGTAGATTAGTTTTTTTTTTTATTTTTTTATATATCTTAGCCTTTGATTGTCACTTATTTTCAGTAATCTTGGAAATTCTTAGTTTCATGGAGTATATAAATATAACATTATGTTTTGAATGAAGCCTAAAATGGGTTACATGAGACTAGATGTTGGTGAATAAATCATATTCAAAGTTTGTTTAAATTGTTTATCAAATAAAAATTAAACCAATTTTATTTTTATCTTCTTTTCAGAAAGTGCATATTATTTATAACTCATAAAAAAAAATACGAACTGAACAGTGCAGATGTTTTCTTCTAAAACAGGACACAAACAATTATGATTCAATACTAAAAAGATATTGATATTCAAGCATATCTAAAGGTTAATTTTGTCAAAAAATATTGCACAAAAAATTCTTTTGTGAAAAGTTTTAACACTAATCACAGAACTTTTTAATTGCATGTGAATCTTTAGTTTTGATTTTCTTTTTCCCAACACTTTGAATATCACTAGTCACTAGTACTATTTTGCAATGATAGTTAAGAATTTCATCGACATTTTGTTAGAATCGAATCACACACACGCACACGACAATAAAAAATCAACACAGAGATTTACGTAGTTCCTCAAAATTTAGGTACGTCCACGGGAGCAGCTACAATTTTATTTAATATGTTTCCGTATTGCATAAGGTTATACAATAAAGAGTATTTATCTAACTCTAATCCACATTATAGCCTAAATACCCATAATGCCCTTATAACATTGTACCATACCGCAAGGGGGCTACGTCCCCCTGCACCCCCCAAACCTTCGATCCAAAACCCGATCGCGACCGAACGGAGCGGAGCTTCGCGACGCACTTGGCCTTTTTCGAGAACTTCTTAGTTATGAGCCACAAGTTCCAACACATTTAAATAAACATCGTCTCATAATTCTTGTTGAAATTTTTAAATTTACTTTTCACTAATGCAAACTCCATCCTCTTTTAACTTTGAATCAATTTTTTTTGAACTGTAATAATTTCATCTTCATTAGCACTGTTAAATTAAATCTTAACTAATACATAAGCACATATAAACTTACATATGAATCGGTTAGTATTCACGAAGCGGAAGTGATTGAACCGGAATGCCAAATCTATTAGTAACACCACGAACACAGCTACTACAATCCTTCGTACAAACACTTCTCGTCAATATGAAGTTGTTACTAGCAACTATACGAACAAACTTAAGTGTTCACACCAAATACACCCAAGCCTATTGATAGAAGCTTGGAAATATTAGAGAGAGAGTATTTGGGAGAAAACTATCTGAGAAAAATAATACGTTATTTTTCCTTAGATAGTTTTCTCCTAAATACTCTCTCTCGCTCTCTCTAGTATTTCCAAGCTTCCATCAATAGGTTTGGGTGTACTTGGTGTGAACACCTAAGTTTGTTCGCATAGTTTCTAGCAACAACTTCATATTAACGAGAAATGTTTGTACGAAGGATCATAGTAGCTGTGTTCGTGGTGTTGCTAGTAGATTTGGCATTCCAGTTCAACCGCTTCCACTTCGTGAATACTAACCGATTCATATGTAAGTTTATATGCACATATGTGTTAGTTAAGATTTAATTTAACAAGCACCACCACTAATACTAGTATCTTGATAGGTAAGATTTTGATAATAATAAATAAACCGAGGAAAATAAGAAAAAGAATAAAAACACAAAACAGAATCCTCTCTGTAAGATTTTCTTTAATTCTTTTTCTTTTCTCAATAAATGGTCCAAAAATCTCTTTACAAAATTATTGAATGAATTTCTATTAATTAAGCTTGATAATTTATGTCAAGTCATAAACTTATTTAAGCCATTTTGTAACATTAGCTAAAAGCGCCTTTAAAAGCCACTTCTTATGCCAAACTTCCTACTTAGCTTCAAGCCTAAACTAAGCTCATATGGAAAGGAAATTAGTTAGCAAAAGAAAGAGAATTTTTCCTCCCATACCCGGCCAAATGAAGAAGCAAAATTTCCTTTTGACATGTGCAGATTAAAGTAAGGAAAATGTCGACTTAATGATCAAAAAAATCCTTAAATTTGTTAATTTTTTTCAATTTAACCCACGAGTTATTTATTTATTTTTTCACAAAAAACCTTTTAACTCTAATAATAGGGCAAAAACTACCCTCAAAACCAATCAAAATAAATCATGATTAACTAAGGTTGAGGTGGCATATGACAGGGAAAGTAAATAATTTTATAATTGTTTTTTTACTTATATTACTTATACTTTTTAAAAGATTAAATATAAAAATTACAAAGATATTTAAAAACAAAAAGGCATGAATATAATAATTTGGTAAAAGAAGCCATTAAAACATAATCCAAAAAAAAAAATGATAAAAAAAAGAATGAAGAAAACAAAAACACTAACCTACGAACCATCTTCTGCAAACTCCCTACTTGCGGTCGACGAGAGAAGGCAAAGAGAGACAGCGAGGAGAGCTCAGCGAGGAGGGATATCGACAAACTCCATATCCCAACTACCGCAAACCATCTTCTGCAAGCTCCAAGGCAAGATCTTCGACCTCCAAACTCTAACTGCTTGAAATACGAGTCACTATTTATAGGACATTTTACAATAAAATTAAAATTCGGATGGGGTGGTACATCCATTTTAAAATAATACCAATTGGTGACTCTATTGATTTCTTGGCCCTTCTCAAGACATAATCTGGTCATAATAAATATTATTAATCCTGTTGCAATTTAAAACCCATTTTTTCTTTAAATGGAAAAGATAAAGGATTTTTAAATTAAAATCAAACTCTACCAAAATCCAACCAACTCTTTTCCAAACACTTTCACAAAGACAAAAACCCCGGGTGCGACAATAATATTATCTATATTTTGGTTAACTAAGCTTGATCTAACTCTAGTCTCCCAAAACGTTAGATAATAACTTTTTAGATACTTGTCATTAATGCTTCTGTCATGTAGCTCGCCGTCTAACTCCTTAAGATGATATACTCCGCCTGGCTTAACTTGATAAACTATACATGGATCATCCCATGTGGGTGAACATTTGCCATATCTTCTATCTTGTTCACCTATGGGTAACCTAGCTTTCCAAACCAAATCCCCTTCACTAAAAACTCTCTCTAACCCGCTTATTGTACACCCTTACTACTTTTAACTTTTGAGCTTTGATGGCATCCAAAGCTGTCAATCTTACTTCATCTGTAACGACCCCAAATCCGGGTCCCTTGAACCTCGGACCTGGTACGACACGATACATCATCTTCGTACACATTCTATAAACTAACGCGGAATATATAAACATACATTGTTTATTTCAAATGATTTTACAACATTTCCCAATGTCTATAACATTAACTTAATACATACCTTAATAACTCAAAAGGTTTACATAATCATTTTCATAAGATAACATAATAGTTAACACATATTAAGTTACTCTTGAACTTTTTCTCTTGTCTTTGTCCTTCATGAGACACTCGAGCTTAACTGAAATATTATTATGATATAGCTAGAGTGAGCAACTACTTTGCTCAACAAGTTTAAATACAAGAAAAATATATCATGATTGAAAAAGAATAGGCTTTCGAATTTTCAACAATATAATAGTAATTGTGAAAGAACGATAATCAAATTTCAATAACTGAATCAATAACGCTGAGTGGCCAACAATGACCATGAACAAATTTGGTAATCAAGGTGATCTACCTTTCATACCAGGTAAACATATGCAACTTGGACTAAGTGCGATTAAACAATAAATTCATTGATGTGAAATAATTGATAATAATTAAACCACTAGCATGCTTAAAAATATTAACTCAAGTTTGAGTTAGGAAACTTGCAATAACGTAAGAAGTTTTAGGGTTAGGAACTTGCTTGTCCGTCGATTACTGCTACGCAATCTAATTTAATCTCTTATGAAAAACCTACATTTATAAGATTGATCTTTCAATCAGCATATCACATCATACCTCATAATACTACTTCTTTAATAAATAAATCATCTAACATTTAGCCATATAATCAAATGTTAGATAATACCTTAAACCATCAGTATTATTATCGTCTTTTGATAATATTTCAATCACTTTATCATCATCTTAAAACACTCATCTAATATTATTAATCATTTACTAATATTCAAATCATTTACTAATATTATTAATCATTTAATAATATTCAACTCATTATCTAATATTATTAATCATTTAATAATATTTAAATCACTTCTTAATATTATTAACCATTTAATAATATTTTAATTCACTTTCAAATATTTTTAACTTTTTAATAATATTTTGATCACTTAATATCATTTGTTAATGTCTTAATCATTTATAAATATTATTAATCCTTTAATAATATTTTAATCATCTAATAATACTTTAATCTAATATTATTAATCATTTAATAATATTTTAATCTAATATTATTAATATTTAATAATATTTTAATCATTTATTAGACTCATGAACAATTTAATATAATTGTTTATCCTTTACTATTTAATTTAGTTAACATATATATTTTGTCATACACACAATATTTTATTGTAAATGACCAAATTACCCATATAAAATCTTAATAGATCATATTAAAGGTCATTAAGTAATAAAATCACGTTTACACATTTTTTAACTTAACATAACTTAATTTTCTCATTTATTCTTAACTTAATCATAGGTATGAAAAATATCAAAACAACTTATTATTTTTTTATCTTTTGAAAAATATCAGTATATGATATTTTAGTTATAAAATAATTTTGTTGCAATTTTTTAATTTCGTTTCCTATTTTTAAATAGGCGAAAACAGTCCAAAATGACTACATTTATCATAAATTATCCTTTTTTCAAAAATTCTAAAATTTATACGGTAGACTCATACTACCATATACTGATTCCAGTTAAATTTCCACAATTTGGTAGGTTGTATTCACTGAGTTATAATATTTTATTTTTAAAATTGTATTTTCTTATAAAAGCCATAACTCCCTCTCAGGACATCGAAAAATTCTCATCTTTGGACATCATCTAGTTAACTTGATATAATAACATACTAAGAAAGATCAGAATTTTTAGAGTAACAAAAGTAGCCGAAACAACCTTTACAAAAATTAGACAGTATGCTCATAAGGTTTTTTTCTTCCAAATTTTTGTGTTCTTCGTTCCTTTGGTTTGATTTCTTGATTTCTCTCGTTTGATTCTTATTTATACAAGTTTAAATCATCCCAAATATACATAAACATATTCTTTATATATAAATTTTATAAAACTTAACTTCCATTGTGAAAATCAAAGTATTTTGCTACGGGTTTAGATATATACCTTTAGCTAGTTTTCTTCCTTTTCTTTGTTTTATAGCTTTGCTTCCTCTATCGTACTCCATGGTTACATACTATTAGAGACATAAACAAAATACCTTAACATAGTAAGGATTTTTAGATTCTCAAATAAAAAAGAGTAATCCAAAAGTTTCTATGGATTAAGTTTAGGAATTACCTTAATTGGAGTTTTCCTTCTTCCTTCTTTCTCTTGAGATTTTCTATGGGAGTGAAGTGTGGGAAAAAGAGTGAGGAGTATGGCTGATAGAATGGAGTGTAGAGAATTGCCTTATTAGGCAAAAATTAATTAGCCAACATAAATGGCCAACATCCCCCAAAATCTTCCCTATTTTCCTCCTTATTCCCCACTTTTGTCTCCTTTTTGTTCCCATCATTTTCCACTCTCTCTCTCTCTCTCTCTTATTATCTTCTCAATCAGCCGTCCCCTTCCCATATTAGCAGCCCCAAAGGTCCCACTCCCTCCAATAATTTATTATCTCCTCTTTTATTTACTCACATATCCATTTAATTATCCAATTGACTATTTTGGGTTATAAAAATCAACTTTTTCGAACTTACAGTCGATTCCTACTAATTTTGACGTTGTCAACGTCATGAGAATATCTGTTTCTTCACATTCATCTCCGAATTCTAAGTTTGACTTTTTACCGAAAAGCCAATTGTTAACTTTTTGACCAAAAAGTCAACCCCGAAATATTTTGTATTTTTAGTCTATTCTTACTATTTTCGACGTTCCGGACTCAACCGTCTAGTCCGCGTCTCTAAATTTCACTTCGAACTTAAATTTGAGCTTTCTACCACTATTCTTGTGTTATATGCAATTATTCGATTCCTTAGTTAGTTCATACTAATTAAATTAATTAGTTTTGACCAACTATTAATTCACATCCATTTGACATAATATTAAATATCATACCATTATTCATATTACATGTAATTATTGTAATACAAATACAACTATTGTCATTAACTAAATAAATTTTTTTATTCAATTAATTAAAACAAATATTTTAACCCACTAATTTTCAAATAGTGAATTAATTACCCCATTCCATATTTAATTTATATTTGTTTGGCATAATATAGTATATTAAGCCCTTACATAAATATATTTTAGATTCATATGTAATATATTTACAATAATGAGTTTAATTAACTCCCTCATTTTATTAGAACAAAATACATATATTAATTCACCAATATTAAGTAAGTGAATTAATTAACTCATATATGAAATTTAGTTCATAATAATTCTATCACCATCCAAGGCTCAATATTCAAATTATATTATTTAATAATATAATTTCAATTTAATCTCAATTAATTAATATTAATTAATTAATTTCATCCACTTTCTTTAATGATTTAATTAAATATTAAAATCTCCTTTTCCCAATATATGTATATATTTCACATCTATATATACACATTTAGTCCATTACACAAAATTACATACTTCACATTATATGAGACACATATATACATATGTCCATATCTACTTTATCCCTTTTTATTTATTAAATTCTTATTTTAAATTTCTACAATATCTAGGATATTACATCAGTTAAACCTTCCAACTTCATCATCATTGCCTGACTGTACCCAGCTAGGGTTAACTGATGTTGCATGGCTATCATGGCTAACTTAATTACTATCTCTATTGAAAGTACTGTACCGTGGCCATAAGTTAACTGAAAAGGAGTTACTCCTGTTGCACTTCGTTTTGATGTTCTGTATGCCCAGAGAGCCTCATGCAAACAATCATGCCAAACCCTTAGATTTTCATTTATCATCTTTGTTGTGATATTTATCAACACTTTGTTACTTGCTTCAACTTAACTATTACCTTGTGCATAATATGGAATGGAATGACTTATGGCGAACCCATTCTCTCTTGAAAAGGCTAACATTTCTCTTCGTGTGAACATGGTGCCTTGATTAGCCACAATCGTCTCAGGTAACCCAAACCTACATATGATATTCTCCTTTAGGACTCTACTTAAGTCTGATTGATCAACTGATTTCACGGGAATAACTTCAACACTTAGAGAAATAATTTGAAGCCACCACTATAAAGCGATGTTGTCTGGATGAAGGCGGATAAATCATTCCAATTAAATCCATGGCCCAAGCTCGAAATGGCCATGGCTTAACGACTGGGTAAAGTTCTGTAGCTAGAACGTGTTGCATAGGTCCATTTTCCTAACATGCTTAACACCTTCGTGCATAATCTATGCAGTCTTTTAACATAGTTGGCCAAAAATATGAATACTTCCAAATCAACCAACTCATCTTAATGCCTGACTGATGAGCCCCACAGATGCCTTCATATGCTCAAAATTCACACACGAGCATTACTTCGTCCTTATAACATCTTTTGTACAAGACATCATCTAACAAAATGTACCTAATAGCTTTGCACTTTATCTTTTAATCCACCTTCTTGCTCTAGTTAAACAAATACTCAATGATAGGACTTCGCCAATCTTCTAACTGAACATCACTACAAAAGATGCCTAGCTTTACCAACCTTTACTTAACTGAAGGTAGAGTTTGCCCCTCAAACTTCACTTTCTGCTCCTACAACCCTTCTGAATTTTATACCTGAAGCCATTTGAGCCTTGTTATTAGCCTCTTAGTTGAATGCTCTTGGTCGAATCTTCATATCTATATTATCGAATTGATCCAAAAGCTGATTGGCCAATGTAAAATATAGGGCTAAATTCCAATGACGAAACTTGAAGTTCTAGGCCATTTAACTTATAACTAACTCTGAATCCCCTATAATTTCCACAGTTGAAGCTCTTAACTCCAGCAGAATTTCCAGTCCAATTATCAAAGCCTCATATTCAGCTTGGTTATTCATACACGAAAAATCCAACTTAAAAGATAATTGAGTTTTATGCTCCTTAGGGGATAACAAAATCATCCCTGCCCCAGCTAATTCTTTAGTCTTAGAGTCATCGAAGTACATAGTCCATCTAGTTAACCCTACTATATTCAAATTCAACGACTTAGCTGCTACTATACTTGTTGGATCTAGGTTAACGCTTAGACGGTCAGCTGCAAAGTCAGCTAGCGCTTGACCTTTGATGGCCTTGGCTGGCACATATGATAGACTAAATTCCATCATAACCAAGGCTCATTTACCTAACTGACCATAAAAGATGGATCTTGTTAACAAATACTTAACAAAATCAGTTTTACAAACAACTATGATATTAGTAAGTAAAAGATAAGCCCTAAATTTTTGAGATGCAAAATATAAAGACAAACAAAGCTTTTCTATTGCTGAATAACGTTGCTCAACGGGGGATAAACCTCTACTTAGATAGTAAATAGCTTGTTGTTGTCCTTTGTCATTATTTTGAGGTAACAAACTCCTATCGAAGTATCAAATGCAGATATGTGCAAGATAAGTGGCCTACCTTTAACAAGTGGCATCAAAGACTGGTAGACTGGCTAACTTCTTAATGGCTTCGAAGGCTTCTTAGTGAACTGACTTCCATCTGAACTCTTCGCCTGCTTTTAACTTCAACAAAGGGCTGAATGTGTGAACCTTGCCGGCACAGTTAGATATGAACCTTCGTATGAAATTCACCTGGCATAGGAATCTCTGCAACTTTCTCATTAACTTTGGCAGTTGAGCCTCAATAATTGCCTTAGCTTTATTCTTATCTATCTCAATACCTCGCTGATGGATGAGAACTCCCAAAAATAACCATCTGGTACCCCAAATGCACATTTAAGTGGGTTCATCTTTACTTGATGTTTCTTTATCCTTAAGAATACCCTTCGAAGCTTAGCTAAGTGTTCCTCCTCCGAGTGAGACTTAACTATCTCATCGTCAATATATACTTCCATAAATTTTTCAATCATGTCATGAAAAATCTTATTCATCACTCACTGGTATATAGCCCTAGCATTCTTTAACCCAAAAGCCATAGACACCCACTCGAAGGTTCTTATTGCCCTAGACAGTGAAATATAGTCTTGGGGATATCTTCTTCAGCTATCTTAATCTGATGATACCCAGCATTCCCGTCCATGAAAGACAAGAATTCATAACCAGCGGCAGAATCCACTAACTGATCTACCTGCGGTATAACATATTCATCCTTCGGTGAAGCAGTGCTAAAATCGACACAAACCCTTATTTTTCCATTTTTCTTAACAACTAGTACGACGTTAGATAACCATTCTGCGTACTTCGCTACCCTAATACATCCTGCCTTGAGCATGCATTCAACTTCTTCTTTCACCTTTAAGATAACCATAGTTGACATTCTTCGTGGGGGTTGCTTGTATGGCTTAAAGTCTGGCTTGATAGGGATTTTATGCTCAATCAATTTCATATTTAAACCTGGCATCTTGCTGTAGTCCCATGCAAAACAATCTTTAAACTCGCGAACAAGGTTACTCAGCCTTTCTTTAAACTCTGCTGCCAAAAGCTGACTGATATATGTTGGCCGACGTTCTTCTTCTGTTCCCAAGTTAATTTCTTTCAAAGGGTCTTGTACTTCGGCCTTCAAGTCATTTAGCTTAGCCGAAGCGGCTTCTAAATCATAAATTTGAACGACTTCATCTCTGAATTCCTCTATCTCATTGAATTGATCATCTAAATCGACTAAGTTAGCCGAAGTTGTTTGACTGAAGAATTGCTTTGTTCTAGTAATGTAAACCTTGACAACTTACAACTTGTTTTCTCCTATGATCAACCCTATCATGGAGATGGTGTGTGTTCAACTTTATTAGTTATCGACTTGCCACAGCTAGATGTGCTGGGACACGATAACTCTTCGTATACCTTTCGCCAATCCATAGTTGTCAAATTCTTATTAACTATTACCTTCTTTGGTCCTCCCTTCTTGCCTAAACCATAAAAGGTAACTGGACCTACATCTTTGTGGTATAACATAACATCGGCATTGTTAACATCAGCCAAGAAAGGTTGATTGTCGCCAGCTATCACTTCCACTTCTTTCCCGTTCCAAAAAAATGAGTAGCTGATGCACTGTTGAAGGAATACATCGATTAGGGTGGATGCAATCTCGCTCAATCAAGGCGTTATATGATGATGAAGTTTAAACCACAAAGAACGCCGTTAATGAGGTCAGATTACTGATCGTTAAGTCAATCGGTAGGATTCTTTTCACCATAGTCACCGCTCATGTGAAGTTGGTAACTATTAATTCAGTCAAAAGCGAGTCATCTTCCTGTTTCCCAAGCTTCTTCAACATGTTTGAAGGTAAAACATTGACTGCTATCATGTTATCCACAAGGATCCTACTAACCGGCCTCCCCTCCATGTGAGCCTTGATGTACAAGGGTTTAATGTGGTTAGCTGCATTCTAATTAGGCCTTTCGGATACTACCTTTGTTGGGGCTTCCTTATTATTCCCTCCTTCCTTTGTCTTACTTTGAAGGATCAACACTTTTGACTTTTCTTTCACCTGAGCATCTTGATTTAGCCGTTTCTCAGAGTTATCTGCACTCCGCTCCTCTTTTGAATTGCAAACACAGCTAGTAATGAAAAAATCATGTTAACCCCTATCCCTGGTGGGATAGTGCCGAATCTGATTGGGCTTCCTTCATCCAATAAATCGTCTGACTTCATGTCTAACTGAGCATCTGTTATCACTTACTAATTAGACTCGTTTGTTTTTACCTCCACCCACCTTTGCTTCTTCTTAGTTAAGTCCCTTTCGACAACATGAGAAGTCAACCCTTTTTTTGGTGAGTTATCTCTTCTTTGTCGTTTAGCTTCACTTTCCCGTCTAACTACCTGTTACTGCCTCTGAAATCTCCTTTGTTGTGAAGTTGTCATGGGTGGTCTCTTATGTAGGAACATGGGATGAGCAACCCCTTTCCAAGATGTCAGGATGAGAATTGTTAGTCTTAACTGTCCTAGGTTTACTTCGATCAACTGTTCTCTTTGGATCATCTAAATTTGCCCCCTGAGCCTGGGCCCGTAGGCTCCTTGACCTGACTGATCTAGTTTTAGCATCCTGCTGACCACGAGATGAACCCATCTGAACTGATCTCAACTTTATTTCTTCATTCAATGAGTGAGTTAACTGTTTACCCAACCGTCCTAAGACAGATATCCTAGGTTACCCTGGCCTCTTCCAAATAATTAAATGTTGATCATCCTTTACTTTGGCTGGTTATTGGATTGTCTGAAGGCAATTTGGACAAAGTCCTTGTCGGATCAATAGGAGTTGCTTAAATATGCTTCTAACTCGGCTAACTCTCGTTCTTCGTCCTTTTTCTTTAACTCTTCTTCACTGAAATGGTATTCGGATGCTAGAACTTTCTTGAGGGTTTGCCATTCTCTTTCTTTCTATCTGACCTCCTCAACGAGTCTCCTAGCTCCAACCTTGCATCCAGTCATCTGTGTTGTTGTCTTGTCATGATCAGTTAACTCTACCTTTCTCTTTGGCGTATTAGCTACTATCAGGCTAACTGAAAACATGTTAATGCTAGCCTCTTCCAAAGAGAACATATTGATGGCTAGGTCCTCAATAGGGTAAGTATCGATCATCATGGCTTCCTTCTGTTTATCCGCAAAGTTTAACTTCCCTTTGTTAACGTTTTGCTGGATCAAGTTCCGAAAAACCACACAATTATTAGTGGTTATGAGGGGACCATATGTGGTGATATTTACAATATTTTTTTTTCTTTAATTCCTCGGCCGAAGGGATCACATGTCCAAGTGACAACTTGATCTTTCCTTCGGCCAACAAACGATCAAAGATAGCTTCAGCCTTAGTTAGATCAAACAAATAGTTTTTATCGACCTTGAAAGAGTGCAGCCTTGGCGCTACATTCCCTGAGGCAGGTTTAATAATAGGCTAAACCAATTCTTTACATGTGTGTAATTTTGTTAACACTAATTCAGCTGCAGCCATGGTACTATCGAAATCTGATTCAACAACGTGAACCTCCACATTGATATTGGGGTCGCTGTAATAAGTGCCCCTCGATGCGTTCTTTTTATCCTTTTCTTCCTTGGGGATCCTCTCATAACTTGACGTCGTTGTAGCTAGCTCAAATAAGTCACCAAACTTTGCTCCAGTGAATTTCTTCCTAAGCTCAAACTTCAGACCATTCTAAGCTAACTTAACGTATTTTGTTTCTGGTATTACAACCGGGCATTTGTGTTTAGCTTTCTTGAACCTGGCTATGAATGACCTGACATTCTCCCTAGTGGTCTGCTACATCCATGACAGGTCTATCATGGATACCTCTAGGAAGGTGCGATAGAACTGAACGTGAATTATGGCTTCTAACAGTTGCCAAGTATGCACCGTGTTAGGCTGTAAACTGATGTATCGAGTTTATAAGTATATAGTAATTAAGTATCTTGTATTTAATATTAATTATCACCTATAAATATTTTATATATTCATTTGCTTAATATTTTTTTAAACAAATATTTCAGATTCATATGAAGAAGAGAAATAAGTTAGAGTATCAACAGTTAAATGATTTGGTGCATGTGCAATACAATCTGATATGTCGATTTTATACCTATAAATTAAGTCATTTTAACTTGATGATTTGTGAGTTTTTGAGTATTCTATGTTCTTTTTTATGTGTTTTTATCTTATTGGTATGAAATGTGTTTTTGTATCACTTTTATGTGTTTTTACTTTGTTTTATAGGAAAAAGAAATAAAAGGATACTTGGATCAATGCACAGAATTTATCATTAACATAGCAGCCCCTTGGAGCTCAATTTAGTCCTTCGTCCAACCAATATATCTCTCAAAGCTCAAAGAAAGAAAGTTGTAAATCTATTTGTTAGCTTTTCGGATTATCTTGAAACGCCTAAATTAGAGCTCGGGTGAGAGAGTTATGACCATTTTACCAACGAACGTCGGAGCTGAAAATTTCAGATTGTTTGGCTTTTGGACAAATTGACCTTTGGAGATTCGCTTATAATTTAGATGGTGTAAAGTTTCCAAATCAGAATGTGGTCTTTTTGAAGTTTTTAGTGGACTTCTCAAGCTTTTTGGAATGGTATGGTGAGCAAAAATCCGAGTTCATTTGTGCCTCCAAACATTACTTTTTAGACAGCTGGTCCAAATCCCGCATGGACTGGATTCCTGTTCGGACCAGTTGGAGTATTTGGGCCATAACTTGAGCTTTCCAACTCCAAATTAGGTGATTCAAAAGCCCAAATTCCTTAGAAACTCCAGGGCTACAACTTTTATGCTTTGCCCAAGTCCAAAATCGATGGTTTGCTGATTCAAAATTGGCTTACAAGGTACTGATCAGTTTAGTTATTAGATTTGGACTATTTGTGCATCACATGGGCACGTTTTTGGGTGGATTCTTCCTTGGTTGGCTGATGCACATGAGTAGATTGAGTGTTTAATCTTGACTTATGATGATGGGTTAGTACACCATGAGTTCCTATAAATACCAAGTGAAGCTAGGCTTGTATTTTGCTAATTTACACACCAATTTACACACTAATTCACCACCAATTCCTTGTATCCATTATCCACATTAGTTTGTTAGTATAGGATTAGGGAGAGGAAGTATACCACCAGGGGGAGGCTATCCTCCTCTCCATTTTTATAGTTCAAGAGCAAGCAAGAGATCAACACTTATGGAAGCCTAGAATCGAAGGCGAAAGCTTGGAGATTGAAGATTGTGATCCGAAGTGACAGCCGGATATCAAAACATAGTTTTTCTTCTCTAAACTCTTTATTTATTTTTGTATTCTATTATTGTTGAATATCTTGTAAATTATATTTTGCATATTTGCTATGAACTCTTCTCATTTCTTTTATTTAGTTCCAAAGGGATGTTGAACTTTATTTACACTATTCATTCCTTCTTATACGAAGTTCATTCTTGATAATCCGTTTTAACTGTTGAATGTTATTTGACTTAACTAATTTAGTTTCTGCAAGATTAAATTGGTTAACCGATATCATCTGCTTGATCAAGGGATAGTATTACGTGTAATTGATATTATTCCTAATCATTGGTAGCAATTAGTGATACATGATTGTGGTCAAGCTTTTGAGTATTGCTATGATTATTGGAAGGCGAGTTAAATAATCCGAGCTTGTGTGATTGTTGCTTGGAATAGTCTAATTCCCTAGATCTTAATGCTACTGTTATATTAAATCTAGAGAACTTGTTCTAAGTTGTATAATGGTTAGAATCTTGTGAAGAGCTTGTTTCATTGAGTGATAATTAAAGGGAGTTTTGGGTAGCAGAGCTTGTTGTTACCTAGGGCTATTAATTTCATTGAAGGATAAATATTGCTATGATAAGGTGATATTGAACGGAAGAACTAAAATCTTTATTTTATTCTTATGTTGTTTTAGTTAATTTGTTAAATAAAATTCCAAACCCCCCTTTTTTTGGTTTACAAAGTATAAATTTAGACTAATCATTCTTTGTGGGATCGACTCTTACTTGCACTACTACATTAATATCTTTTGCAGTAAGGTTTTATTTTTGGGTGCTTGCGACGGCACACCAAATTTTGGCGCCGTTACCGGGGAATGATTTTAGTTTTATTTTGTGCTTTTGTGAACCTTATTTCATTTTAGCACTTTTCTATCTTAATTTAAACTCGTATTGCTTTTTAATTTCGCAGGGACTCTTGTTTTGTCCGCGACGATTTCAAGGTCTCGAATAAGAAATAAAAAAGTCGGGCTGACGACTATAAATCAAGCGCTACTTGGGAGGCAACCTAAATTTTGCATCCCTTTCATCTAATTTTATTTCACTTGATTTTATTTTTGTTTAGTTTTATCTTTCGTGTTAAGTCATTCTACAGTTCCAACGCCCCATGATTATTGACATATTTCTAGGGAAATCCTTTGCATTTGATTCGTTAATTGTTTACATTGAGGACAATGTCAATTTTAAGTTTGGGGGTAGTATTTAGTATTTGTGTTTTTATTAGTATTTAGTATTTATGTGTTTTTATAAAAAAATATGTTTTTATATATAAAAAATATATGAATTTTTTTTAAAATAAAATAAAAATTTAGGGTTATTATTTTGTGTTTCTTGAGCATTGACTTAATTTAGAACTACGACCAATGATATAAGCCCGATTAAATAAAATGTAGCTCATGAAAAATTGACAAATGTTTCTTAGTCTGTGTGCTTAACTTTTTTGTTGGTTATTACATTGCTTGAATCCCTACCACATTTGAGCACTTATCCATTTATAATGAACCAGTGATACACTTAGAGAAGGCTTATATATGACCGAATGCTTGTGTGAGAGATCAATAAGCTCTTGAACTCGTTTAAACATCACTCGTAGCAATATACTCAAATTTGATTTGTTGGTCATGTGGTGAGTTGAGATGGAGCATAAAACGCACTCACTCATAAACATATGTTTAGGCGAGATAGAGCGTAAAACGCACTCACCTATATAAAATGAAAGAAAAAAAAAGAAAAAAAATGAAGGAAGTAATAAATCGCAAATCTTGCGGTGGGTTGACATGGAGCGTAAAACGCACTCGCCCATAAGAATGGACTTAGGATAAGATGGAGCATAAAATGCACTTACCTAAAGTCCATTGATCTTAAATTTTTTGAAATTTTCATGTAGTTTTTCGAGTTTATTTTGATTTATTTCATAAGGTAATGTGGTTGCATAAGTTCATTCAAGTTATTATTGGTTTAGTGCAAATAGATACACACACACACACACAAAGAAAGGATCAAAAGTGAGGTATGACTAACAAGCAAGTTAAAATCCTAGACGTTGCGATATTTTGAAAGTTTTATAGAGTTATCATGTGTTGACATCTTTGAGGTCATTATTCGAACTTTTTGTCTCATTGCTCTAGTTAGATTTCATTAGAAGAGTATAATTTTTATAATTTGTGTTTGTTTCACTTGAGGACAAGCAAAGATTCAAGTTTGGGGGTATTTGATATGTTGATTTTATACCTATAAATTAAGTCATTTTAACTTGATGATTTGTGAGTTTTTGAGTATTCTATGTTCTTTTTTATGTGTTTTTATCTTATTGGTATGAAATGTGTTTTTGTATCACTTTTATGTGTTTTTACTTTGTTTTATAGGAAAAAGAAATAAAAGGATACTTGGATCAATGCACAGAATTTATCATTAACATAGCAGCCCCTTGGAGCTCAATTTAGTCCTTCGTCCAACCAATATATCTCTCAAAGCTCAAAGAAAGAAAGTTGTAAATCTATTTGTTAGCTTTTCGGATTATCTTGAAACGCCTAAATTAGAGCTCGGGTGAGAGAGTTATGACCATTTTACCAACGAACGTCGGAGCTGAAAATTTCAGATTGTTTGGCTTTTGGACAAATTGACCTTTGGAGATTCGCTTATAATTTAGATGGTGTAAAGTTTCCAAATCAGAATGTGGTCTTCTTGAAGTTTTTAGTGGACTTCTCAAGCTTTCTGGAATGGTATGGTGAGCAAAAATCCGAGTTCATTTGTGCCTCCAAACATTACTTTTTAGACAGCTGGTCCGAATCCCGCATGGACTGGATTCCTGTTCGGACCAGTTGGAGTATTTGGGCCATAACTTGAGCTTTCCAACTCCAAATCAGGTGATTCAAAAACCCAAATTCATTAAAAACTCCTGGGCTACAACTTTTATTTTTTGCCCAAGTCCAAAATCGGTGGTTTGCTGATTCAAAATTGGCTTACAAGGTGCTGATCAGTTTAGTTATTAAATTTGGACTATTTGTGCATCACATGGGCACGTTTTTTGGTGGATTCTTCCTTGGTTGGCTGATGCACATGAGTAGATTGGGTGTTTAATCTTGACTTATGATGATGGGTTAGCACACCATGAGTTCCTATAAATACCAAGTGAAGCTAGGCTTGTATTTTGCTATTTTACACACCAATTTACACGCTAATTCACCACCAATTCATACACCAATTCCTTGTATCCGTTCTCCACATTAGTTTGTTAGTATAGGAGTAGGGAGAGGAAGTAGACCTCCAGGGGGAGGCTACTCTCCTCTCCATTTTTATAGTTCAAGAGCAAGTAAGAGATCAACACTTATGGAAGCCTGGAATCGAAGGCGAAAGCTTGGAGATTGAAGATTGTGATCCGAAGTGACAGCCGGATATCAAAACATAGTTTTTCTTCTCTAAACTCTTCATTTATTTTTGTATTCTATTATTGTTGAATATTTTGTAAATTATATTTTGCATATTTGCTATGAACTCTTCTCATTTCTTTTATTTAGTTCCAAAGGGATGTTGAACTTTATTTATACTATTCATTCCTTCTTATATGAAGTTCATTCTTGATAATCCGTTTTAACTGTTGAATGTTATTTGACTTAACTAATTTAGTTTCTGCAGGATTAAATTGGTTAACCGATATCATCTGCTAGATCAAGGGATAGTATTACGTGTAATTGATATTATTCCTAATCATTGGTAGCAATTAGTGATACATGATTGTGGTCAAGCTTTTGAGTATTGCTATGATTATTGGAAGGCGAGTTAAATAATCCGAGCTTGTGTGATTGTTGCTTGGAATAGTCTAATTCCCTAGATCTTAATGCTACTGTTATATTAAATCTAGAGAGCTTGTTCTAGGTTGTATAATGGTTAGAATCTTGTGAAGAGCCTGTTTCATTGAGTGATAATTAAGGGGAGTTTCGGGTAGCAAAGTTTGTTGTTACCTAGGGCTATTAATTTCATTGAAGGATAAATATTGCTATGATAAGGTGATATTGAACGGAAGAACTAAAATCTTTATTTTATTCTTATGTTGTTTTAGTTAATTAGTTAAATAAAATTCCAAACCCCCCCTTTTTTGGTTTATAAAGTATAAATTTAGACTAATCATTCTCTGTGGGATCGACTCTTACTTGTACTACTACGTTAATATCTTTTGCAGTAAGGTTTTATTTTTGGGTGCTTGCGACGGCACACCACAATCACCGAATTATTTCAAGGTTCCAAAAGAGGTGTGAACTAGGTAGAAACTTTGATCCACTACTCTTAGATGATTTCAATTGGGGTAATGAGAGGATAGTGCCCGAGCAAGATGTAGTTCATTAAGGAGATGATCTTACATGGGAGGATGTTGATAGAGCTGTCAATGTATCTGATGCGGCTGAGGGTCACAATCTTCGTAGAACGGCTCATGTCTATTCACGCTGTGGTGTTTCGACTTCGAGGAAACCGAGGATAACAAATAAATCTGATTCTAATGGTGGAGAAGAGGAGGAAGACCTTCCTAATGATGATGAGGATGTGGAAAATGATTATGGCCGAAGAGTAACTACTGTTTCGAATGATGATACCACTGCTAGGAGAGATGAGGATGATTTAATCCTTGATGATTATGCTTGATATCTTGAGTGATGCTTTCATATAAAGACTAGATAGGAAACTTTTGAGTTGATGAATATTGAGTTTTTATGATATTTTTTTATTTTTATATTATGTTTGTTTATGGAAATGTTGCAATGAACATGTCTTTATCTTGTTAAGGATAGTTGTCTAATATTATGATATGACTATGCTTGTTTATGTTTTTATCTTAACAATGATTGTTTACTTGTTTTTATTATAAATTATTGTATTCTTAGTATTGAAATTTATAGTATTCTATATATACAATATTAAGAAACAAAATATAAATTTAAGAATTATATTGAATTAAACTAAATATTACAAAGGTATCACCATTTATATAATTTTTGAAGTTGGTACAAGTTCAAAAAATTACAACTATAATAAAATTATCATTTTGACTTGATCTTGTTCACTTCTTGTTGTGATTTGATATGCTACAACCTGCATTATGAATATGATAAATCATTAGAAATATAAATATATCAATATTCATATAAATATTAAATATATATAATTCTATACGCATAAAATTTACATTGTTAGTGACTTATCGACTTGTGGACGACTAGTCGAACGCCTTGTCGCCTAAGCGCTTAAGTTCCCAGTTGTCGCTTCACCTCGACTTGTCGCCTTGATAACTATTGATTTGATCCTTGATGATTATGCTTGATAGCTTGAGTGATGTTTTCGTATTAGAGACTAGAGATATGAGACTTTTGAGTCGATGAATATTGAGTTTTTATGACTTTATTTTTATTTCTATATTATGTTTGTTTATGGCAATATCGCAATGAACATATCTTTATCTTGTTAAGGGTGGTTGTCTAATATTATGATATGACTGTTTATTTATGTTTTTATCTTAACAATGATTGTTTACTTGTTTTTATCATAAATTATTATATTCTTAGTATTGAAATTTATGGTATTCTATATATATAATGTTAAGAAACTAAACATAAATTTAAGAATTATATTGAATTAAACTAAATATTACAAAGGCATCACCATTTATACAATTTGAAGTTGGTACGAGTTTAAAAAATTACAACTAAAATTATCATTTTGACTTGATCTTATTCACTTCTTGTTGTGATTTGATATGCTACAACCTGCATTATGAGTATGATACATCATTAGAAATATAAATATATCAATATTCATATAAAAATTAAATATATATAATTTTATACGTATAAAATTTACGTTGTTAATGACTTGTCGACTTGTGGACGACTTGTTGCCTAAGCGCTTAAACTTCTGGTTGTCGCCTCGCCTCGACTTGTTGCCTTAATAACTATGTGCACAATAGTGAGTATATAGTAATTTCATGAATAGTGATTTCACGATGAACAGTATTCCTGTGATGAACTGTGACTCCGGGCGTGAATAATGTTTTCGGTGTGAATAGTAATCCCGACCATTTTTTCCCCAAACCTAAGATCTCCTTATTAATATATGTGATCATAGATATTTGAAATCTAAGTAGAAAGAGTTTAGATGGTGTTGGGATGTAATTATTTGGGTCTAGCCAAGGTGTAACCCAATCTATTTAACATTCCGGATCAGGAGTTGGCCCATATACATTTATTTTGACAGCTTGCTCAAATAGTGAGAGAATCCTTATTAAAGTAAGATTATGTTTCCTTATTTGGGGGAGATAAGGAGATCTAATTTGGGAAGAAATCTATCAGTCATTTATTGCAGTTATAAGGTGATTCTAAAAAGGACTTCTACTCCTAATTGGATTCGGGTGGACATTGCATCTATAAATACAACAGTAAGCAAGGGTTTGAGGGGGAGAACACAATAATGTACAAAAGAGAAAAGAGAGAAAATACGGAGTGTGAGGAGGAGGAAGAGAGGAATAAACAATTTGTACTCTCCATATTATTTTATAGTGAATTTTTTTATCTCTTCCCGTAGTTTTTTTCCAATTGGGTTTTCACGTAAAATTCTTGTGTTATTATTTTATTTCCATGTATCATTATTTTATTCCACATACACACTAAAATAATTGTATATCCTCCATTGTAAACGTCTTCTTAACTTGCTATTTAGTGATTTGGCGAGCGGTTAGATTTTGGCGTTAACATTGGCGCTAGAAGGAGGGCTTTGTTTTAGTGTTAATTAAAATCACTGATTCACCATCCGCGCTCCGCGCGCCGCACCGCGCCCCCGCGAGCCGCCCCGTGCCATGCCCCCATGCACCCCCTCCATGGAACACGTATATGTTCGGACAACTCTTCAAACTTTGGTTTCGATACTCAAATTGGTTTCCTTCAAAAAGAAAACCATGTTCGACTACAGGTTTGGATTTATCAGTTATGTTTTCGATTATTCTTTAACAAGTTATTCGTGTGTTCGGACAGTGTATGTTTTCATTCGAGGTTTGGTATTAAGTTCGCATAACCATGGTCATCTACCCTTTTACAAAAAATAAGTTACTCTGGTTGATTTCTTTGTGGCTTTGGTCATGACCAATTTGAATTCGAATTCAACCAAGGCTTAGGAGCCTATCTCTCCAACATTGAATTTCTTCGGCATGGATCCCATCATCTTCAAGTTCCGATATAATAAAAAATAATCATCTTCAGCATCGGTAAATTTAACTTCTCTTCGGCAAATCATCTTTGGAGAAAATGTTCCTATTGTACAATCAGTTAACCTCTCCATAAAAAACGTTAATTCATCTTACAAGCTTCGGCCATACATAGTCAATGGGACTTCGACATCATAATTTTAGTCACTTTGGACTACAACGCTTCGGTAAAAACAAAGTCAAAAAGTTTCAGCTATTGTATAGGCACATGACATATTTTCCCACTACGGCTTCATCATTATCTTTTTTATAGCCTCGACTAAGATAGTTCGGCAGAGAAAGTTTTATTTGACTCCACTTTGGGTTCGGCATATACTTCGAGTTCGGCATATACTTCGGGTTCGGCGTAGATTCCACTTTGAGTTCGGCATATACTTCGGTTTCGCCGTAGATTCCACTTCGAGTTCGACATATACTTCGATTTCAGCATAGATTCCACTTCGAGTTCGGCATATACCGACTACGTATAAAATAATCCCTAAGCAACATCGACTCTTTCCTTCGGCAACTTCTCCTATGGTCCTCGATAATTTCCTCCATAAATTCGATGGTTTATTGATGAGTCCCATGTTTATGCTTTAATATCGATATCGCTAGTTTGTTCGGGGATCCCATTGGCAGCCTTGCGTGTGTATGGAGTTAACAGTAACGTGATTTTTCTCAGCTTCGATGCCTATTCAGGCATCTCTTCGGATTTCAAGTATTCCTCTTTGAAGAAGGCAGTTTGACTTGAACACATCAGAAAATTAATCTTTCTTATTAGTCCAAATCAGTGTTTTGGAATGGTTCTCGGATATGCGGAACGGACTTTGACCTTGGTCTTAACAATTTGGAATTATCTTCGGCATCTTAAATTGAGCAACTTTGGACTCCAATTTTGGCACTAAAATCAGAATTAGAGTTTAGATTTTAGCATACTTCGACAGTCAAAAGATGTTCACCGATAGCATTCCGGGCAATAGCGACTCACTTCGGACGATGGTAGCTCACTTCGAATTTCATCATTTCGGCTTCATTATGTCTTCGACTATCTACATTCGGCGGTATAAGGTCGGATCGAAACCTCTCACCGGGGTCGGGATGGCTATTATGGCGATATAAGGTCGGTTGGCGATATAAGGTCTAGGATAGGCGTGATTCGTCCCCACGAAATGATATTCCCGCGACATTGGCCCAGAAGGTCGAGGATAGGCGTGATTCGTCCCCACAAAGTGATATTCCGGCGAAATTGGCCCGGAAGGTTGGGGATAGGCGTGATTCGTCCCCACGAAGTGATATTCCTACGACATTGGCCCGGAAGGTCGGGGATAGGTGTGATTCATCCCCACGAAGTGATATTCCCGCGACATTAGCCCGGAAGGTCGGGGATAGGCGTGATTCGTCCCTAGGAAATGATATTCTTGTGGCATTAGCCCGGAAGGTTGGGGATAGGCGTGATTCGTCCCCACGTAGTGATATTCACGCGACATTAGCCCGAAAGGTCGGGGATAGGCGTGATTCATTCCCACAAATAGATATTCCCGTGGCATTTGCCCGGAAGGATGGGGATAGGCGAGAGTCATCCCCTCGAACAGAAAATCCCGAGGCACTTGTACGGAAGGAGGGGGATAGGCGAGAGTCATCCCCTCAAAAGGATGGCTATTATGGTGTTATAAGGTCGGATTAATGCCTCCCAAAGGAGACGGGAAGGCTATTATGGTGTTATAAGGTCGGATTGATGCCTTCCAAAAAGGTCGGGAAGGCTATTATGGTGCTATGAGGACAGATCAATGCCTTCCAAAGGGGACATGAAGGCTATTATGGTGGTATAAAGTTAGTTCGGTTGTGATAAGGTTGGTTATCTATATCTTCGATTGTGATAAGGTTGGTTTGGTTGTGATAAGGTTAGTTCGGTTATGAAAAGGTTGGTTATTTATACCTTCACTTGTGATAAGGTTGGTTCGGCTATGATAAGGTTGGTTATTTATATCTTCGGCTGTGATAAGGTTGGTTATTTATAGCTTCAGTTGTGATAAGGTTGGTTCAGTTGTGATAAGGTTGGTTATTTATAGCTTTAGTTGTGATAAGGTTGGTTCAGTTGTGATAAGGTTGGTTATCTATATCTTCGATTGTGATAAGGTTAGTTCGGTTGTGATAGGGTTGGTTATTTATATCTTCGGTTGTGATAAGGTTGGTTCGGTTGTGATAAGGTTGGTTATCTATTATGGTGTTGTGTTCGATCTGATGGATTTGGTAGTAGATACGGTGGATTCAGCAGTTTTACCGACACGACACTCAGAGGGTATAGTGGACTTTTTGATTACTCTCCTATTATAAATCCTTTATAATAGGAGAGTGGGAGCAATGTTGGGATGTAATTATTTGGGTCTAGCCAAGGTGTAACCCAATCTATTTAACGATTCAGATCAGGAGTTGGCTCATATACATTTATTTTGACAGCTTGCTCAAATAGTGAGAGAATCCTTATTAAAGTAAGATTGTGTTTCCTTATTTGGGGGAGATAAGGAGATCTAATTTGGGAAGAAATCTATCAGTCATTAATTATAGTTATAAGATGATTCTAAAAAGGACTTCTACTCCTAATTGGATTCGGGTGAACATGGCATCTATAAATACAGCAGTAAGTAAGGGTTTGAGGGGGAGAACACAATAATGTACAAAAGAGAAAAGAGAGAAAATACGGAGTGTGAGGAGGAGGAAGAGAGGAATAAACAATTTGTACTCTCCATATTACTTTATAGTAGATTTTTTTATCTCTTCTCGTGGTTTTTTCCCAATTGGGTTTCCACGTAAAATTCTTGTGTTATTATTTTATTTCCATGTATCATTATTTTATTCCACATGCACACTAAAACAATTGCATATCCTCCATTGTAAACGTCTTCTTAGCTTGCTATTTAGTGATTTGGCGAGCGATCAGATTTTGGCGTTAACAAATGAGATATGATTGATGCATAAGACAACCTTAAAAAATTAGAACGTTAGTATCAAGATGAACAAAGAAAGGTTAAAGCAAAGAAACGTTAACAAGTTAAAGCAAAAGAACTTCAAAAGGTTATACATGAAATTATTTTTATATGTTCTTCTATAAAAGATGACATCTTTTCTATAAAAGATGACCTTATTGACTTGCTGACACATATTCGAGTAGAGAAAGAGCAAGAAAAAGAAAAATAGGACGTTCACAATTTCGGGACTATAGACACTTATGACGTGTCTATAAAAATTCTTGAAGTTCAAAAAATTGAATTGTGTGTGAACAACAAACTAAGAAAAATTAAATATCTTTTTTCCACTATAAAATTAAGCATGTCTATGTATAATACTACCCATTTATACATATTTTTTCCAAATTAAACATGTCTATGTATGGTGGAGGACATATTTGAGATGAAGAACTAAAGGAAAACAATGGAAAAATAAATTAGGGTTTAAACTCCACGTTTAAATTTTTAGGGTCTTTCAAGTGTATCAACTCTATGAATCAACAATAAGATGGATAAAATACCTTTACGGTAGGATACATTTACGGTAAGAATGATAATAATAAACTTTAATATCAGTAATCTGTAGTCTAAAAGACTTGTGGGGATTACATCACTATTTAAAGAGACTCAAAACCCTAATATTGCTTGGAAAATAATAAAAGTACTAAATGACTAAAATACCCTTATTAATAATAATTTCTAATTCCTAATTAATGTCCTAAATCTCCATTAATAAATAAATTATATCAATTACTCTTACATTAAATATAATAAAAATTCTAAATATTAAATACAATTTTTTTTTATCAAAATCTTGACTTGTGATCCCAATCAATTAATAAATCTCTTTGCAGTATATATTCTCTTACAACAACTTTTGTGGTAGAACTTTCAACACAACTGTATGTCATACATCTCTCAGGTATTGTTACCGTAGGTGCGTTGTTTACTTCTACACATGCTCATACTCATTCTAGCTTCTTTCATTTATTCAATAATTTAAAAAACTCTTTATGTTTTTTGCTATAGCATTTTCATATAGTATTACCTTCAGCGCTAATGTTCAAATCCAGGGAAAAATTTTTTGTAAGTTGTACCACTATTTAAATATTTTACATTTCCCATTCTTTAAAATTCCGTTAGTTTCCCTGCAATTCCGTTCTCAGTTACCTACGCAGTTAATTTCTCTGCTTGCTACTTTCCTTGTTCCACCTTATTTTTTTTAATCTTGACGGCCAAAAGGATGTGGCTAACTGAGAAAGAGAAGTAAGGACGTGACTTTCCAAGAAAGAGAAGCGTGTCTACTAAATAAATTGGGTTTATTTTTCATATTTATATTTATAAATTGATTCTTCAAATTAATCTTCAAATTTTATATATTACTTCTTTATTCTCAAATTATAAAATTATTATTAACTTTTTGAATTCAACTTTAAATATTTTAAAATCCAAAATTAACATAAATTTTTTAAATTTTAATCAAAATAATGATAAAAATTGTAATCTATCTAAAAGTCCTATTAATTATAAACTTTATAGTGTCATCATTTTTAATAAGTCACGTCAATTTTGAGATTTAAAATTATCAAGTTAACTTTCAAAAGTCAGTAATAATTTTATAATTTGGATTAACTTAACAAATACAATCATAATTATTATTTCATCCGTTTTACAAAAATATCTTTATTTATTAAAAAAAATACTTGTTTAAAAAAATATTTATTTTTTTTATAATAATAATTGATATAATATGCTCAAATTTATTATCATAATTTCATTATTATACCACACTATTAAATTAATAACTTATATAAAAATATAATATATCCTTAATATTTGTAAACTTTAAGGAAAGTCATGCTCACCAGCTGCTTTCATCTGTGCACCACCTTTTCCGTCTCTTTCTTACAGCCTAGCTTTATCTACATGTAAGGCCTGATCAATAATTTCACTCTTTGTACATATCTATTAATCAACAATTTCACCCTTTCTTCTTTCTTTGTTGTTGTTATACAATTACCTTCTACATATTTATTAATCTATTATTAACCTATTAATTTTGTAAATATACTAAAACCTTATCTCTTTTGTTAAAAAATATATAACTACTTAATCTTATTTCATGCTTCCTTTGTTACAGAATATAATATCGATATTTACTTTTGGAATTCACTTTAAGATTTTTTCAAATTCAAATTTAATATAATTCATTATAATTTTAAATATTAGATTTAGAAAAGTTATAAACTACTCCCTTTGTCCCAAATTAATTGCCCAATTTTAACTTTTTAAAATCAAATCGACCATTTTTAAAACTATTTTTTTTTTACTATTTTTGCTAAAATATAGGTGAAGAGATTATAACCAAAAGAAAGTATATACAATTTATTACTAACTCCAATTTTTATAATTTTAGAAATATATTTATATATGCTTAATTATTAATTCTAAAAATAGTCAATTTGACTTAAAAAATCAAAACTGAGCAATTAATTTGGGACGGAGGAAGTATCTAAATATTGATACTAATTAAAAGATTTATTTTTTTAAAGGTTCAATGAATAATCACCAATTTGAATTATAAAAGATCTCAAATTGTCAAACTTTATCCTATAACTTTGAGTGGAGGAGGAATTATAATTTTTGTACCGATGATTTATATTTTGGATTTGATTACCCTCCGAATTTACAAAATGGTTTATATACGATTGTACTCCCTTCGTTCCGAAATATATAATCAGTATTGACATTCTAAAATTTATTTCGTTCATTATCAAACTTAAATTTGACATATATTCATTTAACTTAAGTTAATAAGATGACTAATATTTTAAAATGTTTAAAAGTCATATTCACTGTTGTTTACACTCGAATCTCAAATTTCATTTTTGGGTTAGGTGTTTATTGGCTAAATGCTCGTATCAGTTAACTAAATGTAATTAGAGGGTTTTAGTTAACTAAGGGTGTTCAAACAAGGGTGTCCAGTTAGGCTGAAAAACAAGGAAATGATATGAGACATCTAAAAGCAATTGAACACAAGGGGCAGCAGTTAAGTGGCAACTCTATAAATATCAATCAGCATTCTTACGAGCAAAGGGATTCACATCCAATCTAGAACACACATATCTAGTCTAAAACTCACATTTCTTCTAGTTTTATTCTACTTTTATCCTAGTTTATTCCAATTTTTGTAGTATTTTAGCTTAGGCCACAAAACTTAGCTTGTTACGCCAACTCTTGGCTTAGTTATTTGTTATATTAGATTAGTTATGTTAAATTCACTACTTGTTACGTCCGTTCGGGCTTAGTTGTGTATTTAATTTGTGGACCCGCAACTTGTTACGTCTGGCTGAACTTAGTTGTATGTTCATTCCAGTTGTTTAAGCAACATATCCAACAGTTATTTCCAAGTTCTTACTTAACTATCCATTTCTAGTATTTAAAGTTCTTGTATGTATCTGTATGTGTGAAATTGCTATTTACTAGCAGATAGAACAATTTAACTTGTTAATAATTGTACTTATTACATCCTTACTTATCTTGTTTGGTTTGCATACTTAACTGATTCAACAACAAATCAGGATAACTAAACTAATACTAGTTAACAGCTTGTTATTTATAGTGTAGTTTAACTCTGACTATAAACAAACAAGTAACATACTGGAATTAGTTAACTATAGAACCAAGTGTGTAACATTAAAGTCCTTAGTTAAAGGCAAAAAGACCCATTAGAGAAGCAGTTCCTTCTTTTTTGTAATCACCTGACTAGTTTCGGCTAAGTGGTTGGTCGATCTTAAAGGACAGTGTTAACTGAATAATGTCCTACCAATTAAACAAACACTACCTCACATTGAATTTAGCGAACTCTGGTACGTCCGCACATAAAATTATTCAGCCACAACACGTTTTGGCACGCTCAATGGGACCCAGTGTTAGGAATTTGGTTACCCATTTTAACCAAGTATCTATGCCCAGAAAGAAAAACAGACTTGAGAATGTAGTTAACGGATCCGTATAAAAAGAAAGCATGTTAGATATGAATGAGTTAACTACAATCTTTGCAGAACAGTTTAGGATTTTTTCTAAAGAACAAATAAAACATAATGTTGCCCTTAGAGAACAGACAGAACAAATTAAGGTCATGTGTAAAGAGAACTCAAAAGAAGCAGCAAACATATTAGTAGAGGCCTTAGATAAGATCGAAACGATGCTTAAATAGAGTTTGGGTACTGACAACTAAAAGGGATCTGGTGAGTTTCCTTCATAATTGTCAACCCATGGGCAAAATGCTCGCGGGGAGCAAACGAATCTAAGTAACACGTCGCTAGATCCAAATGGGAATTAACAGGTCAATTTCAGACAAGAGCAAATGACCAACCAAGGAGGAATGGGCTAATAGATTCCTCATTACTATCAATTCAGCACCGGGAATGGCGGAGGCAATTGCCATTTAACTTAGCCGGCGGAGGAAACAACATTAGACCTCGGAACATATTAGTTAACAGGGACTAGTTGGCCGAAGTCATTCAATCGCAGTTCGGACTAGGCATGATCCGAGTTAATCGTCCCATACACCGAAAGTCATACCCTGATTGGGTTGATCAGGTGTACCCATTGTTGGTTTGCAGAAATATGAACATACAATCATATTGTAATAAAGCGGAAGCATGACATAAAACGAATTTAAAATTTTTCTGCAATCCCTGGAATCACCTTATGCGATATTATTAATCGAGGAAGGATAAAAGATATATCTTATGAAGACAATCAACTTATTGATTTAATCTTCAAGTTCCAATCCTTAGATCCTCCCCACTCCTTCCAATTCTCGAATCAAACGCAAGCTACTCAGTGTGTTTAGCGCTCTAAAAGTGATCCACCAAGAGAATATGATTGAAGAAGTTGATTTTAGGTTTCTCCAAATCTTGGGTGCTAGCCTTAATTCTCTCTCTCCTAATTCCTTAGGTTACAGAGAATATGTTATGTAGTATCTTTATACTCACAATTGTGTCAACCCTAATCAATAAAAAGCTTCTCCTTATATAGACTTCTCCCCCCTAAACTCTTTAGGACTTAGGATTTTAATTTAATTCCCAAACTAATTAGGAACTAAATTATTTATAATAATAATAATAATAATTAGTATTTCTCCAACTACTTAATTATAAATATTAGTATTTCTCCAAATACTAAATTATTATTATTAAGTCAATTATTTCTAAAATAATAATTCTCTTTTATGGTGTGACCATTTAGGTTTAATATTATACCGATAGTAGAATAAATAAATTAGAACATTTCTAATATTATCTATAATGAATTAAACTCTTTTAATTCAAATATAAATAAATAATATTTACTTTACATCATGAGAGACACCTCTCAGCATATCATGACTATTCGGATAATATGAAATCAACGTTTAATCACAAAGAATCTATTCCGCGAATAGTTACTGTACAATTCAATCCTTCTACCATACAATGTCCCAATCAAACATAAAACATGGATTTACTGACAAGTGTTATTTATTTGATCATATGCATTTCGATTCTAAAATGCACAACTCCAGTTAATGTAAATTAAAAACTCCTTTTTAATTTCCATCACATTGGTCAAGGATTTTTGAGTTGTTATTTATCAAATCGCATAAGACATTCTCTCCCTTTACTAGAAGTGGTAGATCTTTTGTTGATCATTCACCTACCTCCATGTATACTTTATTATACCCGAACATACCCTTTGATATACCCAAAGAGTCTTAAGGAATATGCCAAAGTATAATTCAGAATACACAAGGTACTATGATGATCTCAAGTCCAAGGATCACTTGTACAACTATCACTATAGAAACTCCTATTGTCAAGCAAGTAAAATTCCATTAGGTGTTCCTTAAGCAAGTCACGTTCAATGAACTTATTCTCCAATAAGCACCTACATACTTGCTTTAGTGCCTTTACACAAGTAATTATGAGATCAGTCATCCTCTTCAATAGAACAAATATAGTATGTACTCATCTATGCGGAATCAGTAATCCCGCATTAATGATCCAACGACTAGGAACATTTTTATTTTTGATTTATCTAGAATTTAGATCTCATTAGCATGAACTTTTCATGATTCTAAAAAAATTACTCTAAAACTATGAGTTTATTATATTTATTAATTCAACTAATTAACATGGATAAAGAATGTCTTTAATTAAATAATTTTTTATTAATAAATGAACAAGATTACAAAGTAAATGTTTATCACATCCAATGTGATTGGCTTGACAGCATACTACTTTCATTCTTCCACTTGTACTAAAGTCAATCTCTCTGGTATCTCATACTCATCTTCTCTAAGGGGCGATCGAATTTCTGCTGTGATAATGCTTTAGTAAATAGATCTGCAATGTTGTTGTAAGAGTCCACTCTCTTTAAGGTGACATCTCCTCTTTTAATAATTTCTCTAATAAAATGAAAGCGTCGCAACACATGTTTGGATTTTTGATGGGACTTAGGTTCATTGGCATATGTAACAACCCTAGTGTTGTTACAATATACAGGCACTGATCCTCGTATGCTAGGAACCACTCCAAGTTCTGAAATGAACTTCTTCATCCAAACAACTTCCTTTGCAGCTTCATCTGCAGCTATGTACTCTGCCTCTGTCACTAAATCAGCAACTGTTTACTGCTTGAAATTCTTCCAACTCACTACACCACCATTTAAGGTAAACATATACCCCAAAGTGGATTTGTTGTCGTCTTGGTCAGTTTGAAAACTTGCGTCTGTATAGCCTTCTGGTTTCAAATCAACCCACCGTAAACCAGAAAGATATCTTTAGTCCTTCTTAAGTACTTTAGGATATTTTTCACCGCTTTCTAATGATCTTCTCCAAGATTAGACTGATATCTGCTTGTCACACTTAGTGCATAAACAACATTAGGTCTCATACATATCATATCGTACATGATAGATCCTATTGCCGAAGCATAAGTTATCTTACTCATGCGATCTCTCTCTTCTGGTGTCTTTAGGGACATTTTCTTGGAGAGATGCACTCTCTAGCTCATCGGTATGAATCCTCTCTTGGAGTTAGCCATGTTAAACCTCTTTAGCATTGAATCAAAGTACATTCCTTGGGTCAAGCCAAGTATCCTTTTAGATCTATTTTTATAGATCTTTATCCCCAAAACATAGGATGTTTCTCCCAAGTCCTTCATGGAGAAATGTTTAGACAACCATATCTTTACTGATTGTAGCATTGGTATGTCATCCCGATCAGTAGTATATCATCAACATATAATACTAGGAATGTCACCACGCTCCCACTGACCTTCGTGTACACATATGGTTCATCCTTGTTTTTGATAAAATCAAACTCTTTGATTGTCTCATCAAAATGGATGTTCTATCTTCGAGAAGCTTGTTTCAATCCATAAATGGATCGTTGTAGCTTATATACACGATTTGCTCCATCTAATGAAATAAATCCCTCTAGCTGTATCATATATACATTCTCCTCAAGTCTCCTATTGAGGAAGGTCGTCTTTATGTCCATTTGCCAGATCTCGTAATCATAGTAAACTACTATCGCAAGCAAAATCCGAATAGATTTGAGCATTGCTATCGGTGAGAAGGTTTCATCATAGTCAACTCCTTACCTTTATTTGAAACCTTTTGCTACTAGTCTGGACTTATAGGTCTCCACCTTGCCATCTGCTCCAGTCTTTCTCTTAAAAACCCATTTACACCCTATAGGCTTTATGCCTTCTGAAGAGTCAACCAAAGTCCACACTTGATTTTTATACATGGAGTTCATTTCGGATTTTATGGCCATTTGTCATTTCTCTGAGTCTCAACTACTCATAGCCTCATCGTAAGTGACTGGATCATCATTCTTAATGATGCGTACCTCATCATCATCCTCTATGATGACTCCATACCTCTCAGGTATCTTCGGTATTTTTCTAGATTTACGATTCGGTTGTGGTACAATAAGTCTATCTACAGGTTCCTCGGTTTGACTTATTGTTCTTTGTGATTCTTGAACTTCTTCAAGATCTATTTTCCTCCCACTAGCCCCTTCAAGGATAAACTCATTTTTCAAGAAGGCAACGTGCTTCACAACAACCACCTTTTGCTTAGTAAGAATGTAGAAATAATACCCTAAACTTTCTTTAGGATATCCCACAAATATGCACTTGTCAGATTTTATTCATAGCTTATCATTTTGAAACTTTTTCACATAAGCTGGACAACCCCAAATCTTAACATGCTTAAGACTCAGTTTCCTCCCTGTTCATAACTCATATGGAGTCTTGGGGACGGATTTTGAGGGTACCTTATTTAGTAGATATGCAGCCGTTTCTAGGGCATAACTCCAGAAAGATACTGAAAGATCGGTAAAACTCATCATGGACCGCACCATGTCCAACAAGGTATGATTTCTTCTCTCAGATATACTGTTCAACTGTAGCGTACCAGAAGGCATTGTGAGAGAATATCATTATCTTTGAGATGATTTAGAAACTCATTGCTCAAGTATTCCCCACCTCGATCCGATCGAAGAATCTTAATACTCTTGCCAGTTTATTTCTTTACTTCACTTCTGAATTCTTTGAACCTTTCAAATGATTCAGACTTGTATTTCATCAAATACATATATCCAAATCTCGAATAATCATCAATGAATGTAATGAAATATGAATACCCTCCTCTATCATGTGTTATCATAGGTCCACACACATATGTGTATATCAACTCTAACAACCATGTAACTCTCTCTTCATGTCCACTAAATAAAGATTTAGTCATCTTTTTCATGAGACAAGATTCATAAGTTGTATATGATTCATAATTAAATGGCTCTAAAGCCCATCTTTATGCAACGTGTTTAGTCTTATTTAATTAATATCACCAAGTCTATAATGTTACATAAAGGTATAATTCACATCATCTCTTTTCCTTTTATTAGTTTGTTCAATTTGTAAAATATTTTCATGTAAGTCAAGTATGTAAAGTCCATCAATTAATCTACTAGTTCCAAACAAAACATTATCATTATATTATTCTTAATTATAATATCAAGACCTTCCTTGTCCAACAACAGAATAGAAATAATGTTTCTAATAAGAACTGGAACATAGTAACAATTTACTAAATTAATAGACTTGCCCGTAGGCAATGCTAAACTATAAGTCCCTACGGCTAATGCAACAACCTTTGCTCCATTCCCCACACGCAGGGTTACTTCTCCTTTATTTAGCCTCTTACTTCTGCTGAGTCCCTGTAGAGAATTGCATATGTGAGAACCATAGCCGGTATCCAATACTCAAGTAAAACTTTGACTTACAGAAAGATTTATTTTAATCATGAACAAACTTGTATCTGTAGCCGAAGCTTCACCAAGCTTCTTCTGCTTAGCCTCTGCAAGATACTCCTTGTAGTTTCTTTTTCAGTGTCCAGACTTATTACAGTGGAAGCAAACTCTTTTGCTATCTGCATCAGTTTTCTTTTGGTCCTTTGTCTTTGCCTTTCCTTTGCCTTCTTGAATTTTTCTTATTTTTAGAAGATCCTTTTCCTTTTCTTGGAAGACTCATCTACTAGTAAGACTTGGTCTTTCTTTGATGAAAAGTGACTCTCCGCAGTTTTTAACATGTTAAGCAACTTAGGCAGGCTGAAATCAAGCTTGTTCATGTGAAAATTCACAACAAATTGTGGAAAAGAGTCTGGGAGTGACTGCAAGATCAAATCTTGGCTCAACTCTCCATCCATGAGAAAACTCAGTTGTCCCAATTGTTCAATCAAATTGATCATTTTGAGAACATGTGTATGTACTGTAGTGTCATCAGTCATTCTAGATTGAAAGAGCTCCTTAGATATCTCATATCTGGCTGCCCTACTCTGCTCACCATACAAATCTTGAAAGTACAGCAAAATGGTAGGTGCATCTATTTCCTCGTGTCAACGTTGTAACTCGTACTCATGGAGGCCAACATGATACATTGAGCCACCTGTGCATCATCTTGCCATTTTTAAAAAGTAACAATCTCTTCTTCAAAGGCATTTTCTGCAACTGTTGCAGGAACTGGCGAGTTAAGGGCATAAGATAGTTTTTCAGTCATGAGAACAATTTTCAAATTCCTTAACCAATCCGTATAATTAGGTCCGATTAACTTAATAGCATCCAATATGCTCTGCGGTGATAGTGAATTGGACATTATAAAATTCTGTAAATGAAATTTATAATTTAACAACATTAGCATGCATTCATTTTATTAATCACCAGATTAATTTAGGTCTTTATTAGAATGTTATCTCCCACTATTTTCTTCAAACTATATGACCCTCCATATACAGTTCGACAGATTTAATTAAAAATCCACTAGTGAGAAAGGATCCTATTGCCATAAATATATAGTCTTGTGTGTGCACAATAAACTATAGTTTTATTCAACAGGTAGATAACTTTTGTCAATTACATCTCTATGTAACTCCTTTTCTTTTGCCTCTTAGATTATAATGGTTAAATGTGTGCACATCCGAACCAATATAATCTAAGTTAAGTTAGACCTAGCATTCCCATATAAGTGAAGAGAAAAATACAGTTCTTGTGCGTCCTTTGATACTCGATACTCTATTACTTCACCATGTTAGAAGGTTACGTTTGACATTCCTAATGTCCTTTGAACGTAATCAACTTAATATTTTTCGTTGAGGGTTCTTGTTATTAATGGTCTCATCTTATTTAGCGCGCATACAAATATATATATATATATAAATACGCGTCGTATTATGCATACATCACCATGTATAATTGATGAGTGGATATTATACCTATTATTTGGGTACTTTTAGGCTTAATAATTTGTGAGTTTTTAAGTATTATCTGTTCTTTAATAGTATTTTTAGTTATTTTATTATTTTTATTTTATTTTGTAGGAAAAATAGAGTTAAGTGCCAAAATCTTAAATATTTGAAGCTTGAGCTTGCAAGTAAGGAGCAAAAGAGAAAATTTGCAGAAAGTCAAGCGCCGCAGCGCTTGAACTTTAGAGCCGCGGTACTATACCCAGTTAATTTCAAGAGTCGCGGCGCTCTTAAGGCGAAGTCGCGACGCTCTCAAGGAAATGCCAGGCACGTGTGCATTGAGCGGGCGTGCAGCAGCATGGCTTTTGGCTTCTCTTTTCTGTGGGTCCCACCATGCATTACATACTAATTCTTTCCATTATGCTACAGATTTCTATATTCCTAGTGGGTCCCATGGTGAATTTCAAGGATGAAAAATCAACAACAGATTTAGAAAAGGAAGATAATTAAGAATTTTGTTATAGTAGTTTATTAAATAGGATACTGAGTATGTAATTTTAATTGTATTTTAATTCCTTTCAGGGTTAGGAAATTAGGAGGCCTATAAATATATGTTAAAGGGCTACTAAAATAATGGAATTCTTTTATCGCGGCGGCTAGATTGAAGGCAAGGAATTGAAGGATGCTTGGAGATGGAAGATGTCTTCATAAGAGTTTTTCTTCTATAACTTTTCTTTGATATTTGTATTATCCATAGATGTTAATTAATGTTTGAAAAAGTTTAATTTATTTGTTATGGATTAAACTTCTGTCTGTTTAAATTAAATTGGCTTGATATGGAATTGGTATTTGAAAAATATTAGAATTAATTCCTCGTGGCAATGATACTCTACATACATTATCTTACGTGTTGACTGTGTATACTTGCGCGTATTGATTGATTGTTAAATAAAAAAAATAAGTTTTTGGCCCCGTTGCCAGGGAATTAATTTCTTATATTTTTTTATTATTGATTTCAATCAAGTTGATCTTAATTTAAACTTTTATTTATTTATTTTTAATTTTTGCACGTGTTTTTTGATTGCAATAAATAGACTGACAAGACTGTAAGTAAATGCATTGCTCTTGTACAAGATTTAGCGTAACTGCTGGAGCCTTACAGTTCTGTTTATTGTTATCGTTTGCGAAATTGGACTGACAAGACTATAAGTAAATGCATTGCTCTTGTACACAATTCAACGTTACCGTTAGAGCCTTACAGTCCAATTTTGCCTAACACGTTTTTATTTAAATTAATAATAATAATACAAATAAATTTTAAAAAATAAAAAAGAAAATAAATAAATAATAAATAAAAAAATAAATTTTTAAAAAAAAAGAGAAAAGAAAAGAAACATAAAAAAATTTAATTGTCAATTTTTCATTTATTTCATTTAAATTTTGTTTTAATTTTGTTTCAGGTCATTAATTGCATCTTAGCAGATAATAGGAGACGGTTGCAGAAAGCAGCAACTGACCTCGTTTCAGGGAAGTCTTGCGTTAATTTTTTTATGGCATACTTTAAAGATAATGTCAGTTTCAAGTTTGGGGGTCTTCCTATATTTTGTCCTATATTTTGTTTTGATGTGTAGGTCCATGTTTGAGATTTTATTTTGAATTTTGTGGTATAGCACGTGTCTGTTTAGTTAGTAGTTCATTTTAGTTATTTTAATTGTCATATCTAGTTGTATGTTAATCATATGTTTGTTGGTTTGTAAAATCCATGAACATACAATCAAATTGCATATAAATAGCGAAAGCATGGCAAAATCAAAATTTAAAATTTTTACAAACCATAACCAGGATCATTCTTTATGCGCAATTATCAATTATACGAAAGAGATAGAGAATAAGAATCATATTCTCTTAGAACCATGCTTCCTCAGGTACGAGTTCAACTCTAAATCCTTCGCGTTCTCCTTTGAATTCACCAGCTAGATTCATTCCTTTGATCAACGTTAGTCACCCAAGTGTTTGGCATCTAGAGGTGATCCACCAAGGAATAATATGCATTCAAGAAGTTGGGTATTGGCAAAACCCTAGTTTCTATCTCTATAGAATTTGTAAGTACTCTCCCAAATATGATGGAAGCGTATGTAACCAATCCATAATAAGACTCCTCTTATTTATAGATGTAAGCAACCCTCCTAAACTATTTAGGAATAGGGTTTTATTTTAATTAAACTCTTTTAATTAATTAAACTCCTAATCCAATTAGAAATTTATGAGAGTACTTTTATTAATTAATTCCCAAACCCTTTTAGAAATTAAATAATAATAATAGTAATAACAATAATAAGACTCTACTTATTAATTTATATTTAATATTTTCAAAATATTTAATAATAAATATTAAGCTATTTAATTTATTCTATCACCATAGATTAAATTAAATATACTTAACTTATTATTTCGATTATGTCATTTACTTCTTAAATAAATATTTTTATTTTGCGATGTGACCCTTTAGGTTTTCCATATTAAACTAGTTGTGAATAAATCAATTAGAATAATTCTAATCTTATTTAAATAAATAAATTAAACTATTTAATTTATTTAAATAAATAATATTTATTCTACAATAAGGGTAAATTCCCTTAGCGATCAACGACTTTCCAGATAATATAGATTTCAATATTAATCACAAAAGAACCTTTCAGTGAATAGTTACCGTACAATTCAATCCTTCTACCATACAATGTCCTAATTAAATATAAGACATGGAATTACTGTCAAGTCTTATCTTATTTAATTATATGTATTTCGATTCTCAAATGCACAACTCTAAATAGTGAAAATTAGAAACTACTTTCTAATTTCATTGTGCCTTAACCAAGGACTACTGAGTTGTCATTTATCGAATCATATAGGACATTATCTCCTTTTACTAGAAGTGGTAGATTCTTTGTTGACCATTCACCTATCTCCTTGTACAACTTATTATACTCAAGCATACCCTTTGATATATCCTAAGAGTCTTAAGGAAATGTCAAAGTATAACTCATCATACATAAGATATTATGATGATCTCAAGTCCTAGGATCATTTATACTACTATCACTAGAGGAATTCCTATTGACAGGCAAGTAAAACTCCATTAGGTATTCCTTTAGCGAGTCACATTCAGTGAACTTATTTCTCCAATAAGCACCTACATACTTGCTTTAGTGTCTCCACACAAATAATTATGAGATCAATTATCCTCTTCCTAAGAGCAAGCAAAGTATGTACTAATCTATCCGGATTCACTAATCTCTTTTTAGTAATCCAACAATTAGGAACGATTTTAGTTTTAAGATTTATAAGAATTTAGATCTCATTAGCATGATCATCATCATGATTCTAAAAGTATTGCTCAAAACCATGGGTTTATCACATATAAAATAACAGCACCATATAGATAAAGTAAAATGTTTTTAATAAATTAATTCTTTTATTAATAAATGAATAAGATTACAAAGTATATGTTACGTCATATTAAATATGATTAGCTTGTGTACATATTACTTTCAATGTTTTTAGGTTGCATTTATACCTAGTTTGCATTTAGTTATTTTTGTTGAATTGAGCAATGAGTTTGTTGTTGTTTGGTGATGGCCAATGATAAGATTGGGAAATTGTGGTTGTTAACTCAAAGAAAATTAATGAGCAATGTGTAGTTGAATTTTTGATTGATTTACTAATTAATTTTAACTTACCTGAGATCCATGTTGGTTTAATAAACACATATCACCTGTTTTGGCTAGTTGTGATTCGAAAAAATTTACATGATTAATTAGTTTTGAAAATTTTCGTTGAGACTGTGTTAAATTTGTTTGCATATTATTGGAAGTAAAATCTAGGCAATCCTCTAAGTTTGGGTGAACTCTTGGGTAGTTGAAAAACAAATGAAAAGAAAAAAAATGTATTTTCTTTGATGCAATGTGAGTATGTGGTTAGTCGAGATGGAGCGTAAGACTTACTCGCTCATAAACACATGCTTAAGAACGAGATGGAGCGTAAAACGCACTCGTTCGGTAAATATTGAGAAAAATATACATATACAATGATCTAACTAGAATAAGGAAAAACATAAAGAGAAGGAAAAAAACATAAAGGAAAACTTTTGTGTGCGTAATGTTTAAAACATCCTGGGGACCCTAGATTTAGGTGATTTGTCTGGATTATCTGAATTGGATGTGTTTAGCGAATTTGTAGAGTTGATATTGAAATTTTCTGTTAAGTGGTTGATTATGTGGATTATTTTGGGTTATGATTGGTTGGAACAGTTGGTACTCACGCATGCACATTATTTATGGTCAAGGGCATGTGTAAAATTGATGAATAAGTTAAAACTATAAACATGACATTGTTTTGATGTTCCCTTTGAGTAGTGTGATTAATCTTTGAGGCCATATGTTGAATAACATATCGGTGTATTGTTTGGTTCGTAGGTAGGGAGTTGTTAATTAGTTTGTGTTTGTGTTTTACTTGAGGACAAACAAATATTTAAGTTTGGAGGTATTTGATAAGTGGGTTTTATACCTATTATTTGGATACTTTTAAGCTTAATAATTTGTGAGTTTTTAAGTATTTTCTGTTATTTAATAGTATTTTTAGTTATTTTATTATTTTTATTTTATTTTGTAGGAAAAAAAGGAGTTAAGTGGCACAATCATAAATATTTGAAACTTGGGCGTGTAAGTAAGGAGCAAAAGAGAAAATTTGCACAAAGCCAAGTGTCGCAGCGCTTGAGCCGCGACACTGTACCCAGTTAATTTCAAAAGTCGTGGCGCTCAAGGCGAAGCCGCGACACTCTCAAGTAAATTCCAGGCGCGTGTGCATTGAGCGGGCGTGCAGCAGCATGGCTTTTGCCTTCTCTGTTTTTGCGAGTCCCACCATGCATTACATATTAATTCTTTCCACTGTGCTGTAGATTTCTATATTCCTAGTGGGTCCCATGGTGAATTTCAAGGATGAAAAATCAACAGCAGATTTGGAAAAGGAAGGTAATTAGGAATTTTGTTATAGTAGTTGATTAAAAGTAGGATACTGAGTATGTAATTTTAATTGTATTTTAATTCCTTTTAGGATTAGGAAATTAGGAGGCCTATAAATATAGGTTAAAGGGCTACTAAAATAATGGAATTTTTTTATCGCGGTGGCTAGACTTCAGGTTTGGAGATCTCGTGCAAAAAAACTCTTTTAACACCAAATAGAGGCAAGAAATTGAAGGATGCTTAGAGATGGAAGATGTCTTCACAAGAGTTTTTCTTCTCTAACTTTTCTTTGATACTTGTATTATCCATGGATGTTAGTTAATATTTGAAAAAGTTTAATTTATTTGTTATGGATTAAACTTCTATTTGTTTAAATTGGCTTGATATGAAATTGGTATTTGAAAAATATTAGAATTAATTTCTCGTGGGAACGATACTCTACTTACATTATATTACTTGTTGACCGTGTATACTTACACGTATTGATTGATTGTTAAATTAACAAACAATAATAATATATTAATATATTATTAATATGCACATATAGAGTATTATATTCTACTTGGGATTATTATAGACTTAATTCTAGTGTGGTTTATAGGAGCCACTATGAACCAAAAGGTTAAACCTAGGATACTAGAATAAATATGAATATAACTATTACATTCATCCCAGACTCCTTTACAAATAGGTCTTTAGTACTTTTGCTCTTCGGCTTCAATTTGCTAAGTAATTTATCTTATTACATTCTATTTCAATTAAAACAGAAATCTTGATTAGCAGTCAAGGGGAAGTACATAGGAGAGATCGAATTTACATTAGAAAATTAGATAAGCGAGGTGCGCAGATCCCATTTATGAAAACCTCATTCATTCATGCATCCATCCAAAATTAAATCCAATCTTATTGGTCAATTATCCATAATCATCCTCTTTATTATCATACATGTCATCACATGTATCAATAAAAGATTTATCATACATGTCATCACAAATATCATAAAAACATTCATCTCGTGAAAATAAACTTTTAATATATATATATATATATATTGATATCATTTAATGGGTATCAAAATAAACTCCTTTATTTTTAATCAAATTCCAAATCAAAATAAATACCTTTATTTTTTAATTTAAATTTTTTTAAAATTGAGAAAACTTGAAAAAATAGACGCCCTAGCGCAGTTGCCCGGGGCCAGCGCAGAGCATGCCAGATCGCCTTTTTGGTTTTCAGATCATAATTTTTGCTATTTTTCTCCAACAATTATGCCAAATTAAATTGTTCTAAACATATATTAATATATATATCGAATGAAAATAATTAATAATTCGCATAAAGATGACTCTGATGACACTGTTGGTTTGTAAAAACATGAACATACATACAATCAAATTATAATAAAGCGAAAGCATGACATAAAACGAATTTAAAATTTTTTTGCAATCCCAAGAATCACCTTAAATGATATTATTAATTGAGAAAGGATAAAAGATATACCTTATGAAGATAATCAACTCCTTGATTTAATCTTCAAGTTCCAATTCTTAGATCCTCCGCACTCCTTCCAATCCTCGGACCAATGCAAGCTACTCAATGTGTGCAGCGCTCTAAAGATGATCCACCAAAAGAATATGATTAGAGAAGTTGATTTTAGGTTTCTCCAAACCTTGGGTGACTAGCCCTAATTCTCTATCTCCTAATTCCTTAGGTTATAAAAAATATATTACGTAGTATCTCTATACTCACAATTGTGTCAACTCTAATCTATCATAAGGTTTCTCCTTATATAGACTTCTCCATTTCCTAAACTCTTTAGGACTTAGGATTTTAATTTAACTCCCAAACTATTTAGGAACTAAATTATTTATAATAATAATAATAAGACTTCTTTTATTAATGTATAATTAGTATTTTTTCCAAATACTTAATTATAAATATTAGTATTTCTCCAAATACTAAATTATTATTATTAAGACAATTACTTCAAAAATAATATTTCTCTTTTATAGTGTGACCCTTTAGGTTCAATATTATACATGTAGTAAAATAAATAAATTAGAACATTTCTAATATTATTTATAATGAATTAAACTCTTTTAATTAAAATATAAATAAATAATATTTACTCTACATCATGAGGGACACCTCTTAACATATCATGATTATCCGGATAATATGAAATCAACGTTTAATCACGAAGAACCTATTTCGTGAACAGTTACCGTACAATTCAATCATTCTACCATACAATATCCTAATCAAACATAAAACATGGATTTACTAACAAGCCTTATTTATTTGATCATATGCATGCATTTCAATTCTAAAATGCACAACTCATATTAATATAAATTAGAAACTCCTTTCTAATTTCCATTCACCTTGGCCAAGTATTTATGAGTTATCATTTATCGAATCGCATAGGACAATCTCTCCCTTTACTGAAAGTGGTAGATCTTTTATTGATCATTCACCTATCTCCATATACACTTTATTATACCCGAACATACCCTTTGATATACCCAAAGAGTCTTAAGGAATATGACAAAGTATATTTTAGAATACACAAGGTACTATGATGATCTCATGTCCAAGGATCACTTGTACAATTATCACTATAGGAACTCCTATTGTCAGGAAAGTAAAACTCCATTAGGTATTCCTTAAGCGAGTCACGTTCAATGAACTTATTCTCCAATAAGTACCTACATATAAGCACCTACATATTTACTTTAATGTATCTGCACAAATAATTATGAGATCAATCATCCTCTTCAACAGAATAAGCATAGTATGTACTAATCTATCCGAAATTAGTAATCCCACATTAACGACCCAACGATTATGAACATTTTAGTTTTTGAGCTATCTAAAATTTAGATATCATTAGCATGAACTCTTCATGATTCTAAGAACATTGCTCCAAAATTATGGGTTTATCACATTTATTAATTCAACTAATTAACAGGGATAAAGAATGTATTTAATTAAATAATTTTTTATTAATAAATGAATAAGATTACAAAGTAAATGATTATCACATCTAAGAGATTGGCTTAAGGGCATACTACTTTCACCCATCAGACCTAATTATAAGATTCCAAACTTCGCTACATTTTCAGGAAAGGATAACCAATCAACTATTGAACATGTTGGGAGGTTCACTGTGCAGTGTGGCGAAGTGAGCAGTAATGATTATCTAAAGTTGAGACTATTTGTTAACTTACTCATAGCAACAACATTTTCACAATTGGAAGAACAACAAAGGTTAAGGATTCGTTTTGCAAACTTTGCAAGCTCAATAGCACAACCACCAAAAACATTCCACCAATCAACTAGAATAAATGTAAAGAAAATAATAAAATCAAATATGGTCTAAAATATAAAACTTAAGATAAACTTTATAATTAATTTAATATACTTACTAGGATTTTTTGACTTTAGTTCTCTAATCGGCATGTCTCTAGAAAAGTCGCCATGAGAAGAATTATAAACACCAACTAGGTTGTTTATCTTGTCTGCCAAAACTTGGTCGGAAACTATTTTAAAAAAAACCTCATTGAAGTTGCCACATAACCTGAAAGCCAAATCAGATTCTTCTTCTTTGATGTCAAAATACTTTCCCGGATTGAGAAACAATGCTGCCTCATATAGCTTTTGCTCCATTTGGCATGCTCATCTTTGCTCGATAATGTCGATCACTTTCTTGTATACCTTTTGTTTGTTATTAAAAGCATCTTTGATCTTTTTCTTTACAAATTCCATCGCAACAAAAACTTCAGGCATAGCAGGCCTCTCATCCGAATCCTCAAAATAACAAATAATGGTTGTGATGCTCTAATACAATCTTCAACGACATGCCAAAAATTAACATAACTAACTGTATCATACACTTTCTTTCCCGCTTATGTAGTTGACAATCTAGAATGTATCTAATCATCACTGATGAATAAATGTCTCAAAGCATCCTTATGTTTGCACAAGATTTGAAAGGTCAAAAAAGATGTAGCAAATCGAGTGACTCCCGATCTCACAAGGTCCCTCCCATTTGTTTTGCTCTTCATCGCATCAAGAAAGCGACTGCATCTATAAATGAATGTTGTTATTTTTTTTCCCTCTTGATTGCACACTTGAATTTCTTCAAATTGCATGTGTCCTTCAGTATCAGGTCTAGGTACTAGGTTGAACATGGTGTCTAGAACAAAGTAGGTCTTCTCTCCATTAAAATTTGACCAGTTGTCTTATAATGGGAGGCATTGTTCGTCACTACTTGCACCACATGCTCAACCCCAATCTCTTTAATCTTCCCATCAAGTAACTTTGACAACATATTTATATCCTGAGATTGACTAGAAGCATCAACTGATCCGATAAAGTAAGTCCATTTAGGACTATTAACAAAGAAATTTATCAAGCGTCTGCCTCTTCTGTCTGTCCATCCGTCTAACATAAGAGTGCAACTATACTGCTTCCAAGAAGTTTTGTGTTTTTCCTTCAATTCCTCTATTTTATTCTTTGCCTTCTCTAAAATAGGAACCCTCAACTCGTGATACGAAGGAGGCTTCAAACTCAGCCCATATTGCCCGATAGCCTCTATCATCAACTCAAAACTTTTTGAATTTGTTGCATTAAACAGGATGTCATGCTCATAAAACTAGTAAGCAATATACATGTGAACTCTTTCTTTCTCTTCCGATGTCCTTAAACGATTCTCCAAAGTTATTTGACTAAGAGCTTTGCGATGCCTTTCATCTACAACTTCTTCATAAGACTTCCTAAGATGAGTTTCAATTGTCTTTGCTTGTGATTGTGGCTTAGTAAATTGAAACGCACTCTTCATCCTTTTAGCTGTTGTCCCAAAACTTGGAACAGTTGCAGAGGAAAGATTGGATGCATTGCTCAGAACATTAGATGACTGAATTTCTTCTACTTCATCACTATTATCAAGTTGAATCAGCTTGTTCCTTTTGTTACTCATTATTGCTTGATGCATCTTGTTAGAATCTGCATTACTTCTGCATTACTTAAATGATTTGATTTGATGATGAAAGATCGTAAAGTATACTTGTATCAATGAGCTTCTATAAAGTCCTTAACTGATTTAATGTACAAGGACTTAGAGTAACATCAAACTTATTAGGTTGATCTACGTTGAGTTGATAGGAGGAATAGGATTGATGTGTATAGGTTAGTCTGATGATCTATAAGGAAATATGTACAAGATTGCAGACTTAATTCTCCTATCGTGAAGCTTCAGACAAAACGTAAAGTCGATTTGCCAATCATAAAGCTTTAGACTCATCGCAAAGTTGTGGCTTATAATCGTAAAGTGGACAAAATCGTAAAGACAAGCAAAGCTCTCTCAGCAAGGATTGAACGTAGAGTGCTTTAGAATCGCAAGGTTAAAATCAAATGGTAGAGCACCTCCTAATTCGTTCGGCTGAAGAAAGACTCGTAAAGTACCAGACTTATCGTAAAGTTATCTTCAGGATGTAGAACCCACACTACAAATTCACATGATCGTAACGTAATCAGCTTTGACAGACTGGCATGGAAGAGCTGTTTGATTGAGAATCCCGATAATCTTTACCAAACACATTTAAGTGAAAATCGAAGACCAAATGATATGTCTAACAACAGTTTGCTGCAAGCGACAGGTCAAACTGGTTGGTGTGATTGCAGGCTGATATGACAGGCTAAACACCAGAAAGCTGACACCTAAAACTCAAAATGTCCACATCAAATATCTCAGAGTATCTGAAGCATTAAATGTGCCAACGAAAACCTAGCAACGGGAAGAAATCTTAAGCAGACTATAAAAGGGCTACAGAGTTTCAAATCAGAGGCAACGAATAAGAAATCAACGAGCCAAAAAGTCTGTCTAAACTAAAGAACATACTCTACGATTTGAACACCTGGTTCAAGTTGCTAAGTATTTGAGAAGAAGATATTAACGTCATCTTAGCAGCACCTCTCATAAACATTCAAACAACTGTTCATTCAGGTCTTAGTGACCATAGAGATTCAAGTCTGCGGGGCTTGAAGAGGGCAAGAGTGTCCTTGTCTTTGTGACTAAACTACCAAGTCTGCGGGGCTTGAAGAGATCTTTGTGTCCTTGTTGTAGTGACTAAAATATTCAAGTCTACTGGACTTGTAGAGGGCAAGAGTGTCCTGATCAGAGTGATCGAATTTATAATGGATTCCTACTTGTTAAAGTAGAAGAGTGGAATAGGAGTTGTTCAGTCTCCGAACCACTTAAAAATCTCTCTGTGTTATTTATCTTATTGTCTTATATTTATCTACACTATAATTGTTATTAATTTTCTAAGCTAAACTAAGAACTGAAGTCTTCAAGTTATCTTTAAGGGGAAATCTTTTATTTATCATATTTTTCGCTGTGGTAAATTAATCTGATTATCATCTATTGGACAAAAGGTTTAAATAAGTAATTTTTAAAGGATCTATTCAACCCCCTTCTAGATCTTAAGTGCCTTTGGGAAACAACAAGTGGTATAAGAGCAGGTTCTCACGAATACAAAGCTTACACTTTGAGTTGATCTATGGCACTAAACAAAACCAGTTCTGAGCTTAGTAGAGGAAACAAACCCACCTTTTTTAAATAGAGAAAAGTTTTCTAACTGGAAGGTACGTATGCAGACATATATGGATACGATCGATCATGATTTATTTGATGTTGTCCTAAATGGTCCATATGTTCCTACCAAGCTGACTCCAACAACTGAAGATCCAAACAAAGTTGTTGTTCAGCAAAGGATAGAATGGACAGAGAATGAAAAGAAGTTGGTGCAGCTGGATAAAAGAGCCAAGAATATTTTATTCATAACACTAGAAGATGAGTTGTTTGAAAACATCGTAAACTCCACTACCGCTAAAAAAGTCTGGGAAGCCCTATTAGTAATGCATGAAGGCACATAATAAGTCATAGAGAACAAGCAATCTCTCCTAACTGAACAATATGAAATGTTTTCTCATATCTCTGGAGAAAATATTACACCCACTTATGAACGTTTTAACGTTCTGCTGAACTCCTTGAGATCTTATGGAAAGGTCTATCCCAACAAAGATTTGAACATAAAATTCATGAGAGCTCTTGCAAGCAAATGGGAGGTCAAGACCACTGCCATTAGAGAATTAAAAAATCTGCATGAAATGACAATGCAAAAGCTTTACGGAAATCTTCTTACGTATGAGCTTGAACTGAATCAAAGAGCAGAAACTCTTTCTGAAAACAAAAGGAAAGATAAAGGAGTGGCTCTCAAAGCTTCTGTGGTTGCTTCAAAAGTTCCAACTGAGGATGATGAGGATGATGATCAAAGAGAAGCTGATGAAGATGAAGACATAACCTTACTTACTCGAAGGCTAAGGAAGTTTATGAAGAAAAGAAGCAGCTAAAAATCAAGGAATAACTTCAAAGGAAACAGTAGCAAGGATCAATATAAAGATCTTTGCTATAACTGCAAGAAACCTGACCATTTCATCGATGAGTGCACCAAACCTTGGCGAGAAGATCTCAAGAAGGACAAACAAAAGTCGTATGGAAAGAAAGAATACAAAGACTATAGAAAGCATAACAAGAAGGACAAAGGATATGTAGCTGAAGAATCATGAAGTGGGTCAAAAAATGATACAAGCTCAGACTTCAGTGATGATGAAGAACCACAACATGCAAATCTACGTCTGATGGCAATAGGTGAAGATTCCAACACAACTACTGATCGTCGAGTGATCGACATCAGTGAGGTATTTGACTTCAACTCTCCTAATGTTAGCATGGATGATTTAAGATTAGCTTTGTATGACATAACATTTGAATTACATAAATATATGAAGTTATTTAAGGTTCTTTCAAAGGATCATTCTTTACTTTAAAAGGAAAAAGAAAAGGTAAATGCAGAGTTGGAAACTACTGTATGAAACACTGCCTCCCTATCCAAATTTGAGGCTAAGAATGAGAACTTAAGAAAAATAGCTAAAAATTGTACACTGAGAGAAATTGCTCTTAATTCTCGAATAGAGGAATTAGAAAAGACAATCTCAATGTGGAATCGTTCTTCATCATCAATGGAAGCACTAATCACAAGTCAAAGAGTTGAATCTAATAGATCAGGACTGGGATTTGAAAATTCATCTTGTGATTCATGTGTGGAAAAATTAGTGGATACCAACATTAACCATGTCTCTTCCTCAAATAGAGACATTGTATTTGTAAAATTCAAAGAAAATTCTGAACCTTTTATTCCAAGTTGTCAAATCTCTGATGATCATATCGTTGTTCCAAAAGATAACAGATCACATGCTGGTCTAGGTTTTGTTAAACCACAGAGTAAATCCAAGTCTACGTTTTCACCACGAAAAGTCATCGAGTCTGACAAGTTTAACTCTACGAATCAACCTGGTATCAATCGTAGAGCTGGATCTTACTCTACGAAATTTCAAAATCATAAAACAACATTCAAATAGAAAAGAGATAAGACTTATTCTTCGTTTAATTTCAAATGAGAAGATATCCACACACACACACACTCACTTACACAATATATAAGATGTTGTAGTTGTTTCAAACATGGTCACAAAGCCGCATAATGTTATTACTCTGAGCATATTGTACACAAAGGACTCAAAATCAAACAGATTTGGGTCCCAAAGGGAACTAACATTGCTGGACCCAAATACATATGGATACTACAATAAAGAGTAGTCATTTTTGTAGGTACCAAGGAGATCTAAATCAATTTGGTATCTTGATAGCGGATGTTCCAGGCACATGACTGGCAACAAGGCACTCCTATTAGATTTTAAGGCTAAAGACGGTCCAGCTATTATCTTTGGAGATAATAAATCTGAAAAAACCAGAGGCTATAGCTTAATTAGCAATGGAGTTGTCTCATTCAATAAGGTAGCCTATGTTGATGGGCTAAAGCATAATCTCCTAAGTATAAGTCAACTGTGTGATAAAGGTCATCAAGTTACTTTTCTCAACAATCAATATCAAGTTCGAGATTTGGAAACTAACTCACTAAAGCTAACGGGATCTAGAGAAGGAAATGTGTATGTGGTCAATCTCTCTGAACTAAGTGCTTCCGCATCAGCTTGCTTCTTCGCCAAAGCCTCTGAAGATATAAGTTGGTTATGGCACAGAAGACTTTCTCACCTTAATTTCAAGAGTATGTCAAAACTCGTATCAAAGGATCGAGTCAGAGGTCTACTAAAGCTGAGCTTCGTTAAAGAAAGACCTTGCAAAGCATGTCAGCTGGGGAAGCAGACCAAGAACTCATTCAAGAGCAAAGCAATCAATTCAAATGACAGGCCTCTACAACTTCTTCATATGGATCTTTTTGGGCCTGTTCCAACTGCTAGTCTTGGAGGTAAAAGGTACTCTCTGGTAATAGTGGATGACTACTCCCGATTCACATGGGTATTCTTCATAAGATCTAAAGACGATACTAGTTCTCAACTGATCAAGTTCTTCAAGCAAGTGATGAATGAAAAAGGCGAGAAGATAAAAGCAATAAGGAGTGATCATGGAAGAGAATTCGACTATTCTGAAGTCAACCAATTCTGTGAAGATAATGGAATTATGCATAACTTCTCAACTCCAAGAACTCCACAACAAAATGGAGTGGCTAAAAGAAAGAATAGAACATTGATAGAAGCAGGAAGAACACTTCTTGTTGCTGCTCATCTTCTAGAATATTTTTGGGCAGAAGCAGTTAAGACGACATGTTATACTTAGAATAGGTCCTTGATTCACTCTACGCTCAAGAAGACACCCTACGAGCTGTGGAAAGGAAGGAAACCGAATATAAGTTATTTTTGTGCTTTTCGTTGTGCATGCTACATACTCAACAATGGTAAAAAGATATCTAACCAAGTTTCAGCCAAAGTCAGATTAAAGAATCTTTCTCAGATACTCTATGGAAAGTAAAGCTTATAGAGTGTTCAACAAGAACTCCTTAACAATAGAAGTCTCCATTCATGTCACCCTTGATGAGGCTGATTAAGGAACTTCAAAAAAGGCAACTTAACCTGAAGTGATCGTAGAGTTGGAACCTCAGATCGCTGAACAGAAGAACCCTATGACCGTTGAAGCTGAAATCGTAGAGCCAGACCCTACGATCGTTATACCTGATCAAGGAATCATAGAGTCTCTGATTCCAATCATGGGAACTCTACGAATTAATGAAGATGCGGAGCAAGAACCAAATCTAGAAGATCTCAAACAACAAGGTACAAGAACAGATGTCCCCTCAGGAAGCAGATGGGCAAAAGATCACATTCAAAATTTGATTATTGGAGATGCTAATGCAAGAGTTAGAACAAGGTCAGCTATATAAATAAATGCTTCTACCTCAGTTTTCTCTCTTAAATGGAGCCTAAGAAGATTGAAGAAGCTCTAGAAGATTCAAGTTGGAATGAGGCAATGCAAGAAGAACTAAATCAGTTCGAAAGAAGCAAAGTATGGAGACTAGTTCCAAGGCTAAGAAATCATCCAGTTATAGGCATAAAATGGGTCTTCAGAAACAAGATGGATGAAACTAGAGTGATCACAAGAAACAAGACAAGATTGGTCGCTAAAGGTTACTCTCAAGAAGAAGGAATTAACTTCGATGAAACCTTTGTACCGGTTGCCAGACTAGAAGCGATCAGGATGTTCTTTGCTTATGCAGCTCACATGAAGTTCAAAGTTTTCCAAATGGATGTAAAGAATGCATTTCTAAATGATGAACTGTAAGAAGAGGTTTACATTGAACAACCTCCAGGTTCTATCGACTCCACTCATTCTAATTATGTATATAAATTAGATAAAGAACTTTATGATTTAAAGCAAGCACCTAGAGTATGGTATGAAACTCTCACTAATTATCTTGTTGAAAATGGATTTACTAGAGATAGGTAGACACAACTCTGTTCCTTAGGATACATAAAAGCAAAATATTATTAGTACAAATCTATGTAGATGATATTATCTTTGGTTCTACTGACGAAAAATTATGTGAGATATTTGCTAAGCTAATGCAAAGCAGGTTTGAAATGAGCATGATGGGTGAGCTGAATTATTTCCTTGGACTCCAAGTAAAACAGACAAATGAAGGGATCTTCATCAACCAAGCCAAGTATATCAAGGACTTACTTAAAAAATATGGCATGGAATCAGCTACTCCCATGAAAACTCATATGGCCTCTGCGACTAAATTAGACAAGGATGAAAAGGGTAAGAGTATTGAGATTACTCAATACAGAGGTATTATTGGATCTCTCTTATACTTAACTGCTAGTAGACCAGATATTATGTTCTTTACATGTATTTGTGCTAGATTTCAAGCTAACCCTAAGGAATCTCATCTAACTGTTGTCAAAAGGATTTTCAGATATCTCAAGGATACTCCATATTTGGGATTGTGGTATCTCAAGGAGTCTCCCTTTGATCGAATAGGATACTCTGATGCAGACTTTGCAGGATGTAAAATAGATAGGAAAAGTACTGGCAGAACATGTCAATTTTTAGGTAATAGACTTGTCTTATGGTTTAGCAAGAAACAAAATTCAGTCTCAACATCTACTACAAAGGCTGAATATATAACAGCTGGAAGTTGTTGTGCTCAAATCTTATATATGAAGAACCAGCTAGCTGACTGTGGGTTTAGTCTATTCCCATATTTTATGATAATACTAGTGTTATATTTATTACCCATAACCTTGTCATGCATTCAAGAACTAAACATATAGACAGTAGATATCACTTTATTAGACACCATGCGCAAAACAAGAATATATCATTACATTTTATTCCCACTGAAAATCAGCTAACGGATGTGTTTACAAAACCACTAGATGAATCTAGATTCAACAAATTGATAAGTGAATTAGGTATGCTTAATTTGCATCCTTAGTTTTATATTTCAAAATGGTACTAACGAGTGCAGGCAAAAAATGAGAAGTTCTTGTAGAGTCAAAAGCGGATCATAGAACGATGATAGGATCACTAAGCTAAACAAGAAGTTCGTAGAGCTAGCCAGGATCACTCTACGAAAAATAAACTTAAGGCAGTTTTGCCTTATAGCGCGTAACAGTCACGCAAGTAAAGATAGGAAGTTACTGCCATACAACTGTAAAAACGCAGCACAAGAAGCAATGTGCAATAAATCATATCATCCCACGTCTCCCACTCAGGAAAAATAAGAGGGAAGTAATATTAAAATCATTTCAAATTTCCCTCTGACCCTTACGATTCTCTCACTTCTCAAATAAGAAATCTTTATCTCTATTCTACCCTATCTTTCAAACTTCAAAAAGCTTAAACATTTTTGTGATCTTTCAGCACAACTCCAACAAAATAGCAGATATTCAAATTGTGACTAGCATTCAGCTGTGCTCTGTTAAGTTCGTAGAAGAGAAGAAGAAGTTCAAGGATGTACTCAAGCTTGTGCGGGCAGCTGGCTTCTCCGAATGTTTGGAAGCAAACACTCGAATTTACACAGAACTTATTCAGGAATTCTATCTAAATGCTGAGTGTGCTAATGGGAGCCTAACCACCAAAGTTAAAGGCACGTTACTATAGATGGGAATATAAGAAATCAATCTAAACCTAGGGTTTGTCAGTTAAGGCATTACCTCCCTTGATGAGATTGATACAAAGGAAAGATTAAAGCTCATGGGTCATCAGAAGAATCTCCAACTCAAGGGATACAAGAAGAAAGAATTTCCTCCAGAGTATGAGTTCCTTGCAGAGATAGTGGGCAAATGTATCATCTGTAAAGACTCTGCTCATGACTCAGTTAGTGAACTACAACTGAGATTAATGACAATCATTGTTCAGAAGAAGAAAATTAGCTTTGGTGCCATCTTTCTAAACTGGCTGGGAAACTGGATTGATGACTACGGCAAGATGAAAGGCAAAAGGAAAAGTTGTCCCTAAGATGTTTCATAGGAGATTAATAAGCATCATTCTAAAGAAGAGGTTAAGGGACAGGATTTTTGAGAAGGAAGGGGAGCCTCTGAACGCCAACAAAAGAATGACTCCCAGGTTATTCAATAACTGGAAGAAAAATCCAGTGGAGAATCTGAAGTCCAAACAATCTGAAGGAGGAAGTGAGAGAACCATCAATGAAGTCCAGAAGCCCATAAAAGGAAAAGGAAAAAGGAAAATAACAGTTATTGAAGAAGAAGTATCTCAAGGGTCTATAGCTCCTGCAACTCAGAGTGAGCCAGACTCTACTACTGATCAACCAGTCAAGAAGAAGATGAAGAAGATTGAAAAACAAGCACCGACAATTGCTACGTAACCTCTGGATAGTTCCACAAATCCAAAGGAAAAAGAGGATGTCAACACTCCTTTGTCTAAAATGATTTTAAAGAAGAAGAGGATTCTTCGTAAAAGGAAAGTTCATGTTCAGCTTGAAGAACAAGTTGGAGAATCTATGCCCACTATGATCGTAGAGCATGAAGAAGAAGACAAAGAGGAAGATGAAGAAATCCCTGAGCTCACAAGAAAGAATAAAGGGAAACCTAGATCCTCCTCTGAAGCAAATATGAAAGTTGATTCTGCTGAGAAGACAATTATGTTTGAATCTCAAAGTGTCGTTCAGACATTGTTAGAGATAGCAACAGTATCTGAGTCAAGACCCACTGAAGGGTTGGCTATGAAGGATGACATTCCTAAGCCAAATGAAGAAACTGACCCGGCTGTGATGGTTACTACATCTGAGGCCCAAGGGAATGAAGAAGTGGCTATGACTGCTGAACAGCAAGAGCCTAAGGGAGCAAATGTTGAACTGGCTGAGAAGGATTTAAGTCCTGAGCCTCAAACAAAGAAGAAGAAGAAGAAAACAGAAGAAGAAAAAAAAAGAGAAAAAAGAAAGAGTAGAGAACCAAGTACAAAGAAGATTCTGCTCAACGATCGCTGCAATCTTCAGATACATCTCTACAAGTAACTCATGTTATTGAAGCAGTTGTAGATGAAGTTAATAAGGGTTATGACCCTACAATCGTAAAGCTAGAGGATCCCACATCAGAGGGGGAGCAACCAATCGGGTATTCAGTTCTTCCTCCCTCCATTCCTTCTACATCCAAAGGGATTCGAAGGCGAATTGTACTTGAAGTATATGAGGATTCAAATGTCACCCTACCTGACAAATGGATAAGATCTGGTGAAGGACGAATGAGACTGGTCTCGTTAAGTGCAGATGAGCTCTATGACTATCTCCTTGATCCTGAATTGGATCGTAGCACCACACTCTACGATCCTAATCCTGCTAGTGATTAAACGCTCTACTTTCTGCCACTTCTGCCGCTAGTAAAGGTTATCAGTTTAGGAGACTAGAGCTTTATTCGATGGTGATATTCCCGTTATCCAAACTTACCTCTGGTAGCTCAAAATTTCCCACGTGTGCTTACTTACGCCACTAAGCTGATATGCTCCCAACCCCACAATCTCTCTACAATCTATCAAAAGGTACATATTGTCCCACTCTCATTTCTAAATCATGTTTTTCCTTCATATGATTGGGACAAGGGTATTGAAGATTCGATTTCTCAAGTCTATGAATCCTTGACTTCTTCACACCTTGCACCAACTGCACCAATACCAAGTTCCTCAATTGTAGAGTTTCAAAACCCTACAATTGATATCGAGAATACAAGTTCTCCAGTCGTAGAGCTTACACACTATATGCCTGATGCACAAACATCACTCTCTCCGCTCATAGAGTCTCAAAACTTTATGATCGGTATTCATAATTCTACCTCTTCAGTACAGCACACAGAATCTCCCTCACCAATTCATGTGTCCACCTTTCTAACAACACCAAATCAATCACCCATTCACTCCCACTCACAAGCTACTCCACAGTCAGATAAACTCAAAACTCCTATAAGTGTATCTTTAAAACCATCACCAGTTAGTTCTCACGTCCATCCTCCCACACAAGAACATACTCCATCCATTCCCTCTAGTATTCCTTCTTTGTCCAAGAATGAATTCTTTGATCTACCTCTCGCACTAGTTCACCTATCCCAAGGTCCTACAGAAAGTTCTACACTTCCACTTGATCGAATCATGGCCCGTCTAGAAGCTATCCCCATTACTGCTCAATTGACTGAATTGACAACTACTATGTCTCAAGACATAAAAGAAAAACTTAAGCAAAACTTTACTGAGCTTCGACATCAAATGACCGATATTAGTACTGTCGTTGGTCATCTACCTGGCGACTTGGGCAGAGAACTTCAAAAGCAATTGAAATCTATGTTCAAGGGCATGTCTGCACGCCTTCATGATAGAGATAAAATATTTCTCAAAGTTCTTGACGAACACAAATAGACAATGCAGACCCTTTAGCAGCAAAATGAGTAGTCTATCAAATTGCTGACCTCTAAAGTTTTTGAGCTCAGCACTGGCTTATCTAACTTTAAACATGATATGGAGTTAAATGCCAACACCACAACTACTTTAATCACCCAGTACAATGAGCATGCTGCTGATCGACAACGGGAAATCCGTGCTGATATTGCCATGAACTCCTCCCAGATCCAAGAGCTAGTAGACTCCACCCAGCATCTCTCACGGGTACATGATGATAAAAAGGGGGAGAAAGGGCAAGGGGAGAAAGGAAGTGAAGGAAATAGGGGGAGACAGGGAAACAGACAGGGACCTTCTTCACGAAGGGAAGAATGGACCCTACAAGGTTTACCAATAGAACCAGGATCGTTGAATGTAGTAACAAAGACTAGCATAAGCATTCCATCCGGCATATCTGAACAGAAATCTTCAAGGGACTCGTGTCGTAGGAGAAGAAAGAATACTCTTTCCTAACCTTGGTCCACGAGACTCTATTGAAGAAATCAGAAGAAAAAATGTTGAGTTACAAGAAGCTTCGGATCACAGAAGAATAGCTTAGAAGAAATGGCTTACATTGGTATCCATTCCTTGCTAGAATCTGATAAATTATGTAAAACTATTTAAACATCAATAAATTCATTCTTTTAATCTAGCAATACAGTGGCTTACTGTATTTTAAGTCATATTTACATTTCAAGCAATGCATCTTAACTATCATATGAAACTGCTGGTTTTGTCATCATCAAATAGGGGGAGATTGTTAGAATCTGCATTACTTATATGATTTGATTTGATGATGAAAGATCGTAAAGTATACTTGTATCAATGAGCTTCTGTAAAGTCCTTAACTGATTTAATGTACAAGGACTTAGAGTAAGATCAAACTTGTTAGGTTGATTTATGTTGAGTTGATGGGAGGTATAGGATTGATGTGTATAGGTTAATCTGATGAGTTATAAGGAAATATGTACAAGATTGCAAACTTAATTCTCCTATCGTAAAGCTTTAGACAAAACGTAAAGTCGATTTGCCAATCGTAAAGCTTTAAACTCATCGCAAAGTTGTGGCTTATAATCGTAAAGTGGACAAAATCGTAAAGACAAGCAAAGTTCTCTTAGCAAGGATTGAACGTAGAGTGCTTCAGAATCGCAAGGTTAAAATCAAATGGTAGAGCACCTCCTAATTCGTTCGGCTGAAGAAAGACTCGTAAAGTACCAGACTTATCAAAAAGTTATCTTCAGGACGTAGAACCCACACTACGAACTCACATGATCGTAAAGTAATCAGCTCTGACAGACTGACATGGAAGAACTGCTTGATTGAGAATCCCGATAATCTTTACCAAACACACTTAAGTGAAAATCGAAGACCAAATGATATGTCTAACATCTAGTTTGTTGTAAGCGACGGGTCAAACTGGTTGGTGAGATTGCAGGCTGATATGACAGGCTAAACACCAGAAAATTGACACCTAAAACTCAAAATGTCCACATCAAATATCTCAGAGTATCTGAAGCATTAAATGTACTAACGGAAACCTAGCAACGGGAAAAAATCTTAGGCAGATTACAAAAGGGCTACAGAGTTTCAAATCAGAGGCAACAAACAAGAAATCAACGAGCCAAAAAGTCTGTCTAAACTAAAGAACGCACTCTACAATTTGAATACCTGGTTCAAGCTGCTAAGTATTTGAGAAGAAGATATTAACGTCATCTTAGCAGCACCTCTCACAAACATTCAAACAACTGCTCGTTCAGGTCTTAGTGACTATAGAGATTCAAGTCAACGGGGCTTGAAGAGGGCAAGAGTGTCCTGATCAGAGTGATCGAATTTATAGTAGATTCCTATTTGTTGAAGTAGAAGAGTGGAGTAGGAGTTGTTTAGTCTTCAAACCACTTAAAAATCTCTTTGTATTATTTATCTTATTGTCTTATATTTATCTACACTATAATTGTTATTAATTTTCTAAGCTAAACTAAGAACTGAAGTCTTCAAGTTATCTTTAAGGGGAAATCTTTTAATTATCATATTTTTCGCTGTGCTAAATTAATCTGATTATCATCTATTGGACAAAAGGTTTAAACAAGTAATTTTTAAAGGATCTATTCAACCCCCCCTTTCTAGATCTTAAGTGCCTTTGGAAAATAACACATCTCATTTGTAATTTTCGGTGTAGTTCGAGAACACTTAGTCACATCTCCATACCCACCACTAAGATGTTTTTTAAATCTTTTGATTCCTCCATTAACCTTTTTCCCCACAGAGTGTGCATTGCACAAGATTTTTATTGCTCAATTTCGGTCAAAATTCGTACTTCCACCCCAGATCCTTATACTTGGCCTTTCTTTTAGGATCCTTACTTAGATCATAACCCTTTGCTCCCGATCTTTCCGCCATTTAACTATCTACAAAATATAATTTATAACTATATTATAAGCATAAGACAACAATGCATCACATTCATATTTCATGACCTATTAACCACTAAGCATTTAAGCAGTAAGCAACAAACATGCATTTAGTTACCAATAATTTATAAATTTATACTATAATATATAATAATATGTAAATATCATAAATCAGACCCAAATAAAAATTAAAAAAATTTAAGCATCAACAATAGTCAACACTCAGCAGAGTATAATAAAGGGCAGAACAGAGCATAAAACATCAAAATAGATGGAAGAGAAGCTAGAAGAAGAGAATGATAAAAGAAAGAGAAAAAAAAGGTCATCGGTCAGAGTAGAGGCAAGTTGTCGGTGGAAAAAGAGAAGTTAGAAGAAGAGGAGGAGAATATAGAAGAAGAAGAATAGTAAAATAATAGAAGAAGAAAGAGAAGCATACCTGTTTAAAGTTGTCGGTTGGAGTAAAGGCCGAAGTCGTCGAACTGTTAGACTTGCGGCATTATCAATGAGTTTCCTCTCTGTTGCTCTTACTCTCTCCCTTCTCTATTACTACTTCTCCCTCTCTGTTGTTGCGAGCCGATTAGGTTTAGATTTTAGAGATTTGGTCGAGCTGACCTTTTTTTTTAACCCAGTTAAACTTCGGGTCAAACAATACCTTCCTTGTCCAGGTCGATTGTTTAGCAGTTTAGTCGTCCAAGTCGCTGCAAAGTCGTCCAAGTCGTCTCTTTCTTCGTTTGAGCACTCGACTTTCTCCCCTCCCACCAAGTCGTCCATACGCCTTGCCCATTAAGCACCGACTAGACACCTAAGCAACGCCTAGGCGACAACTTGATAACCGTGACTGTGCATCGTGGTTTACAAACCCATCACATTGTGAAGCCAGCCAGGGGGGGAATAAAAAGAAAACAAAGGAGAAGAAGAAAGTTGTTGCCGATATATTATTTTGCTATTGTTGTACTACTGTTTTGTAGCTGCTTTGCTGCTGTTTTTTGTTGTTGCAATTTCATCTTTGTGACGGCTACATGTTTATACTTGTGTAAACAAAAGGGAGGTAACCCTAATTAAGTTTAAGCTTCTCTTGTCACCTTCAGACATGGCCCAAAACATAATACTAGTTCAACCCACATTTTAAACAGCCCAATTCTATATTTGTTTTTACCTCATAAACAACCCCACTACAAACATGTACATATTTTTTATACCAAAATTACATTCACGTACCTTTGGGTTATCTTTTTATTAAGCCTTCATCTTGTACTTTGGTATTAAAAAAAATACAAATTACTAAAATTAATATGAATAAATAATTACATAGAGCAGCATGATCGATTTGACAGACTTAAGCTATTTGTAGTATTAAAATCAAAATCGGCGATGCATCAAACCGATTTCATTCATAAGTCAAGCTAGCCGTCTTTGATTTTAGAAGAATAACTATTTTCATTGATTTGACATGATTTGATTTTTTGATTTTTTCTTCAACCCTGTCACCACAATAACAAATCTATCTTCTGCTCCGTTTTCACTCGCACATAAACACACAGACTATGCGGATATATGTATATATACATATACGTAGAAAGTTAAGGTGCACGTATCTTGATTTCCATCAATGATCTACAATTATTAGTGCATAGGTCTGTTATTGATGCAAATAGCCCATAAAACTATACTAGTGAATCCTTTCATCATCATCGTGGGAGAAAGGAACTTCCAATATCAAAGGGGGGAGAATTGTAAATGAAAGAAAAAAGAGAATGAGGAGGAATTTGTTGTCAACTGTTAAGTGAAACCTAAAACCCAGACGACATTCACTGAAAAACTATATCAATGTAACTTGGGTTCTCTAAATCTGTCACTGTTTTCAATTGAGTTCATTACTTGCATCATTATTTTCGGTTGAGCAATGTTTCAATTAGGATGACAAAAAGCTTAAATAGTGGGTAGGGTTTGAGTTTAGATTTTATAATTATTATTATAATTATTATTATTACTATTAAAGGCGGGATTTAGGAAGAACAAAAGATACATAAATTGTGTTTTGATTTATTATCTTAAGGTGATTTACTTTGATGTCAGTAATAAAAAAAGAAGAAAATATGATTTTCACATGTAAAAAACACCTTAAATTAGTTAGCTTTAATTAAAAGTTTTACTTTTACTTATTTTGAAATGTCATCTATTTAATTGAAAAAATAAAAATTAACAAGTTTTACGTTTAAAAAAAGACATATTTTCTTTTCTGGATGAAGAAATAAAAGAAAAAAAAAATAATAAACACTGTCCTTTGTAATATTAAAGAAAATAGAAAGTCCTAAAACTTAAATAGTGGGTAGGGTTTGAGTTTAGAAATTTTTTATTATTATTAAATGCAGGATTTATAAAGAACAAAAAGATACATAAATTGTGTTTTGATTTATTATCTTTCTAAAATATATTTAAGATGATTTACTTTGATGTCAGTAATAAAAAAATACGATTTTCACATGTAAAAAACACCTCAAATTAGTTAGCTTTAATTAAAAGTTTTACTTTTACCGTTTCTAAAATGTCATGATCTATTTAATTGAAAAAAATAAAAATTAACAAGTTTTACGATTAAAAAAAAGACCTATCATTGTCCTTTGTAATATTAAAGAAGATAGAAAGTCCTAAAAACTTAAATAGTGGGTATGGTTTGAGTTTAGAATTTTTTTTTTATTATTAAAGGCAGGATTTAGGAAGAACAAAAAGATACATAAATTGTGTTTTGATTTATTATCTTTCTAAAATATATTTAAGATGATTTATTTTGATGTTAGTAATAAAAAAAGAAGAAGAAAATATAATTTTCACATGTGAAAAACACCTCAAATTAGTTAGCTTTAATTAAAAGTTTTGCTTTTATCTTTTCTGTAATGTCATCTATTTAATTGAAAAAATAAAAATTAACAAGTTTTACGATTAAAAAGAAAGACCTATTTTCTTTTTTGGATGAAGAAATAAAAGAAAAAAAATAATAAACACTGTCCTTCATTCCTTTGTAGTACTAGAAGATAGAAAGTCCTCGGGAGTAGCAAAAGTTCAGTTAACTTGGTTTCATCATCCATTCGTCACATTTCTTAGATATTTCTTCTGTACATATTATTACAGATTCCCTCTCCTTATTTTTCCTCTCCGTAAAAATTCTATCAACTGGCCCTAGTTCGGCTGATTGTTGATTTGTGGAGTGATGGAGGTGGAGGTGAGAGTAGTAGCAGGGATAGAGAGCTGCTTTGTATCACTCCCACTCTACTTGATCCAAATCCTAGAATCAACTCGCTCTGGTTCTGGCCCTCTCCCCCCATTTCTTGCCCTCGAGCTCCATTCTCGCGATGGCGACCAGCTCTGGCACGTCTCTTGGTCTGGCTCTGCCTCTGATTCTTCTGCCATAGAGGTACTTTATCAATTTCACCAATTCAGCTTTAATTTACTTGAATTGATTGATTTTGTTTTTCGGTGAAACTTGGCTAGTTCGGTTTTGTTGATCATTTACATAAATGGATCAGCTATTAAGTTTTATGATAGTGTTTGTGTGAAATTGACAAGATGAACCTTGGCAAATTCGTTTCATGAGGATTCTGTATAAATGAGCTAGCTAAATTTATCTGTTGTTACTCCCTTCGTCCCACAAAAGAGTCCCATTTGCAATTTTGTTTGTTTGATGATAGTATAAAATGAGGCAATGTCCTTAAATTTAACCTCACGATTTTACTATCATGCCATCACTACTAAACTAAAACACTCACTCTATTTAAGGATAAACATGGAAGAAAAATATATGCTTAAAGGTTGCAAATTTTGCAAATGGACTCTTTTTATGGAATGGAGGGAGTATTATTTATCTGTTCCTGTATGCTGGTCCTGGAATGTTCATGTCCAAGTGTGAAAGGTGCAATTATATGAAAATAGGCTTAGCTGTTATACCTGTACAATTCAGTATTTTTAACGGAATCAATTGTTAATGAAGAGTGGCAAATTGGCAATTACATTTTAAGTGTGCATGTATGCACTTAGTACATGGATTTTCAATTATCTTATATGACCTTTGCCAGCTTTACTTGTTCACTTACTTGGATTATGTGTGGCACACATTAGAAGGGATGCAACATTTGTATAATACTCCCTTAGTTCCAAAATATAGGATCAAGTTTGATTTTTTAAAGTCAATTTGAGGTATTCTTAAATTCAAAATTGGCGTGATTTATTTATCTCTTGAAAATAATGTCTTGTAATTAGCAGTAGTATTTCAGTAATTTAAAATATTCATAATTATATTGTCTAAAAATAGGTAAATCCATATCAATTTTGAATTTGAAAATATTTTAAATTGACATCAAAAAGTCAATATTGATCCTATCTTTTAAAATGAACTCACATGCTATATTCCATCCGTTTGGAAATAACGTGATTCCTACTTTTTTTTGTTGATATTATTTTTTGTCTCTTATTTGAAGGTTTATATAGGGCACGCTTAGACATAATTATTTTAATATTATTTTTAATAATAATAATAATTTTTAGTATTTTGTTTGATTAAAAAAAACATGCAGAAAGATTATTTCTAAGCATGACTTATACTATACAAACCTTAATATTGGGGAAAAAAGTCTGAAAAAAGTAGTACTCTTTTAGCAAAGTATTTCACATATGTTAATAATTTATGAAAAATATATTCTATTAATACGTTTCAACACGTCTTTGTGACCTGGCACTCATACTCGAGAGAAAGGGACAATTAAAAGTCTAGCATATGTAAAACTAAAACTTTGTTGATGATTTTCACTCATTTTCTAGTGTATAACTTTTATCCTGACGATTCACAGAGGTCATCTTTGTAGAAAAAAATTCACCAATTTCTTCGTCTGCTGTCACTTGTAGATTGCTCAACAATTTGCAGAGTGCATTTACCTGTCAGATCATACAATTGTGCAAGTACGAGCTGTTCCTAATCTGCCAAAAGCGACTCTTGTGACAATAGAACCCCATACTGAGGATGATTGGGAAGTTTTGGAGCTTAACGCAGAGCTTGCGGAGGCATCTATACTAAAGCAGGTGCATTGTTGATCTCCAGTAATTGTTTTATTTTTCTTTAGTGCTAGTGACTCACTCCCCTCTTCAATTATACCTTGATTGGACAAGGTCTTACATATAAATTCGCCCCTCTTAATTTTTTCCTCCACATTTCAACCTCTTGACATCTAAGAATGCTGAAAAAAGACAAGGGTAAAATCCGAAGAATTGTAGGAGTGTTACCTTTTCCAATGTTTATGGACATTACTAGTTTTAACATGAACTTTTCCTATTGGATTTTTTTTATTGATTATGAGACCTATCTATACTATACCTCCTACGTTCCAAAAATATAAGATTAAGTTTAACTTTTCAAAATCAGTTTGGGATATTTTCAATTCCAAAAGTGATCCGATTCATTTAACTTTTAAAATTGTTTAGATAGTTTATAATTTTCATAATTATAATGTCTAAAACTAATTTATATCAATTTTAAATATTTCTATTTGACTTCAAAAAATCAATTTGAAGTATTTTATATGAGAAGAGAACAACTAATGTTTGATGTTTCCCGTGCATTCAAGGAGCTAACTTTATAAACTGTTCAATCATCCTTGTCACCATTTGATTCCTATCCACTCACTTGATTGTTGGGGTTTGGAAGGCAGCAATCGCATTCTCCCGTGAAACATCATGATTGACCTCTACATTGAAACCAATCATGAATGAGGTGAACCTCAATTTTGATAATGGCTCACAACTGGACTTAAGAGATCAGTGATTTTCAAGATTTAAGAAATAAAACTGAAGAGGTAATCCTTTGAAGTGTGGGCTTTGTAACCAAATGACACCAGAGCCTTCGCCCCTGATTCCCAATCTAGAATAAGCTTAATGAAAAGTATCGATCCCAGATGATTTCTAAAAGCATTTTCCTAATTTAGTTTTGCAGGAGTTGTTTTTGTTACTTATCCAATACCAAAGTTGTTGGCTAGCATAATTACTATCATAGGAAAACTTATCAATGTCACCTTTATCTTCACAATCGCATAGTACTGCACGATCTTTATCTCAAACATCCCATTGCAACCCTTCCTATAAGAACTCAAAAGGACAAGCATAAAACCTTCCTTTCACTTATTTAATCTCCAGCGTATTACTGTATTAGTGATACTTGTAATGTATGACTTTTAAAAAGGAAAATAGAAAAAGAAAAATAAATTTATTTAATAATCTAAATTTCAAGTTTGTCAAGTGGCTGCCATTCCTTACAAAAGTTCTTGATATTTTGTTCAGATCTCTGAACACCTCTGGAAAGTGTCTATAGCCTCCCACTTTAATCGTTTGGTCCCTCTAGTGTGCACATGGTTTTTTACTTCCTTCTCTTCTCTTTTCTTTTTGGAGGGGGTGGATAGGGAGGGGAAGAGAGGAGAGAGATCATCTCTTCTGTCCAAATATTGCTAAATGCATGTTAATTAATACAGGTGGGGCTTGTCCATGAAGGAATGAGATTCCCTTTGTGGTTGCATGGTCGAACAATCATTACGTTCCTCGTCGTCTCAACCTTACCCAAGAACCATATAGGTAAGATAATACCCCCCAATCATTATGCTTTTTCTTTGTTATTTGTTGTTATCTGCTGCTCAGTCATGTTGCTTAGCTGAATAGCTTGCTATGATCAATTGTTGTCATCATCATTTTTGTAATCCCTCCCTTCAAATTAGAGGGTCATGGTCAGCATGGATGTGTAATTTAATGTTTTTTGGGGTAACTTGTTCTGTTTATACCCACTCTGTATGTATGTGACGCCCACATATTTATATCACTATTCTTTAAAAGGCAATACTACTCATTTATGTTCTAGTTGCATTAGTTTTGTATATGGCACAAAGATCTTGGGACATCCCACAGAGAAAGCATGACAGTCAATTCAGCATGGAGGAATTATTACTGTATTACTGCTAATTATTACCAATTGACCATCTGCATCACAACATACAATGAGAGTTTGTTTCTAACAAAATAAATGTTTACGAACAAATCATACAGGATACCATTCTTTCTTTTCTATATAAACTCCGTCAAACTCAATAATAATCATACTTACTATTGGCCACATTAAATGGCAGGCATGGACATTTTTATGATTAACTTTTAGGATCTCATGAGTTTGAATTTAGATAATGATCTACATAATAAGAAATGTTCATTATGAATTTATATCTGACTTTTGAATATTGGCAGTGCAACTTAAACCAAGAACTGAAGTTGCAGTTGCTCCAAAGAGACGCAAAACAAATGTTAACTCTTCTGGAGATTCCTCTGTACCATCTGAGGACAAAAACCATCTCACTACAAAGGCACTTCTGCGTATCCAGGATCCAGATAGTAGATTTATTCACAACTGTGAGATCAATGGTCTTGAAATGGGAGTGGTGATCACTTCTGCCGTCTTTATCCATCCAGAAACAGCTAAAAATTATTCATTCGAGTCACTTCAGTTTGTAATTATTGAGCCTAGATTGGCACCAAAGGAGAGCAAGACGAATCATGAGACAGATAAACAAAAAGTAAGGAGCTCAATTGCAAAGGAAATTTACCATGGAGTTCCAATTGGCAAGCAGGATTACCGCCAGACTGTTGTTCGTCTTTTAATTTCAGGGTCAGTGGCTAAAGGCCATATAATGCTTTCTCGGTCGCTTCGTCTTTATTTAAGAGCAAGTCGACACTCATGTATGTTAATTTTTCCTTAAATTGAATACTATCTTCATTGAACCGTCATTTTCTTTTCTTCTAACCACATTTTAAAAAAGGTTCAACCACTTTAATTGATCAAATGAAAACGATGACCAAGTGCATTCAGATTTTCTTTTAGAAATATCTAGTCAAGGATTATTGCAATTTTGAATTTTAGTCTGACATATATTTCAGCATTGAAAGTAAAAGGTGCTACATGCTAGCAGCTGTTTGTTTCATAAGAACTAGTATTATTTTGGCAGTTGCATAAAATCACGTACTCATAGTATCATTTGTACTCCCTCCGTCCTATAAAAGGAGTCCATTTTTTTATGGGGCATAATTTTCGGTATTAAGGTTTGAATAGAACACACTTTGATTTATTTCGATTATCAAGGTTTGAATTGAATGCACTTCAACATATTTTTTTTTTTCTAATAATTTTCCAATAATAAATTTTTAGTCTTCAAAATTTAATATTGTTAAAGCTAATCGAAAAAATTTAGATCTAAGTTCGTCATATGTAAACCTTAGTATTCACAAAAAAAGCCAACAAAAGAAATAGGACTCTTTTCTAGGACGGAGGGGGAATTCAATCATCATTTTGACTCTAGATACACTATTGATTTGTGTGAATTCTATTTGTTGCAGTTGGATTCGATTGTTGTCCATCCATGGCCTTTGAAGTTTCCTGCTAGCATGTGGCATTTGTTAACCCTTACTTTAATTTGGTGTCTCCTCAATGCCTTAATTTTTCGTAGTTGTAATTTCTGCTTATTGTGTCGGGCACAAAAATGGCCATCTTGTTTGTGCTTTTAGATTTTTTTCCTCTAAAAAAAATAATTTACATATTTCACAACATATATAGGTTTCTTTTATTTTTTTTTCTCTCTTTTTATAGACTAAATAAAAATTCCAATTTCATGAGCTGGTTACCTCTTATAGTTTTACCTTGGTGCTCATATTTTAAACAGGCAATGGATCATTCTTAACTATCTACGTTTTGATAAAGGGAAATTTTGTTATAACAGAGTAACAAATCATACCCCAACCACAAGTTATTGCCTCACTCGAACTGGCTAGCTAAGTAGGCTGTATTGAATATATTGGGTAAGCTCTTATATGTTGGGATCCCTCCTGGTAGACAACTAGTGTGGGATCTTACAAGGCCCCTGTTACATCCCTGACATCCTTGCTAGACAATTCATTGCATTATGCTCAACTTTATTCATTGGGTACACTCTGAACAATTTTTAACCCCCGCTGGAAGGGTCTGCTATCAGCAAAATTGGTTGAACCCATGTGACCCAGATTACCTCCAAGTGGGATAGTCGAGACATCGCCCACAAAATTGAGCTTACGTGGGAATGATCTCTTTCCCACAATTCCAATGTGCGATTAGGGAGTCTTACAATTTTATGAACTTATTATCTAATCTTTTAGATTATTTTGGGGTTCTTTTGGTTATGTTTCTAATACAATGAACTGTAAAAAAGTTTTTTAAATGAGCTATTCTTCTGCTTTCAGGGATTTATTTAAAGAGATGCAATCTTAATTTGAAGAAAGATACTCCTTCATTTTCCCTTTCACCTTGCCAATTTAAGATGTTCAGAAAGGAGGTCACTGAGAACAATGTTTTCGAAGTTTTGGGTAGCCACAAGAATCGTCATAGTGAACATGACAAGACCTACTCTGATACTGATATGGGTATAATTGATTGGTCAGTCCATGAAAGAGTTGTTGCAGCTCTTTCTTACGAATCCCTTGGTAATGAGAATAAGGAAGCTGCTACAAGACCCAACAGTAAAAAGGGTATACTTAGTCTTCTGCGTGCATGGTGTTTAGCTCAACTTGATGCCATTGTTTCAAATGCAGGAGTGGATGTTACTTCACTGATTTTAGGAAATCAAACATTGCTTCACTTTGAAGTGAAGAATCATGAGTTTGCAAAGCATGAAAAGCTAGCAGGATCATGTAATGGTTCTTCTGGAATCAGAAATAGAACTGTTGAACCATCAGTTGAAATCCTGTATGTGCTGTCTATTTCCGAGGAATGTCTGGGTGGAGAAAAATTTAGTGCATATGAACTTCCATTAACTGAAGAAAACAGGGACAACAATCAACAGAGAAGCTTGGAATTGTTGGTAGAAAAGCTGAATGTGAGTGAAGGTGTCTCTTTTGATTCTGTTAAGGAAAGAACCTCTGATAAATACTTGCACTTGGCTATTTCTTCCTTGAGCTGGATGGGTACAGCTGCTTCTGATGTGACCAATAGTAGGTACTTCTCTTTATGTCTGCTTTGAGCTATTATGAGCTAACTTATAACTGCTATTCTCAGACAACCATGTTTGTTTTATGTTACCGCTTTTACTTGCATGATCCATGCACAAATCTAGAAAAGTGTTGTTTTAGAAGCAGCTATCCAATATTTTGGAGATTGCGAAAGATAGGTTGATGATGCTCATAGCACGAATAAGTTAAAACATGCAAATTCCATGCTAGATGGAGGATTTTTGGTCCTATATATATACATAATGGCTATCCATAGGATTTTGTACTCTCTTCTGAACTTATACATGAAAATATGTCAAATTTGACATTATTTGTTGGTTCAATTAGAGTTTTGTTGGAATAAATTTTTCCTCATCTGCTCATCTCTATCTTATTCATTAACATTAGCTCGATCATTTCTCCAATTTAAAATGTCTTATTCCTCGAAAACTTTCTTTTACTAAAGTTGCTGATAGTGTAATTTTCTGTCATCAGGTATTTAATTCTTCTTTATAGATAATAGAATATATATAAACACATTTCGAAAATATCATCTATATTTATTATACATTTGTTAAATTAAATATTCCTGATATAGTAGAATTTAGACAGAGTACGACAAATAAAATAAGAGAATAAATTATATAAGGATGACATGCAAAACTAGTGTTCTACATCATCCAATAGCAAATACCATGTAGGTAATTTAAGAGAAAAACAGGGGAAACTGCCATGTAGGTAATTTAAGAGAAAAACAGGGGATTTCAAATCTAGTATGATTAGTTTTGCATGCCATCCTTATATAATTTATTCTCACAAAACAAATTTTTACTATTTGCAATATTAAAGAGAGGAGTCACGGAGAAATAGTAGATAAATTGCTGACTTAACTGTTTCCTATTGATCACTGAAGATATGTTGATCTGGTGTTACCTTGACTGCGAAATGATTTAGGATATTAGTCCAGAACTGAATGTGAATTAAAAATATGGTTTGTTAGGGTGAGAATATGGTTTGGTAGGATGAGGCCCACGTGTAAAACGACATGGTCATTATGGTAATGGGAGTGAGTTCTTTCAAATGAAAGATGATTTATGTACACTGTATTTATGAAATACAATTTGTCTTGGATATAAGAAAATTGAGAAATAATTAAATTTTGGATAGCTTATTTAGTTATTGCAATGGAATGTGTTTGAAACATGCGTTCTACAGTGCTAAGTGTTTCTTGTACTGTGGGTCCTGATTATGAATTCAATTTTTTCGTTTTATTACCCCCTTAGATTTGCAATATCAGGAAGTAGAAATGCTTGGGAAAAACCTAATGTACGAAAAATTGAACCCAACTCCCCAATCTCCAACTCCCCAAAATGGAGATTTCTATTACATTTTTTGAGGGTAACTCTTTTAATAAAGAAAGATATTTTTCATGGAGCATTGATAGTTGAGGATGTAAAGGACACTATGGGAAGAAAAGGAAAAAAAAGAGCATGGGGTGTAAAGGAGTGGAATATATTTTTCATACACAAAGTAAAAGGGGTCTAGAAGCTGAAGATTTAGTTAAAAAAATATTTCACCCTATATGCATGTTCCATGTCTTCAACAAAAACTTTCTTCTTTTAGCTAAAAATTAATGGTACTTACTAAATCCCAAATACAAAGACTGAACAAATCAGTTGTTAAGAATCTTAAGATAATTATCATTATTGTATATATAAGCTTTTATAAGTTTAAGACATTCTACTTTGGTTCAAATCTAGTTTGGTTCCCTATTTTTAAAAGAATTAACTCGAGAATTGAACGAACTTGTTTGGTTCTTGGAGTTTTTGAACCTGAAACCAAACCAACAATGAAAATAACCAACAAAAGTTGGATTTTGGCTTGATTCTTGTCTTTCAGGTCCAAGGAATACCCTTGGGCTGTGTTTGTTTGCAAGGATAATCTTGGGATAGGACTATTAATCCCAAGTGTCTTGTTTGTTTTCAAATTTAGACTTGGGACTATTAATCCAGGGATTATAAAATGGCTTAATATGGGAGATTATTTGCAAACAAACATGGCCTTGGTGCCTAAATGTGGAAACACTGATTCATCTAGATCAGAGTTCTACGTTCCTTGAATATAAGAGTTCTGAAAATAATCTTCCACAGCACAAAGCTCTTGCAGAAAAAGGATTAAAAAACTGTTAGTGACATCCCATTCTGTATTCTTCATTTACTCCCAGTTTACCAAATTGAAACATTGATATTTCTAGTGAATAGGAAAAAAGGAATTTTCTTAAAATATATTTGTTGATATTTTTTTTAGTGGATGGATACATGCATTCTAGGTTAAAAAGTGGTATATGGGGTTGTTGTGCATGTTAGATATTCAGAAACTTACAATTACATGATGTGGCTGTTATTATATTTGCTTGATTGGATGGAGATGGGAGCATGTGGTAGGATTGGATAGAATTTTGTACTTCAATGAGGGTCTTCATTCAGTTTGACTTCCATCCAAGTTCTGAGAGTTAAGGCAAGCATACCGATTAGTGTGTCTTCTCTTCATTTGTCAATATGGAAGACCTGAGTCCACAAATTGAGAAGCCGACAAAGGCGTGTGGGTGGATTTTCTTTCTTAGATAGGAAAAGTAGATTTTATTGATAGAGAAGAAAAAATTGAATAGAGAGGGGACAAGGAGTCCATCATAAGAGAAATAAGTGGGAACATACCAAAAACTAAGCACTCAAAAGAGTGTAGCTCTCCACTCACTTATAAGTCTGAAACTAAGAAACTACGTAAGACGCCTATTGCAGAAGACGAGAGGGTAGCTAAAGAAGTAACCCTATCCGTCAATTAGGAGAAGTGAAGATATAGGTCTTTAAATATCTTTGCACTCCGCTAAAGCCAAATATCCCATAAATTGTAAAAAAATCATACCTCCAAATCACTGTAGCGTTATTTCTTCCATACCCTAGAAATCACTCAATAGTAACTTAACCCAAAGAAGAAAGGCATGCCCAAGCCTCTCAAAGTGTATTAATAATAGAATTCCATTAATCTCAAGCAGCAGTGCAATGCAAAAAATTGGTGGGTATGGGTCTCACTGCCTTGCGTACACATTATCTAGGACATCCTGTGTTCAATTCCCACGAGAGACATAGCACTGGGCCTTAACCGATATGTGGTTTGTGGGATTAGTCTAATAAACTTCCGTTAGAGCGTAATATACACTCTTAGGTTGATTCTCTTAACAGCTTGGGCTTTTGAATCAACTAATAGTTTAATATGTAACATGATCTGGTTCCATATAAGGTCTTTAATTTAAGTCCCCATTATTACATTTGTCCCACTCACGTAGTATATTAAATATATTCTATTTGTGTTACACATTTTTTCTCTATGGAAAATGAAATTGATAAAGAACCAGAAGATATAGGAGAAAGGAGGACTAAAGTTCACCTAACTGAAAAAGACAAAATGAAGAAAAAAGAACTACTCAATCATGGAGGTTTTTAGTCCCTATAAATAAATGACACCACCTTTGAAAGATCTCATAGCTGGGGCCCATATTGAGACAAGAAGAATTACTGTACCCACCTGAAAATGAAGAGGAGAGGAATGATCCTAATCCTTGCATTTCTCTCACCAAATGATAGCAAAAATACCACATACTTAAAGAATTTGAGCCTTTTTTCTGCAAAACCATGAAATTTGGTTTTAAGAAAATTCTCCTTCAAAGATCTCAAACAATACCTCTGAAGCTTCCAAAATTTGAGCGTGCAAGAATAAATGAGCATGAGATTCACTAGCATGCTTACACGTGACATAAATATAAGTTATAAGAGACATTGGCACAAATATTAGGGAGAAGAGATTTATGACATTTTGAACCTGCGATAAATAATTGATATTAAGCCTATTAAGGAATCTGAGACCAAATTCTGTTTGTGTTTTTGTTTCTCCAGTTATAGAAGAGAAATCACTACTCACTAGTTAGATCAAATGCTCTTAAAATTGATTAGAGCTATGCTTTAGCAACGTCTGGAGTTTAGCTTTCTAGCTTGCTATTGTTCCGCATTGTTGGTGTAGTTTGCACTCTATTTTGGTTGTACACTTGGCAGACCTTGCTTTGTTTTATCCATGAATAACTTGGGTTCTTTTTTTTATTTTTTTATTTTTTTATTTTTTTATTTTTTTTTTGAGGGGGGGGGGGGGAGGGGGGGAGGGGGGGGGAGGTGGTGGGAAGAACTAAGGGAGTATAGCAAAACTGAGAGTTTCCTTTCCAACAATCTTAAATTTCCCAAGTTTTATAGAGCCACCTTAAAAGTTAATTGTTGCACATATCATAAAAATTAAAATTCTACTGCTTTTGTTTTTGTTAATTGGAATGAGGTAACTGTGTAGGGTAGTGTAACTCATGATTGTCAAAGTTCTTACCCAAGTGATCAAACATTATTGATCCAAAGTCTTGCACTATGCACATTAATAATATACTCAGGTGCTTGCGACTCGTACTAAAAGATAATTCTATGCACAGCAGATATCATTCAAGTACATGACTTCTGCATGTTTTGATCTGGCGTACATAGCTGAGAAATTGCTTTATTTTGGATATTCTCAAACTCCTCTTTTGCATTGCTATAAGGGTTACTTTTCTTCATATAACTGCTGTACCTTTTTATGTTTAATCCTATTATTGATACTAAGAAAATCCATTCCTGTTCTGTGACAGAGAAATCCTATTATTGATACTAAGAAAATCCATTCCTGTTCTGTGACAGAGAAGCGTTAACACTCCTGACATACTTTCTTCTCACACCTGCAGGGTTGACAGTATTATTATCTCCTAGTTCTGCGAAGTTGTTCAGTTCTTACAATCTTCCTTTTCCTGGGCATGTTCTGATATATGGGCCTCCAGTGAGTTCTTCTCTTCTTATATTATCATTTTGGTGATGCCTTGATTGATTGGGAGAGGCTGCTCTTCATTACCACTAATATCATGTCACTTCATCAATAAAAGACATCCCCCCCCCCCCGAATTACTTTTTGGTTAATTAAAAAGACACAATTTCTCGCTCTTTATTTTCTAAATTTTTTAGCGTATCTAACACATCTTTTACCGTGATCTGCAACATATTTCATTGTGTTGTGTTCTCATTGTCTTTCTCTCTTCAGCCTCCAACTATTTTATGTTGGTTATTTGTTTCTTCTCTAGATACTTGTGACTTTTCTAGTTATTTTTTCTTTCCCTCTTTTTTACATCTGGAAACAAAAGTTAAGAACTTACTAAGAATGGTGACTGGAAAATATTTTGAGTTTGACTAGTTTTGTTGTCTAAAATCGCTGATGAGTAAGGAGAGAGGTTGGAAAAGATGTTAAATCAAGGATGTGATTGCCATATTGCTGTATACCTATCAAATCAGAAGGAGTCCTCCTCTCCCAGCTTCTTCGTGAACTTCTGATAAATTGAAATCTACTATGATCCTGACATTTCTACCTAATATTATTTTCTTTGGTCCTATAAATAAATCATTAATATGGAATTTAAATCTTCATAGGATGCAAGGCTTTTTCAGCATTGACAATCCTTGATAGTTGATGCAGAACAGAAGAAGAGGATCAAAAGATTTCTTAAGTACCAAGCCCCTCATGGCTCAATGGTAAAAAAACTACTCATAAGGCTTGGGTGCATGAGGTCTTGGGATCCATTCTTGCCTTTGGCAAGAATGTTAAATTTCAGCTAAACTAGCAAAAAAAAAAAAAAAAGATTTCTTAATTATTATTTTATATTATTATTTAAGGTTAAATATTTTGGTGATTAATATAATTATTTATTACTTATTAAGTAGGATATTATAGAAGTTTTTTTATAAATAAAATAAAATTATATGGTAGATTTTAATTAGGATAATAGTGTTTAGATTTTAATAAGGAATTTAGTTTTGATTATAATAGTAGGTTTTAATTAAGATATTGTTTCATTTTTAATTAGGGTTTTTACTTAGTTGTAAGTCCAGGTTCTATATATAGAGCATTGTAGTCTTTATTTATTTTCAGATCATTGAATATATTAATTTGAGATTCAATTTTCGTGCTTTTATGTGTTTTTCAGATTATTGAATATATCATGTTTGAGATCAAAACGTTTTCATGTCTCATCATCTTCAGGCTGTATAATTACTCATGTTAGAATCATATATGAATAGATCTTAGCCTCGTAGGTATACTTTTTGAAAATAAGGATGCTCACATAGTAATTATCAGTGCACCTATTTCTTTATCTACAATGTTGAGTAGAAATGGATGACAATCAGGAAACTTGCTATTCAAGATTGATAATGAAAGATCTTCCAAAAATAGGTTTGACACTGAAAAGAAAAGTACTTTCCTATATCTTTGGGTTGTGCTGCATCATAATTTTTGTAGCTCTAAATAAGAATGAATCAAAATTCAGTTAGGTGGGTGTTTTTTTGTTGTTGTTTACTTGTTTCTTTGTGTTAGGGTTCTGGGAAAACATTATTAGCCACAGCTGTTTCAAAATCTGTTGCAGAACGTGAGGACATCTTGGCACACATGTATGAATTTATTTATTGCCTTCATATTTTCCCTCTTTTTACAACTCTACTGTTTTCCGATTCATCCTTAATTTTATAATTTTTATTAATGTCGTGAAGTTTTTTTACAAGTGTAATAACATGGAGTTGTGATAATAAAATCTTCATATATCATTGTAATGGAGGTTCTTTTTTTGCAGAGTGTTTGTATGTTGTTCTAGACTTGCTTCAGAAAAATCTCCAACTATTCGTCAAATTCTTTCTGGCTACATATCTGAAGCATTGGAACATGCACCTTCTGTTGTCATTTTTGATGATCTTGATAGCATTTTAGCATCTTCCTCTGACTCAGAAGGATCCCACCAACCTTCATTGTCCCTTATGGCACTTACAGAATTCCTTACAGATATTATGGACGAATATGAGGTAATGGTTTTGAAGTTAATTTATTCAATCCATGCCTTGTTTTAGATGTCAGAAATAAATTATTATCGAGTAAGTACCCACGTTGAATTTTAGCTTGATATGTGAGAGTTTGAATAAGCTATTTATGTAGATCTTCTTTTGAAAAATAAAAAATAAAAAATAGTCTTTCTTCTCTCTCCCTCCCCCCCCCCCTCCTTTATCTTACTGTGGCTGAATGATAGGAAGGAGGGGGGAGGGGAGGAGGGATCCTGACCTACAAGATCAAGCCTCCATTAGGGAGGAGAGTCCCTTGCAACTTGAAGACACCTGATTCTCAATTAAAATCTTCTTTTGTTGGGTAAAACTCCACTCAAAGAGTCAAAACCATGTACCAGTGACTATACATAGAATGTCGTGGTGAAGAAAATTCAGTCAGTAGGTTTATACAAAGCTGATAATGATACATGAGAAGATATCAGGAATTAGACAAGATTCAAGGGTGTTCCTTGCATTTCATTTCAATATAAAGATCAGATTCTCTCCTAATTTCAGTTTAGGTTTTCCAAGGAAGAACATACTAAATAATGCAGGATATACCCAGGTTTCCTGAATTCTATGGCTGATCTACGAGGGAAATGTTGTGGTTGATGACATTATGATACAGGAAATGATGAGTTATAAAATTCTGAATTTAAGCTTTGAGATACCGCAGTAGGTCATAAATATGGCAATGCACATTTCTCTAAAATATGGACTTTATCAAGCATGAAATTGAATTATATAGAGTGGAGATGAAAACGTGTAGAGTGAAGTAGTATTTTATATAGAGGTTTGTTTGAGATGCATGTCCAAATAAACTGATGCTTGTTATAACCAATTTATTTTCCATGAGAAGCAGTTTAATCTTCTAAAATTAATCCGATTTCTAAATTAATCAAATAAAACTAAATTGTGGCATTACTTATTTGAGTGACGTGCATAAGACTAGATATATTTTTCTTTCAGCATGGAGAAAGTCTTTGATCTGTCATTGTATTTAGGGCTTGTATAGCACTATAGAGTCTTTCGGGAAGGAAGTGAGAAACTGTGTTTGTGAAGCTTGTTGTCAAGGGAGGAAAGAGAAAAGAGGATAGGATCACTACATGTACTCTTAGATGTACATACACTAATATTCATTCACGGTACATACAGTGTGCATATACTTTTAGATGGATCTGAGTGCATATAAAATCTTTGTCCATTGCTATAACCTACTTCACAAGTGTTGAAGTACGATAACATTGTCTGTCAATTTTTTGGGTAAAAACATTTGGCTATGACACCAAACCATTTTTATTTGTAGTAGGTCAACAAAAAGGAAGAGCATATTTTCACAGAGTTATGTTCTTGTCTTTAATTTGCATTTGATTCTTGCAACAGCAGTCTTTTCTCCATCCAGAATAATGATTTGTTTTCAGAACAGAACTAAAACTAGTATTCCCTCTATTCCACATTGTTTGCCACACTTTTAGTGCCTGGCACGGATTTTATGATGTACCAAAAGTGCATTTGAGTACTATTTTTTTAATATATTTGTAATATGGTTACTTATCAAAGAAATTATTTGTAATGTAGTTAAAATATATAACATTTGCATATATTAAACTATATGAATATAAATAGCTATATAATATTTAAATATGCTTTCGGCATTTCTTAAAATCCGTTCTGCACACAAAGAAAAGTGTTGCTAACAATATGGATGGATGGAGTATAAAATAAAGGTAGAATTTTGCTGTTGTACTGTGTCATTTATTTTAATACTGGTGACTCTGACATGGAAAATTTGTCAGGCATGTTACCTTTTCTGGATGGTGTTTAATAAAATTAGCAATGGATTTACTCTCCAAAAGTTTCTTCATATGGAGACGCTTCCACTGCTGCTTAGCTAAATTCAAGCTCTGCCATGTTAACTAAGTGTTTTTCTTGTATGCTTTTCAGGAAAAGCGAAGGAGTTCATGCGGAATTGGACCCATTGCATTCATAGCTACTGCGCAATCCCTTACTAGTGTACCTCAAACTTTGAGCTCTTCTGGTTAGTTGCTCTGCATGTAAATGAAGTTCCATTTAATTTATTTTTTCCTTACATATGCTTAACTGACGTAGGACAAATTTAAGATAAACTAATGGAAAAATAAACTAGAATTTAAACTCCACATTTAAATCACTAGGGTTTCTCAAGTGTATCAATTCTATGAATCAACACTAAAGATGGATAAAATACCTCTACGGTAGGAATGATAATAATCAACTTTAATATCAATAGTCTAATCTACAAGACTTGTGGGGATTGCATTACTATTTAAAGAGACTAAAAACTCTAATATTACTTGGGGAACAATAAAATCACTAATTGACTAATATACCCTTACTAAAAATTAAAAATTCCTAATTCCTAATTCATGTCTTAAATCCCCACTAATAAATAAATTACATCAATTACTCTTACATTAAACATAGTAAAAACTCCAAATAATAAATACAATAATTCTTTGTTAAAGTCTTGACTTATGATTCCCATCATTAACCCTATAAATATAATTTTTAATTCAACTCAGGGAGGCTTGACTTTCATGTGCAACTGCCAGCTCCTGGTGCCGCAGAACGTAGCGCTTTATTGAAACATGAAATTCAGAGGCGTTCCTTGCAATGTTCTGACGACATCCTGCTAGATATAGCTTCAAAATGTGATGGTTATGATGCATATGATTTGGTATTCTTCTAATCCTTATCTACTTTGAAAATGATCTATTAGCTCAAGTATTCGTTATCATGATTTTAGTTCCACCCAAGGTCAAATGCACACTAGGGCAGGGGGGGCAAGTGCCCCTCTTGATTTTTGTAATTTTTTGTTAGTATAGGGGTATTTAGGTAAAGTGCCCCTCTTAAAAAATAGAAAAAAATATATTTAGTAACTTAAAAAAATAGTTTTATATTAATTTTTATGTCATCTCTGTTCTAAAATATGATCATAATTGACCTTTTGAAGTCAATTTGAGATATTTTTAAAATCAAATTTAGTATAGATTGATTTAATTTTAGTCAATGCAATGATAAATATTATAAATTATAAGCTATCTAAAAAGTAATACTACTTATAAGATTTATTATTTTGTAATTTTCAATGAATCTAATTAATTTTTAGTTTGAAAATGTTTGAAATTGACTTTCAAAAGTCAAAATTAATCTTATAAAGTAGAATGAAGTTGTTTAGAAGATAGTGGCTAGGAACATGTTTCTTGTATTAAGAAAAATGTTTCTTGTATTAAGGAAAACAAGGAAACTTGTTTTCCTTGTTTTCCTCCTTTTTCATTTTTTAATTCCTAGATCTCTTGTATAAATATAGCAATTCACATATTGGAAATATAAGAGAGATTACATTCTTACATGGTATCAGAGCTCTGATCCTTTATTAGGCGACTTTTTCCGGCGACTTTTTCCAGCGTGTCTTTTATCTCTCCTTCCATCTGCAGTGGTCGACTTTTCCGGCGACTTTTTCCGGCAACCTTTTCCGGCGACCTTTTCCAGCATGGTTTTTCTCTCTCCTCCTTCCACCTACAGTGGTTGTTTTGAGTGAAACTCAGGTTTGGTCTAATCCACCTACAGTGGTTGTTTTGTTTTATCTCTCCTCTATCTTTGCGCTTGTTAATTATCCTTGTTATTCCCTTGGATAATTTTTGTTGCTCCATCTCCTGTACTGCTAATTAAAGTGGTTTTATTGTGTAGTACAATTAATTGCACTCCCTTTGGTTTCTAGAATTACTCTCTGCTAATTTCTTGAGCCTTTATAATATCCTTGTTGATATTTCCTTGGATATTTTTGTTGCTCCTACTATCTCATCATGGCAGAATCTAGTTCCATTAATAGTGCTGGTACTATTTCTCATTTCGCACAATCAGGTATACACTCTTGTGCTCTTAATGTCTTATCTACTTACCCTAGTTGGATTATAGACACAGGTGCCTCTGCGCATATGACTGGGTCCTCCAATCTCTTTACTTCATACACGCCCCACTCTGGAAAGGACAAGGTTAGAGTAGCCAATGACTCCCTGTCTTCTATTTTCGGGAGTGGCTCTGTCGTTTGTACCCCTTCATTAACATTATCATCTGTTCTCCATATCCCTTCATTTACTGCAAATTTACTATCTGTCCAACATCTTTGTGAATCCCTACACTGTTCAGTAACTTTTTTTGGAAATCATTGTGTTTTTCAGGACTTGGTGACAGGGCAAAGGATTGGCAGTAGTAGTGCAGTTAACGGTCTATATTATTTAGATGTTCCCTCGTCTAACATGCCCTCTACTCAGCTTCAGGCTCAGGCTCTTCACTCTACTTCTCACCCATGCCTGACCTCTCTCTATCAATGACATCGACGTTTGGGACATCCTTCCTTTTCAGTATTGGAGTCTTTATTTCCATCTTTAGTTAAGCATTGTAACAGAACTCAGTTTTTGTGTGAACCATGTGAATTAGGTAAACACAAACGTTCTACTTATTCTGCTACTAACAATCGACATTCTGAACCTTTTGCCATTATCCATACTGATGTGTGGGGACCCTCTCGAGTTGTCTCCCGTTCTGGTCATAGATGGTTTGTTAGCTTTATTGATTGTCATTCTCGTGTCTCTTGGATTTACCTTCTGCGAACCAAAAATGAGGTATTTGCTTGTTTTCAAGACTTTCATAAAATGATTCAAACTCAATTCGACGCTAAGGTCAGAATTCTCCATAGTGATAATGGTCGTGAATATAGTAATAATAATGTTTTTGCATCTTATCTCTCTCAGCATGGCATTATTCTTCAAACCTCCTGTGTCTCAACCCCAGAACAAAATGGAGTAGCAGAAAGAAAAAATCGACACTTGCTAGAGGTAGCCCGCACTCTTATGTTCACTATGTCAACCCTAAATTTTTTTGGGGAGATGCGGTTTTGACTGTTGCATTTCTTATAAACCGCCTTCCTTCTAGAAATCTTGGGAACAAGAGTCCCATCTCTTTTCTCCAACACACGACCAGTCTTTCTCCTTCACCTCGAGTTTTTGGTTGCGTGTGCTTTGTTCATGATAAATCTCCCACTCGGGGAAAATTAGATCCCAAAGCTATTAGGTGTGTTTTCATTGGTTATTCTCCAACCCAAAAAGGTTATAAATGTTATCATCCTTCTTCTAACAAAGTCTTTGTCACTCGGGATGTCACTTTTTGGGAATTGGAACCTTTTTATTCTTCTTTACCTTCTCCTCAGGGGAAGAATGTTATTAATGAGAATGTTATTAATGAGGAGAAACTTCCTGAGGCTAGTATCACAAGCTCTATTTTTCCTGTTCCCTTTGTTGTTTCTGATAATTCTACACAGGGGGAGTTACAGTGTACTAAACAGAATGCGTCTGAGCCTGAGTTGAGGACCTATGCACGAAAAGGTAAGAATAAGGTTACCGTTTCTGCACCACTACACCAACTTTGTTCCGGACCTAGTCTTGATAATGGTAATGGTGAGAATCTTAATCCTACTTGTTCTTCTAAAGATACTGACATTCCTACTTATTCTTCTAAAGATACTGACATCCCTACTTGTTCTTCTGATGATACTGACATTCCTATTGCTCTTAGAAAAGGGGTTAGAGCTTGTACTCAACATCCTATTTCTAATTTTCTAGCCCATAGCAAATTATCTGCATCATATCACTCATTTGTTTCTTCCTTGTCTTCAATATATGTTCCTCAGGGGTGGAGAGAAGCATTTAGTGATAAGAATTGGAAACAAGTTATGATCGAGGAGATGAATGCCCTAAAAAAGAATGATACATGGGAACTAGTCACTCTTCCTTACGGAAAAAAGGTAGTTGGATGCAAGTGGGTATATACAGTCAAACAGAATTCTGATGGAACGGTTGAGAGACTCAAAGCCAGACTAGTTGCAAAAGGATACACTCAAACTCATGGGATTGATTACCAGGAGACATTTGCTCCTGTAGCAAAGATGAACTCTGTTCGTACCATAATCTCATGTGCAGCAAACTTCGGCTAGGATCTTCAACAATTAGACGTAAAAAATGCATTCCTTCACGGTAACTTGGAGGAGGAAGTGTACATGGACATACCTCCTAGTTTTGCTTCATCTGTTACTATGGGTAAGGTTTGTAAGCTACGAAAGGCTTTGTATGGTCTGAAGCAATCTCCTAGAGCCTGGTTTGGTAGACTCCACAGAGCAATGATAAGGTTTGGGTACAAGCAGAGTCGAGCAGATCATACTCTTTTTGTCAAACAGATAAAGGGTAAGATTACCATTCTTATTGTTTATGTTGACGACATTGTGGTGACGGGATAATAAAGAAGAGATAGTTAATCTCAAAGCGAGACTGACCAGAGAATTTGAGATTAAAGATCTTGGTTCTTTGAAATATTTTCTTGGTATTGAAGTTGTAAGATCTTCCAGTGGCATCTTTCTATCTCAAAGGAAGTATGTCCTTGATCTGCTAACTGAAACTGGCATGTTAGGATGTAAGCCTGTTGATTCTCCTATTGAAGTTAATCATCTAGTAGGAGGCACAGGACCTACAATTGATAGAGAAAGATATCAACGTTTGGTAGGACGATTGATATACCTCTCTCATACGAGACCCGATATATCTTATGTTGTGGGAATAGTGAGTCAGTATATGCATGACTCTCGACATTGCCACATGGAAACTGTTTACAGAATTCTGAGGTATCTTAAGTCTTCTCCTGGAAAAGGATTATTGTTTGCACCACATGGTCATATGAAAGTTGAAGCTTTTTCCAACTCAGATTGGGTTGGTTCTATAGAGGATCGTCGGTTTACAACGGGTTACTGTTCATTTGTTGGAGGTAATCTTGTTACTTGGCGTAGTAAGAAACAGTCTGTGGTGGCAAGATCTAGTGCTGAGACTGAATATCGAGCTATCGTATTGGGTATATGTGAATTAATGTGGCTTCGAACCCTGCTAGAAGATTTGGGTGTTACAACTAAAAGGCCTATGCAGTTATTTTGTGATAATAAGGCAGCCATTAGTATTGCAAACGACCCAGTGCAGCACGATAGAACGAAGCACATTGAGATTGACAGACACTTCATCAAAGAAAAGTTAACCAGTGGTCTTATTTGCTTACCCTTTGTAAAATCAGAATACCAACTTGCTAATATTTTGACAAAGGGTCTTAGTAGTAAGATGTTTCATCCTTTATGTTTCAAGTTGGGTATGCGAGACATCTACACACCAACTTGAGGGGGAGTGTTAGAAGATAGTGGCCAGGAACATGTTTCTTGTATTAAGGAAAACAAGTTTTCTTGTTTTCCTTCTTTTTCATTTTTTAATTCCTAGACCTCTTGTATAAATATAGCAATTCACATATTGGAAATATAAGAGAGATTACATTCTTACAGAAGTATTTCTTTTCAAATCTATATTTGATGAATTTTACAATTCCCTCTATTTCACAATAAAAGAGATTCATTTGTGATTTTTTCCCACAAAAAGATTCTGTTTTTTAAATTCTAGTAGTACAAAATGACACAATATCTTCAGATTTGTTATCATAATTTTAGTGCACTACTCGTAAGCTAACAACTCAATATTTTTAATTGTAAATATAAAATTAAAATACGTCATTAATATTTGCATATATTACAAATGAGACTCTTTGTTTAGTGGAGAGTGATTTTATTACTTCCTCCGTCCCAGCATAAAAATCCTGGTTGACTTTTTTGCGCATATTAAGAAAGAGGATAAAATGACAAAATTGTTCATATTTAAATTCTCATTTAATTGCCTAATTTTCTGCACATAACTAGTGATGCTCTATAAATATGCATAGATAATAGAAATATGACAATTAATATTAAGGGTATTATAGACAAATTATTGTAAAAAATAGATTATTTAATGTAAGTAGACATTTAACTTAAAATTAGCTAAAATAGTAACAAGGACTTTTATCCTACGAGGCTAGGATGGAGGGAGTATTTTTTTTATTATTATTTTTAGTTAATTATAAGTGTGCCCCCTCATGATAAAATTTCTGCGTCCGTCCCTGGTTCCACCTTTATTTGTTATTGTGCTTTATGGAGATTTGATTATTTTTTTTTGTTGTTTGTGTGTGTTTTGGGGGGGGGGGGGTATTCATCTGACTGACAGCATGTTTCTTCCTTATTCCAACGCAGAAAGTTGGAAATTTATTCCTAGAAATTCTAGTAAGTAGATCCAACTGTTAATGATATTCCTGCAAAAGCTTTAGTTGATTTCTTCCTCAAATGGTTAGAGTATTCTTATAGAAAACACCGACCATGTACAATATACTTGAGAACGAAAAAGGCCCAAACTGATTAATATACTTTTACTTGTTTAAAAAAGAAAGGGTCCAAACTGTCTTCATATTCGAGTACTTGGGAAGCCGCTGGTTATATTTAGGTGGAGACGAAGTTCTCTTGTGGGTGGTATTGTTAGGACTGGAGGCGCAAGCTTCTTTGTGGCATTTCCCTGAGCAGTATTAGTAATTGTGAAAGGAGCACATGTACCAGATCTTACGTTATATAGAGGGCAAGATGTCATGTAACCAAGATTCAGAAGGATATTCAAGACTTCAAGCTTGCGTCCGTGGACTTTTTGTATAAGCCTGCTCTATGAGGTGAGTATCTGGTGTTGAAAATGGTTATTTGAGATGCATAGGTCATGGGAGTTGTATCACTTACAGGTCCTGAGACACTGGTATTTGTGGCAGCTACTAGATTTGATGACTTGCTTTACGTGGGCTGCAGCTCAAGGAGATATATTGATGGTTGATAATTTGAGGAGATAGAAAGTTTTGGAGAATTGGTGTGCATTAGTAAGAGAGATGAGCGATCATTGAACACTGAACAGTTTTTCTATCCACTGCAATATGGCTAGGTGGCTTATGTATCTACGTTGAAATTTTCTCTGCAACACTTTTTTATGTTGAGTTTATTTATTTCTCAAGTTAAACAAGTAATGTTTTCTTCTTCTGCATTAAAAGATTGCTGGATGAACTTCCATTAATGAGTTTGTTTTTCTTTCTGCTTCTCTAATATCAAGTTTATTCTAGTTAACATATCAGCGTTATTCCACCTTGAATTGGTAAATGTTCAACATGTTATATTTATGTTTTAATATTTGATATATCTGCGTAAATGTCTGATTAGCTATTAACTCTTTGGTAAAGGGGGTTTGTGAGTCTGGCCAATTGTAGTTATGACTTACTTGGCCCTGAAACACTGAACAATTTAATTGTTACAGGAAATACTGGTTGATAGGTCCGTTCATGCTGCCATTTGCCGGTTTGTGTCATGCGATTTGGATTCTGAAGAGCAGAAGAAACCAATGCTAGTCAGGGATGATTTTTTGCAAGCAATGCACGAGTTTCTGCCAGTTGCCATGCGTGATATTACTAAGGCTTCTTCAGAAGAAGGTCGCCGTGGTTGGGAGGACGTTGGTGGTCTTATTGACATCCGGAATGCTATCAAAGAGGTACAGATTTTGCCTGTTAACTGCACTAATTTAATCATTCAAGTTTCTGTGATCATGATATGGTGAGCATCAAGTCGCTGGTTATTTTACCCTCGATCTAAACGTTTTCAATAACCCATTTTGCGTTGTTTGTCATCTCAGGTGTTGCCTTAGCAGACCCTAAAGGAGTTGGTTTTCATCTTTTCTTATAACCTAGTAGCTACTTTAGCTATTTTGTATAACGGATTGTGAATAGTATGGCGTCAAACTTGATGTTCGACTTTAGAATTACTGATATAACTGCTATTGGGCTGCTTTAATGAAATAGATTCTACCAATGGCCTTTCATATATCCTACATACATGCTTAAAAATGTTCGAGTAAAGACTCACCTGTGTGTATTCTTGTAAGTTTTTCTATATCTTCGTAAAACAACTGCACAGATGAATCTGCAACTCATCAAATTGGGGTTGCTGTAGGACCTTGGTTGTCATTATTATTAGGCATTCTGATTTTGAGAATTTATATAGTCAGCAAAGTCTCGCTAGCACGTATGGGTCAGTTTGATTCATTCTTCTAATGTAGTAGAAGCATAAGTGGAGGCTCGGCAAAAGATGAATTAATAATTAGGTGAAGCATCACAGAAAAATGCATGTATTGTTGCCATATTTGTTGAACAGATTTAGGTTATAATTTTTGACTTGTTATACAAATATATGATCATTTCTTTGAGCTGCATTTTTTTTCTCTCAGATTACTTTATTGTATTATATATGTAAAAGTTTTATTGCTTCAGTGAATTCAATTGGGATTGAACTTTCATATCCTTCTTTTATATACAATGAGAGTCAAGACTGTACAAATCACAATAATCGAGTAATTTTACTGTACTAGTTCAACCTGAAATTCCATGTAATTTGTTATTACATTGTACTCATTCTTTGTTGTGCATATTGTGGTTGTCCTTATGTCAGATGATCGAGTTACCTTCAAGGTTCCCGAATATCTTTTCACAAGCACCTTTAAGGATGCGGTCAAATGTTCTTCTATATGGACCTCCTGGTTGTGGCAAAACACATATTGTTGGAGCTGCTGCTGCTGCCTGTTCACTTCGATTTATCTCGGTCAAAGGGCCTGAGCTGCTGAATAAATACATTGGCGCTTCTGAGCAAGCTGTAAGAAGAAAATGCAGCCTTTTTATGATTCTTAATGTCATTTAAAAAAAATATTGTCTTTGATAATGGTCATAACAATTATTTGGAAGAACTTTATTTCCACCCATGTGGGACTGACAATTTTTCCAAGTATAGTAAGATGGGGGACATTTTAACATTTTCATCTTTGGTTCGGTGTATAATTGAGAACTTTTCACTTGCTTATCTTGACGTACCCTTGGTGGTAATACTAGCTCCATTGCGTTTGGGGACCTGGTTATTTTTTAGCTTGATAGATGAAAAAGAGCATCTTTCTCTCCAGGAGTAGGATACTTCGATTCAGTCTTGTTTAGCTAGTATTCCTCTTTATCACTCGCATCTTTTTAAGATCCTGATTAGCGTTGCAGATTCTTAGAGAAGATTATGAGATATTTCATATTTCTTTGGTTTTGGGTAGGAATGAGAGAAGGATTATTTAGTGGAAAGGTAACTTTGGGAGAAGAGGTGCTCTCTTGTGTATGTTGAAGTAAGAGAGAGAATTGGGGCAGGGTAACTTGGTCTTAAAATTGTCACGTTGGTTGGTAAAAATTCGACATTCAAATGAATGGATGAAATACTAACCTGGGACTCATGTTACTCATGCGAGCCTTGGAAATTCATTTCCCAAGGCTCTACCACTTTTGGGCCTCATTTGAGATATGCAGTTGGGGTAGAGCATCATATCCATTTTTGGGGTGACATATGGGAGGGTCAGGTTCAATTTTCCAGTGTTTTAATCTTCTTTTTCACATATTCACTATGTATAATGCTCGCGTTGTAATTTTATTGTTTGTGATGCGATTCAGTGTCTTGGGACTTCAATTTCTTGAGAACCTCATTGATTAGGATTCCAATTAGTTGTTGTCAATGATTAATTTACGGAATTCGAGACAGATTCATCTCTATTGACAAACGAGTTTGGAATCCAATCTCTTATGTTAGCTTTTCTTGCAAGAGTTATTTCTCTTTCTTGACTCATTCTCATGCACTAGTTCAGCTTCCTCTGGCTTTAGCGGTATTTGTCTGTCTATTCTTATAAAGAGTGGAGAGCTGCCCTCCTTTTAGTGTCATTTTCCATTGGTACGACTACAACCACTTGTGTAGAACAATTCAAACTGCCATCCAAATTTAAAATAAAATAAAATCACGAGTCTTCCTGGTTGTGTTTATTTAATCCACAAGAATTATTGTTAAGAAATATTCAAATTTGACTTTTTTATATATATGCATATATATATATGGGGAATGATCCACAAAAAACGTTAGCTATGGGCACTGTTTCATCTAACTGTGATCCAGCCATCCAAAATAAGATCTAAGGGTTGGGCGTGGGCACGGCCGCTACTCCCTCTAGCGGCCAGCCAAATTTTTCATGTTGGCCGCTACTCCCTCTAGCGGCCAGTCAAAACGTGGTCGCTAGAGGGAGTAGCGGCCAACATGAAAGTTCGTAGAAATATTTGGCCTTCTGCTCAGGACAAAAGTCTAAAATACTTTTAGTTAAATTTAAATAGTTTTAATATATAAAATATTTAGAGTTTAAATTTTAAACAATCAAATTATCACAATAATTTACAATGTTAAATTATATTACATAAAAAATTATATTACAAATATTTTATACAAATAAATACATTGATATATTTGACAAATATTTTATACAAATAAATACATTAACTAGTTTCAATGTATTTATTTGTATAAAATATTTGTAATATAATTTTTTATGTAATATAATTTAACATTGTAAATTATTGTGATAATTTGATTGTTTAAAATTTAAACTCTAAATATTTTATATATTAAAACTATTTAAATTTAACTAAAAGTATTTTAGACTTTTGTCAAGGCCAAATATTTCTACGAACTTTCATGTTGGCCACTACTCCCTCTAGCGGCCAGTCAAAACGACCACGTTTTGACTGACCGCTAGAGGGAGTAGCGGCCAACATGAAAAATTTGGCTGGCCGCTAGAGGGAGTAGCGGTCGTGCCCACGCCCAACCCTTGGATCTTATTTTGGATGACTGGATCACAGTTAGATAAAACAATGCTCATAGGTAACGTTTTCTGTGGATCGTTCCCCTATATATATATATATATATATATATATATGTGCATATCCCTTATATTATATATGTGGATGATAAGTGGGGAGGGATGCCACATTTGCATCTCTTAAAATTGGAGCCTCTGCTCAGTTACTTTTGTGAACCAAACCATCTCTATTTTCTGAGAGTTACAATTTTAAAATGTGTTGTTGGGATACTGAAGGACTTAACTTTTTTTTTTCTTTTTCTGTTAGACTTCAAGTTATCGTTTATTGAGTCTCTTTACTTGGATTATTGTGATACGTATAAGTTAAGAACTTGCGGTTTTTATTCTAGGAATATTTGGATCCTTCTATCATACATTTGGCACACTGCTGAAAAATTGTCTTGTATCAGGTTCGGGATATATTCTCAAAAGCAGCTGCTGCAGCTCCATGCCTTCTCTTTTTTGATGAATTTGATTCCATTGCACCAAAGAGAGGGCATGATAATACTGGAGTAACTGATCGAGTTGTTAATCAAGTTAGTTTCTTGTTCAGTTGTCCTGTCTTCTTGATACATTATTTCCTGGTGGATCTTATATCATCTTTGCAATCAACATTTCTTTTCATTTATCTTTGTAGTTTTTAACCGAGTTAGATGGTGTTGAAGTCTTGACTGGTGTATTTGTTTTTGCTGCCACCAGGTGAGCTCTTCTCTAAACAATGTTTACGTCTCTTTTTTTGACTCTTTTTTTGATATGTAAAATCTTCTCTTGTTGTCGATTTTGGTGTTAATAAACATTATGTTATATGTTTAACCATCTATTATTTACCATAGAACTTATTATTGACCAGTAAGTCAAGTACATTGCCGTCTGTGGTAGGTGCTGGAGTTTCAACAGAAGTGTGCTGAATATTTTTTGCTTTAGCAAGTAGTTAAGATTTCTAGTGTTAGATTGAAGTTCCTTTAATAGGAGGATGTAAATGTTAGTGATTTTAATAATGAAATTGTGTTTTTTGTAATTTTAATCTGAAAGTCGTATCTACAAGAAGAAACCAATGAGAAGACAATAAGATTCTGTGAATTTTTATTCAGGCTTCACCCACCCTCATTAGGTATGGGAACATGATAAATTCATAATGAAATGATTTTGCATTGTAATTTCTTCTCTTTTTCTCTACAAAATCTTCTTTAATTGTCTATGAAAAAATATATATCTAACGAGCTTTCAATTACGCCAAAAAGGGAAGAGAAAAATTATGCTCAGATAGTTTATCTTTCTTCATGTTACTGAAATGGTTTTATATAATGATAGACATATGAAGCTGTCAATTTGATATTATTGGTTTCTGTTTTGCTCTATTATCTCTTAAATTCAAAATTGTGTAAATAAATGAATCTGGTAAAGCTTACTCGAGTATAAGTATTCTAGCCAACTGCATGTCAAAACTTGTAGTACAATAATTTCTTATCATGAAGAAATTTAATTTTTTTCCCCAATAGGTAGGATTCCCCCCACCTCCCACCCCCTCAAAAAAAATAAATAAAAATAATAATAATAATAAAAAATAATAAAAATTGGGCCCAAGAATGGGGATTTGAACCAACATGAAGAATGTAGTTTTTAAGACATAATAATCGTCCATTTGTTTTTCACACCTTGTGAAATCCCCTTCGTTATTGTCACAGATTTTCATTTTTATTTTTTAACTCAACCTTGTATCAATATCAACATTGGTTGGATGACCTTGCTTCATGAAAGTGTTTGTGCTTCTATGCTTAATGAGACCATTCTGAGTTCTATTGTCATAAGATCCTCTTCTCACAAGTTCTTGATCTCAGGATGAAAAAATTATAACATCTTTTCTTGCAGATCTCTTTCTTTATTTTATTGCTCGAGTGAAATTTAATACTCTGCAATTTCTTATTCAAGCAGTAGACCAGATTTGCTTGATGCTGCCCTTTTACGCCCTGGCAGGCTAGATCGGCTTCTGTTCTGTGATTTCCCATCACAGCATGAGAGGCTGGATATTCTTACTGTTCTTTCTAAACAGGTTGGCATTTATTTCTTAGATGAAAAGGCATTTTTAAGTTTCACTTTGTTGTGGAAATTATTTGCATTACTTGTGAGTTGGAACCTGATTATGATATTCTTTTAACGGGTAAACTGTCTTTTTAGTTTCTTCACTATACTGAAATTAGCTGTGCACAAAAATTATCACATGACACAGTGACGTCTAATTATGTTTCCATTATCTGTTCCCTTGTTTAACATGTTGTCTGTGTTACCTATTTATTTAACTTGTTTAGAAAGATAGCATTATATGAGATATTCATTTAAAATAATCTTATATCAAGGTTGGGACTTGGGAGAAGGGTAGTAAGATAATTTGTTAATTGTGATATACATTTCTACATACAATTTATATTACAAATTCTTGGTGGATTCGTTAGTTGTATTAGGGGGAGTTAGGTGGTGTTTGATAAAACTGAGTGTTAAGATCTGAACAGTTTAGACATCTGAATAATGTGAGCCTCTGTCCAGAATTGTATCTGAATGAAAAAATGTTGTTTGATAATTATTTTTTACAAAATGTCTGAATAACAGTATTTTACCATTTTAACCCTCTGAACAGTTTAAATAAAACGTGTTTGATAATCAGAAAGGTCTGAATAGTATTTTAAATGAGAATATTAACAAAAAAAATTCTAATTTAAATTGAGATTAATTTTACTTGTAAATTATGTAATTTTAACTATTATTATTATTTTACCTTTTAATTACTTATTAGTATGTTCACTACTACTAAAATGCGTATTTTTTTTTAAAAACACTAAAGTAACTCCATCATAAATACTTAAATAAAATAAAAGAAAATAAATAAATACCATAAATTTTGATCAGTTTCTTGATTTTTCACTCTTTCAGCAAAGCCCATAAATTTTCTCTTTTCCCGTCATTTCCAATTGAAGCAGTTTCAATCAGTGATGCATCTTCACTAGTTTCTTTCTTCTCCACATTTTCAGCAAATCCCAAAATTCCTTTCTCATTTACACGGCCATTTCCAATTGAAGCAGTTCTAATCAGTCCTGAATCTCCAACAACTTCTTGCCTTTTCAAATTTTTAACAAAACCCATAATTCTTTTCTCATTTCCACGGCCATTTCGAATTGAATCAGTCCTCATTAGTTCCTTATCTCTAACCAATTCTTGCTTAATCATAATAATGTCAGCAAAATCCACAATTCTTTTCTCCTTTCCTTGGCCATTTCCAGTTACAGCTGTCCTCATCAGTGCTATATCTCCACCAAATTCTTGCTTTTTCATATTTTCAGCAAAACCCACAAGTCTTTTTTCCTTTCCACGGCCATTTCCAATTGCAACAGTCCTCATCAGCGTTGTATCTCCACGAACTTCTTTCCTTTTCACATTTTCTACGAAACTCAGAAATATTTTCGCCTTTACACGACCATTACCAATTGAAGTAGTTTCAATTAGTGTTGTATCGTCAATTAAGTCGATCTTCATTACGCATCTTTGGCTATCCTGAGTTAAGTCATTCCATCCATTACGTGTACTGGATTTCGTTGCCATCAGCTTGCTTGCCTTATGTGGCTGAAACAATGGGAGTTTTACTTTTTAAGTATTCAAGAATCAAGAATGAGGAGACAAGATCACAAGAATGGGAGAATGGGATAAAAGAGGGATTTTGTAATATTAAAGAGGTTATTGTTAGCATGATATACATTGTTGGGTCTTCCATCTAACAGTTTAAGCTTTTAGATGAGTTGGTTACTTAACATGGTATCAGAGCTCTAGGTGTGCAAGGTCTTGGGTTCAAATCTTCCCGACCGCACAATCGTCTTTATATTAATTTAATAGTGCAAATGCACTTTAATTTCTCCCTTCTCTATAAAAAGTTGCATTTGAGGGAGAGTGTTAGCATGATATACATTGTTGGGCCCTCCATCTAACAACTTAAGCTTGTAGATGAGTTGGTTACTTAACAGTTATTTTTGTCCAAAAAAAATATAAATTCATTCAGATGTGTCTCTGAATGGTTTAGAATTATATTTGTCTCTTACCGATTAACAGGCATTAAGAGGCAAAAAAAAATTTTACCAAATAAGTTTAGCCTCTGACCGAATCAGAGGCACACCTATTAAGAGGCATTCAGATGTAATCAAACACAACCTTAATGTGGATAACCCAATACCCTTATGTTAGACTGCACTGGGGGTCTTAAAAGAGGCCGAAACTCGGAGAGAAGATATAATTGGCCGTGCAGATGCCACAGTTGACAATGTGTATTAATATCATGCCCTTGCCATACGGGGACTGTTCTCAAATGGCTCTTCTAGTTAGCATATATAGGTTTGCTTTAAGTATCATCTTCTTGTGGAAGGTTTCTCATACATATATATATACCTTTTGTAGTCAGAGATCCAGAGCTTCATCGGTTTCATCCTACAAATTTCTTTAGCAAGATCGATGGCGCCTGTTTGTAATCCAAGTGTACCAGGGGCATTCCCCTGATAATTCTTAAGGGGTTTCAAAACAGAAGAAATGCCATTAACAAGGAACATTCTCGACTTGACTTGTAGAAACTTGGTAAAATAATTATTGGCTTAAGGAAGAAAACTTGAAACTATTAGGGTAATTGATGGTATTTAAACAGTTTTGCAAAATTGTGATTGATTTGTGTTAGAAACTATTAAACTAAAAAGTTTCCCTCTTTAGTTATTCTGTTGCTACCCCACACCCCACCCCACCCCAACCCCCACAAAAAAAAAAAAAAAAAAAAAAATCCCAAACGCGCAAAATAAAAATTCCTCTTTCAATTTTTTGATGTATTTTCTTGGTAGCTTCCATCCTGAGGGAGAAATATAATTAAATAACCTCCTATTGCTGCCCAAGGGTATAGTGGCACTCTTCAGTTCTCCTAACTGGCTTTGCATGTCAAACTACTGCAGTTACCACTGACCAGTGATGTTGATTTAGATGCCATCGCTCGTATGACTGAAGGATTTAGTGGAGCCGACCTCCAGGCCCTTCTCTCAGATGCTCAACTTGCAGCAGTTCACGACGTTCTAAGCTGTGCAGATAGCAACAAGCCTGCAAAAACGCCAGTCATCACTGATTCACTCTTAAAATCTATTGCTTCCAAGGCAAGGTGCTCTGTTTCAGAAGCTGAGAAAAGGCGATTATACACCATTTACAGCCAATTCTTGGATTCTAAGAAATCTGCTGCTTCACAGGTATCCCTCCCTCCACGGCTCCATGCACACATAGGAAAGACTAAAATACAGTTTGTACTCCAAGTTTGTAGGGTTGTTAAGATTTGCACACCCAATATTTAAAGTGTATCTAAGTACACCCTCAAGACTCTTCTTTGCTAAACAAAATGCATCCTCCAGTTTAAACTGGTTAAAATGCAAGCCAAAGTTCTTTTTCGCTAAACAAAATGCATCCTCACTTTTGACCGGTTAAAACTTTGAAAAGAATTTTGGGTTGCATTTAGATACATTTAAATATTGAGGTGCAAACCTGAAAAACCCTACAAATTTTGGGATACAAACTGTAATTTAGTCTATAGTACGTTACTTTTTTAGTTTACTACATAGTAAATGTTAAAAGATACATTACTTGTCTACAGTCGAGAGATGCGAAAGGCAAAAGAGCGACCCTGGCGTAACGATCACCAATAACTAGCAGTCAAAGGGATGTGAAAAGCAAATGGAAAATGTAGCATCATTACTGACAGCTGCCATTGAATGAAGTAATTATATTTTATTTCAGTTTGCCTCATTTATGCTGTTATTTTTATTTTATTTTTTATTAGTAATTCACCCTAGTCTTCTTATTGTGTCAATTTTGTACACATTTTATACGTGGTTCATCATGTAATATGCCACTTAGTTAGCCGAAGTCACTTGGAAAGCTTACATAGTTGTGTAGCCTTTCCTTTTTTAAGAAAATAACTAAATAAATCTTTTTTATTCTCTTTTTATCCCATGTAAATTGTTTCTAGTAGTTTAGAGTGGTGGTTGAAGAAATTGAAGTGCGCCATCAATTATATCCTGCAGTTCACTTTGATCCTAATGAGTAATGACCATTTCTCAAGATTTTTTCTTGTGAATTATGTTCTGCTCCTGTTGTGAAAATAGAATTGTTTAGTGTGCAGAGAATCTTATGTGCTTATATGTATGAAAAAAAATATTCTCTCCGTTCCAAAAGAAGCAATAAATATTGACTTTTGAAAAAAAATATTCCCTCCGTCCCAAATTAATTGCTTTTCTAGGACTTTTTTAAGTCAAATTGACTATTTTTAAAATTAATAATTAAGCATATATAAATATATTTCTAAAATTATAAAAATTGAAATTAGTAATAAATTGTATATACTTTCTTTTGGTTATAATATCTTCACCTATATGTTAGCAAAAATAGTAAAAAAATTAGTTTTAAAAATAGTCAATTTGACTTTAAAAAGTTCTAGAAATGCAATTAATTTGGGACGGAGTGATACAATTATAAATTATAAGATACAGAAGTATTACTAAATACTCCTTCCGTTTCAAGATAAAAATTTTTATTACTATTTTAGGTAGTTTTAAGTTAAATATTCATTTACCTTAAATAATTTATTTTTTATAATAATTTGTCTATAATACTCTTAGTATTATGCTATATTTATATTCTCTTTGTATATTTATGGAGTATTATTAGTTATATGTAAAAAATTATACAATTAAATAAGAATTTAAATATGAATAATTTTGTCATTTTATGTTTTTTTTAATGTGTAAAAAGTCACTTAGAACTTTTATCTTGGGACGGAGGAAGTATAAAATATTTTGTACTCAAATGTTAAATGAATCAAATATTCTCTTCGTCCCAAATTAATTGCATTTCTAGAACTTTTTAAAGTCAAATTGACTATTTTTAAAACTAATCTTTTTACTATTTTTGCTAACATATAGGTGAAGATATTATAACTAAAAGAAAGTATATACAATTTATTACTAATTTCAATTTTTATAATTTTAGAAATATATTTATATATGCTTAATTATTAATTTTAAAAATAGTTAATTTGACTTAAAAAAGTTCTAGAAAAGCAATTAATTTGGGACGGAGGGAGTAATTTTTTTTAGTTTTTGAAAATGTCATACTCCATTTGATTTTGGAAATGTCAAACTTGATTTTATATTTAAAAATGGAGGGAATATATGTTTAAATAAATCAATATTTATCCTTACTCTGTATGCAATGTTTAAGGTCTTGGATTTTTTATAGTGTCGTAAAGCCTCTTGTAAAATCATCGGACAGGACATGCTTTAGTCTATATGTGACAATTATTTAATAAAAAAAAGAAAAAAAAAAGGGCTAACTGAAAAAATATAATTTTAAAAAGTAAAGTAGAAAATATACAATCTGTGGGTCCCTAACTAATAATCATCAACCTACAACTTTTCCCCCCGTTGGGTAATCACTTATCAGTTACCTCGCTAGTGGTTATGGCTGGTGCGTCCAAAAAGGAGTCCCTAACCGATGCTTTTGATTATTAACTAAGCAATTTTGCTTGTTTATCCATCTCTCTCTCTCTCTCTCTCTCTCTCTCTCTCTCTCTCTCTCTATATATATATATATATATATATAGTGATGTTATATTAAGACAACAAAATTTATATCTATTAGTGTGTACGCACATACTCCACGCACTACGTGTATGAGAAAAAAAGTTGTAAAAAAAAAAATAAAGATAAAATTATGTGACATATAAAATTGCAGAAGGAAAAAAAATATGAAAATAAAATTACACAGTAGAATATGAAAGAGGAGAAAAAAAAACCGTAAATTAATTGTGAGTAAAAAATAGGGTGATGGAGAAAAAATAAAAAAAAAAGATAAGGAAAGTGGTGAGAGAAAATAGAGTGATAATTAAAACATTGAGGAAAAATAGGGAAAGAGTGAGAAAGTAGATTAAACTCTTGATTATCATGTATTTGTGACCCAATTATACCGAAATAATTGTCTAAAAGGTTGGATGCTTTATATATAGAGATTATTCCTTTTCTTTTTAAAAAAAGTGCCTCGTCTTTTCAAAATTCTTAAAATTTTAAACTTAAAAATTATTGCGATTCATCAAAATTTAAAATAAAAAATTGTAATCATTAAATATGTTTTAGTAGTGTTTTAAAATCGATAGACCTGATTATCATTATTTATTAGAAAATGATATACATGTCAATAAATCTCACGACCATGTTGGATTGCGACTAACGTGGAACTCTCAGAAATACATAAGATAGAAAAATAGTGTCTAAGTCCCTCCTTAATTCTTAATTTGTCGACATTTTTTATTGATATAAATTCGTCATCATAGTCTTATTTATTTATTTTTTATTTAGTATATATATGCACGTCTGGCTACGGGGCGAGTGTGATCTAAGAAATCTACGATGGAGTTTTCTCCTTATATTTGGTTTTACTTACAAATCTACAATGGAGTTTTCTTAATAGTAACTCTGTGTTGCAACAAATAATTTCACTGAAGCCAACCTTGGATGTTTTGGCTCTGTATACAAAGTATTCTATCCGACCATGAAGAAATCCTTGCTGTAAAAATATTTTCTGCATTTCTAAATATAAGATCAAAGTTTAAGAAATTTTCAAACTCTAAATTAATGTGATTTGTTTAAATTTATGAAATAATAATGTTTTAATTAATAACACTTATTATATAATTTATGATATTAACAATTATATTTATCAAAGTTAATTGAATTTATATTAAATTGTCGAGTTTTAACTTGTCAAGCTCGAGTTTCACTAGAAGTTAAACTAAGTCGAACAAAATTTTGAACACGGTAAAAATATGTTGTTCAAATTTGGCATTTTTATAATCAAGTCAAACTTGAGTAGAGTTTAAGCAAGTTTAGTCACAGTCAAGCAGAGCTTTAATCTAAATAAATTAAACTTAAATAATTATTGAATTAATTATTATTATCTATGTGTGTGTATTGTTCAAAATTATTAATTTTAATTAATTAAATACTAAACGAATCGAATTTAAATGAACTCGAGCCTAGCTTACACAAGTTGAGCTTGAACGAGCTGAACTCGATTAAGCTATTGTAAAATTCAAGTTCATGCATTTAATTAAACAATCGTAATCTCTATATATAATAGTAACAATTATTTAAAAAAAATTATCCCTAATAAATAGCCATTTAGTTAACTAACAAGACTTGGTGTTACTATTATTGCGACCAGCATGCATGCCCTTGCAAGGTAAAGACTTTTTTTTTTCTTTTTTACCTTTTTATTTTAATAATAAATAAATAATATATAGTATGTTAGGAATTACATATTTGATTTGATGATGATGAGATAAAATCAATGTATATTTGTACCAATAGCTTTTGTAAAATCCTTAAATGAGAATATGATATACAAGGACTTAGAATAGAAGATCAAACTTGTTAGGTTGATCTATTGAACTGAACAAATGTATAGATGATAGGACTGAATCGATCGTATAGTCAGATTGAACGATCGTAAAGCTGTTTTGAGGAATTGTAAAGTCTATTGAAGATTGCAGAGTCAACAAAACTATCGTAAAGCATTCAGTTCAAGATTGCAGAGTATGTCAGGAGTTCGTAAAGTTAAATCAAGATCGCAGAGTCTGCAAAAAAATCGTAGAGTTCACTCTAAGATTGTAAGGTGAAACAAAAATCGCAGTTTGCTCAGAGGACATAGAGCAGATCGTTGAGTGTCTCTCAATTCGTACAACAAGCTGATCGTAGAACAGATTATAGAGTACAAAAAGTTGAGTGAATCAAGTCAAAAACTCTACGATCTCTATGAAACTCTACGATCAGTCAAAGTCGTAGAGCATATCAGGTTTGACATAGGACTGACATTGAGAAACCTCGCAGAGTGAAGAATCTGAGATGTTTGTCGATCATCCTAAGTTCAAATTGAAGATCAAATCGACATGTGTCTAATAGCTAGTTTGGTGATGTGACATCACCCACGTGGGTAGGTACTACAACGGTCAGAAGTGACCTATCAGAGCCGAAAGTAAGCTGACACATCCTCCTTAAAAGTCAACATCAAAGATCTTTTAAGATCGGAGCATTAAATGCATAACGATAAGTTTCCAACGGGAAAATCTCGAGAACTTTTATAAAAGGGAGCAAAGATTCAATCAAACAATACGAATCACAAACTTCAACCTAAATTGCTGCCCAATCGCCATGACAACTCTACTCTACGAAATTCTACTACTAAGTCCCTAAGAAACTGCGCTCAACGCAACTTAGTAGTAACTCAGAAATCACCTTTTTCATTGTGATTCGTTGGTCTAAGTGACCACTTGTTACCAAGTCAAAGTGACTTGAAGAGTTCTTTGTGAACTTGCCAGTGACTTGGTCTTAGTGACTCATTGCCAAGTCTGAGTTACTTGAAAGAATCTAAGTGATTCATTGTTATAATAGATCTTAGTGATCTGATCTAAGTGATCACCCCCTACATTCTTAGTGAATTTCCTACTCGCAGAATAGAAAAGTGGACTATAAGTCATTTATACTCCGAACCACTTAAAAATTTCCTGTATTATTTACTTTTCAGCACTTACATTTTTACATTTATTTTTTATATTCTAAATTCAGAGATAAAATTTTCCTTAAATCTTTAAAGGAGTTTTTCAAACTAATATTTCGCTATGCATAAGTAGTTAAATTTATTTATTTAATTATATGGTAATACTTCATTTAAAATAAAAAGTTTTAAAGATTTATTTAAACCCTCCATTCTAGATTTTACTGTGCCTTTGGGAAACAACATAGTATATCAAACTAATTAACAATTTATAATAACACGATATTATATTATTATGCACTTTAAAAATTATAAGAATTATTATATATATACTTTTGTCACAAACCTCTATCAATGTCATATAATACTCTTCCCGTTCCAAAATATAAAATTATTATTGATTTTTTAAAAATTAATACAAGACATTTCAAATTTGAAATTGGTATAATATTACAACTTTACAACAATAAAATATTATACCTAATTATATTTTTAAGATAATTTAGAGACTAAAAATAAATAAATTTATATGAATTTTGAGTTTAAAAATATTTCAATAAATTTTAAAAAAATCAATAATAATCTTATTTTGAAACAAAATAAATATATAAAATTAACTAACAATCTCATAATAATAAAATCTTGCATATTATGCACTTCAAAAATTTAGAAAATCAGTATATAAATCTACACAAAAAGAAAAAGAAAAAGAAAACTCTTGTTAGTGAAGATAATATGAGTTTTTAATATGATAAATATGCTTTAGTTTTTGGATAAAATTTTTAGAGTTTATTTTTATAAATAACTCAAAAAAGAATAACTAGTTTATGAGTCAACTCATAACCAACACAAAAAACTCAATTAACTCGGCCAACTTTTTTGATTGTTCTCCTTATTATATATAGGGTTTGTTCGTTTACATAATAGCAGTTGCAGTTGAACTACTTTTGAAAAGTTATAATCTTTATTATTAACTTATGTTGTTGAAATTATGATTTTTGTTCGATTAGAATTGAAGCAGTTGCGGCTGAAATTGTACAAAATGACCAAAAAAAGACATGAGTTATTATATCATATACATCTATGGTAATAAATTAATTATGTAATCATACAAAAATAATAGTTTGTAAGAAATTAATATAGTAAAATTATTTTTTATTTGGAGTTCTATTAGATGATGAATAACAATAATAATAATTGAAATATCAACTAGTTTACATAATACTAATAAATCGAATAATATTATTAATAATATTTTTTGAATAGTTTATAATAATTACACTTGTATAATTAGAATATATATATATATATAGTTTACAACTTAATATATAATAAAAAAATAGAATTTAGATGTTATCAAGATAATAGCATATATATATATATATAATTTACAATTTAATATATAATAATAAAATAGAATTTAAATGTTATCAAGATAATAACAAAAGTGGGGTTGTGTGGTAAATTAAATAGACACTTAGTGGTAATATGCACAGTAGGGTGGACATGTGTCTCATAAGTAATGAGAGTAAAATTCTAAAATAAAAATGAAAGTTAGAAAAGAGAAGTAAAAGAAAAAGAAGAAAATACGCTTTTACATAATTTCGTCTCTTCATTTTCCTCTGACTCCTCTCCTTCCACAATCTGACCATCTCACATCTCTTACACAAGTCCCACAAGTTTTGTTAGGAGTGTACAATTGATTTTTTAAAGCTCTAATAGCAATTTCTAAAAATGATCAATTTAATTTTCAAATAATTTCAGTCATAGGAGTTTCAACCCAACTTTATAAGGAGAGATCGCATGGTTTCAAACTGCTCAAAAAGATGACGGTAATTTAGTTTATTTTTAGTGCGTTTGTCATCACAAGTTGGGATAAAAACGTAAAACGGAGATTTTAGATATATTCGGTTACTAGTATTTAGAGTTTATAAGTTAAATAAGCCGTTAGTAAATGAATAATATTTTTTTGGGAGGGAGGGGGTGGGGTGGGGGGTGGGGGATTTGAACCTTGGATTTCTTGCTTTGCAAAAGGCCAAGGCTACCACTGAGTTATTGCTTAAGTGACATGAATAATATTTTTAACTACATTTGGTGCGTTTAGTGGTTGTGTTTGGAGCACAAACAAACTGCATTTAAAATAAACTGTTTGTAAATAAATAACATTCTCAACTGCGTTAGGTGCGTTTAGTGGTTGCGTTTGGAGTCTCTAAACGCACCGAATGTTGGTGGACAAACAACCACTTTATGGTGTTGCGTTTGTCCTTCTTAATGCAGATTAATTACGAGCCCACATGCATTTGGATTGATGCATTTGATACCCAAATAAAAAGAAATTCTGCGTATATCACCCAGACATAATAAACTTTCAATTAGATAACAATCCCCCTTATTAATATCTCTTATAAAACTTTAAATATTATATGTGATTATTATATTAAACTCTTTTTAATATTTAATCTCATCAATTTGCTAAAAATAATCATATGTTGATTTTAAAGATTAATTTGCAAAAATCTAAAATCTATGTAAATTTATTTTTTTACTCAATACAATTATAATTTGAAAATTATTTAAAGCTATTAGTTATACAATATACCTGTTCGTAACTTAATTAAAGTTGCATCAGCTTTAAGTTAAATTTTTGCAAATGACTTCAAAAATTAAGAATAGAATCTTTTTATAGAATGGATGAATATAATTTTTCCCGCATCAATTTAAAATATGTGGATCCCAAATATTAGTAATCATGAACAGACAACATTTCTGTCGTTTTGTTATCATCCTTCGTTCCCAAAATACATTGTATTAAGAAAAAAAAAATATAGTAAATTTTTTTTAAATTTATTTTTTATAGTCTCATAAAATTGTATAAAATAATAAATATTTTTATTTTTTTTATACTAACAGATTTCACTAAATAATATATTTATTTTTTATTTTATATATATATTTTTATTTTTTTAATTTTTTTTTTATTTTAAGGACGGAAAAGTATGGGTTACCAGCTAGTGATTGTGGCTGGTGCGTCCAAAAAGAACTCCTTAACCGATGCTTTAATTATTATTTAAGCAATTTTGCTTGTTTATCCATCTATTTACGTTTATTATTCCTTTTCTATAATAATTTCTTGTTAGTATAATTTGTAAAATTTTAAATTTAAATTATTACGATTCTTCACAATTAAAATAAAATTTGTAATATTAATACTTTTTAGCAATGTTATAAAATCGATAAGTATCCAATACAGCGGAGGGGATTCAAGCCAAGCACTTTTAAGATGCTCTTATTTATTTAATTTTATTATATATAAATTTGACTATAGAATTGAGTGTGATTTAAAGAAAGTTTTGGTATGTGTTGTGATAATTTTTTTGTGAATTATAAATGTGAAACATGTCAATATATAAGATATTTATTTACGTAAGTGATAACTAAAATATTGACATAAATATTTGAGATACTTATTTATGTAAGTGACAACCAAAAAATTGATATAAATATTCTTTATTTATGTAATATTCTTTTTATTTTATAAAAAGATTCTTATTTGAGTTTAATCTAAGGGTTTGGTCGGTTATTAACGTTTGCTGCGACAACGCTTGCTGTATTTGTGAGTTAAATTAGTTGTGTTTAAAATAAAATGTCTGAACTTTCGAACTCTAAACGCGTTGACCGTTGAGTAACCAAATATACACTAATTAATTCATAAAATTTTAAAAAATTTAAATTGCGATATAAATTTATCCAAGATTTTAGAACAATATTTTTGAATTAGTAATACTTCTTAAATAATTATTAATATTAATTATTATATTTATTAAAATTAAATAAAATTGTATAAAATTTATTTAAAATTTCACAAATTAGTTAGAAAAAAAAATCCAAAAAGAGTTATTATGACGTAGACTAGTTTGTAAAGAAATCGAAAAAGAAAAGAAATTGTATTGAAACAAACAACCTGACGCTCTGCTCAATTTTAGCGTTAAACTACTTCCTCTTCTTATTTATACAAAATCCTCTCATTTCCGAATCTTTTAGAACTTCATCTTCTTCATGGCTTCATCAACCGTCGAATCAAAGCTCTCAAACCTCGACATCAATGGCGATTGGATCTCCTCCGTTCCAAATCTGCGCAGCAACCTTTCTATTCTCTCTCCTCAACAGGTCTCATTTCTTAAATCGCACAATCGTATGCTAAATTCTTATGATTTATTGATTGGTACAATTTTATGCAATTATAAATCTGATTTCAAGTTTTGATTGATGTGGGTGGGTAGATTGAGCTAGCAAAGAAGTTATTGGAGATGGGACAAAGTCATTTGTTTCAGCATTGGCCTGACCCTGGTGTCGACGATGATCAGAAGATTGCTTTTTTTGATCAGGTAGCTCCCTTCTCTCTCTCTCTCAATATATATATATATATACAAAATTCGGTGTCCCATTTGGAAGGCTTACTTCCACCTTGAATGCAACAAGTTTTGATTTTTAAACGATTTTTTTGGGTATACGTTTACCACACTAACTTGAGAAGGATTCTTTTTTTCGAATTAGGAGTATTCTTATTGTTGCTTTGTAAATCAGTAAATTGAAGTATAAATAATTTTTCTAGATTTTAGGTAATGTCCATAAAAAAGAGAATTCCCAATTTCCCGTTATTGGATATAGGGAATTTAGCATAAATTAATTGGGTTTTTACGGTGGAATTCAGCTGTGGCAATGCTGTTTGATGAATTATTGTTTTTGCTTCTGCTGCTGTTAATTCTACTGCTAGAATTACTACTGATTGAAGCATTTTTTTATATTATTTTGAGATGGACATATATTTATGGTGTTTCCTCTGATTGATTATATGTTCAAAATAACGTTCTTTACATTTATTACTAGGTGTTGCCTTTGAGTTAGACATCTGTTAAAGAACTGCATGTCTTGTGGGGTTAAGTTCGGTTGGTTTTGTTAATCTTAATGAGATGCACCATTGAATTTAGGTGGCCCGGCTTGATGGGAGCTATCCAGGAGGTCTAGCATCATATGTTAAAACTGCTAAAGAACTCTTAGCAGATTCAAAGGCTGGAAATAACCCATTTGATGGCTTCACACCTTCTGTAAGTTACTAGGCTTATGTTTTGATATTGTAAATCTCAAAGCATGTCTTTTGATTCAGATTCCCTCTGTCTGGAAAAGAGAATCATACATTTTTGCTAGACTTCCCCCTCCCCCACGTGAAGGTTACTATAAGAAAAAGTTAGACATAATTTTTGGATTTCTTTTTTTAATTTAAAGACTAAACTTTAGTTATGAACAAAAATTATTGAATAAAATAATGTGTTTGTCTTAACTCTTATGCAAACCTTAATATTCGGGGAAAAAAAGTCAGAAAAAAAACAGTACTCTCATTTCTAGATATAGGGAGTATTTGACATGTGGTTAAAATGTACTGAATTAGAGGATTACATAAATTTGTTTTACTCAACTTAAAATTTGTTAAGTAAACTGGGTTCATGGTCCTCTTTAGAGCTTCAACTGTTATTTTTGTATGTTTTTACTTTTTAATCACGTTCACTAAACAAGTCTAAGAAATCTCTTTATATTTCTACGAGATGTATATATGCCATTAACAAACTCGGTTCTTATGTATCTCTTCTCCAATATCTATGTTTTCGGTTTCTGATTTTCATGAATTAGAATGCTGGTTTTGCGGTCATGGATAGTGGAATGGCCCGTGATTTGTGGTCTATATCTTACTTCTAAAAAGTTAGTTATCTCAGATTATGCATCACTTTGAATAGTTCTGTTTGATGCCAAAGTTATAGTAGCCAACCATTGATTTGTAAATATGTAATTATCTTTGTAAATTTAAAGTTGTTTAAGGCCTGTAAATTGGGCTTAGTGAGCTGGTCTAAAGGCCACCCAAACTCAGCCCAAACAAATATTTACATTCCCAAGCCCGTGCTCAGCCCATGAGGCCTATAATAAGTAGGCTCAAATTCAGCCGAAATATGATCTGGGCTTTGGCCTCATTTTCGGACAAGCCCAAATAAAAATATATAAGTGAAAAGGCAAAAAATGGAAAAATAAAAATTGAAGCAACCTATATTTGCTCATTTTGGCAACCTGTTATAGCATCTTCCTAAACCATAACATCAAAATATCACAAAAATATTAAAGTTAACTTTTAACTCCGAACATTTGAACCAATCACCAAATGTACATAATACATATCCATAAAGTTCCCAATCCAACAATAGTATTATGAGAAAAAAGAGAGTGTGTACAACCGGTGTTATAGAATGTGAAAGAAAAAGAATGCATGTGATAGATGGTATTAAATGATGTCCTTTATATTTAACCATGAACCCAGGGTGAAGACTGTGAAGTGATGCAAGTGAGGGAGAAGATCGTATTGTTGAACTAGCAGTGGTGTAGCAGTGCAAAAATCTGTTATGAGAAAGTGAGAACTTGTCAGAGAGAGGAAGGAGATTAAAAGTCTAAGAATGTGAAAAGTCAGATAGAGGGAGTAGATAATAAGATGCTTAATCAGAATGAATAATTGATTTAATCTTTAGGGCCAGTGACGTCTTTTATTTAGAGACTACAGTTATATTCATATATATATATATGTGTGTGTGTGTGTCTAGTTAATATAAAAATACAAATAAATGTACGTAAAAGATGCATCTTTTATTTATATACTGTTGGGCTGGGCCTATAAGGAGTTGAGCTATATGTTGACCAAACTCGGCCCAAAATACACTTCGAGCTTGAAGCTTTATCCAAACTCAACCCAGCTCACTCCCAAATTTATTTTGAACGAGCTTTTAGCGGGCCGAAAGATCGGGTTTCGGGCTTGACTGGCCCAATTGCATTTTTTATCCTCTATAACTTTGATATCTTCAAGTTAGCACCCAAATTGTAGCACCACATTTCAAACCTAATACTCAATGACAATATACTAATCCAGAGATAATCCTTAGTTTATTATCTTCTACTTTAAGAAGGATATGTAGGAAGCTTGTCTTGCATTTTATCAATTTCTTATTTGAATAAATACCATACTTATATTATTAGTCACTTCTAACTGCTTTGGTGTTTTTCTTCTAAAATAATGTTTTGATTTCTCAAGAAGAGAATAAACAAAAGAAGGCATTGTAAGGCTTTATGTTGGGCTTCGATATTGTAAGATGACCTGTTTAGACTCTAGATTAGTTTCTCACTGGATATTGTCTGCTTTTCTATAAATTAATATCATATGCCTTCAAACATCCACAGCTTGCGCAATCAACTTTCAGAGGACCTCTTTAAGTGTTAGGTTATGAATGAAAATGGGAGTTTAGTATAACATGAATTACATATCTGCAGGTCCCATCAGGAGAGGTTTTGACTTTTGGTGATGCTAACTTTATTCAATTTGAGGAGGCTGGTGTCAAACAAGCACAGAATGCTGCATTTGTTCTTGTTGCAGGAGGCCTTGGGGAACGTCTTGGTTACAATGGAATAAAGGTAAAATATTCAATTGGTCTTCTAGATTAATTTTACCATTAAGTCGCTGAACTTTTTACACTTTCTCTGGTTGGATCCTTAAACTTTCAATTCTTATCATCACTACCTCAGACTAGTGTTTCAGTTGAGACCTATTGTAATTTGTCATATGAAAAAGTATTCAGAAAAATGACAAGATGACCTTGATGTCCATAAATGTGACCTTGATGTCCATAAATGTGGCTTACATGTACCACTTAAATTATTGTCATTTGTGCTTACATGTACCACTTATACTCTTATAGTCATGTGTGCTTCTCACTGTGACAGTCTTCATCCCTTTTATGGCTGCAATATATGACTCAATTTGAACATATTGCAGAGGAATTTTGCAGACACTGACCACAATATAAATATATATAACACAACTGTACACGGGTTCTCTCTCTCTCTCTTCCCTGTCTCTTATCTCCACTGTATAACTCCACCACTCCACTTCCATCATCTACTCTGTTCATATTTCTCTCTCTATTCTCTAAAATATTACATATATAATAACAAATATACGATACATATATGTATACTATTTGTAACAGGACAGATGAAGGTATAAACTATCAATCTCTTGGCTTCCTCTGCTTCCTCAATCTCTTTAGTCTAGAGTCCAGCTTGCACAAAATTGTATCCCCAATTATTCTCCTGCTTCTCGATCTCTTTGTTAGCAGTGGTGTTGATGGTAATGAGAGTGAACTTTTGAAGATTTGGGATTTGGAAGGAGTGGGGTTCCAAACCTCATTAGTTTATATAATATGGGGACTGGTGGTGCTTCTCCACCCTTTTGAATCAATTTACCATTAGTATGTACATGTCTACCTTTACATCAAAGAGGGAATCTGAGAAGAGTGTGAGTGTGTGTATTGTACCGGCTTTTGGTGTGTCCTTTTTATTTCATTTGTATAGATGAATGTATTCAATTTAATATATTTGGTTATGCTATTTAATGATTAGATCTAAGTGAATCTCTAATTCCGGCTGAAGAGAGTGATTGCAAAAACTATAAGTATGTGGTGTATAATTTTTAACCAATCCTAATTTTTTGGTTAAGCAAATTATTATTATTACTTTTTGTTGAGACAATATTCTCGCTTTGAATGTAATATATCGGAAATACTCATTTTAATTGCACTATTACATTCAGCTTATGTTTTTAATTTAGAAGTAAAGTGGTTGCTACAGGTTGCATTAGTTCTTCTTTAATATTGCAGGTGGCTCTTCCTTCAGAATCTACTACAGAGACGTGTTTCTTACAGCTCTACATCGAGTCTATCCTAGCTTTACAAGATGCTAGCAGTAGACTAATGCAAGGTTAGCTCTATAGCTGTTTCTTTCTTCAAGTGTTGTTTTACTTTTTTCCCCAACAGCTCCATTCATTGCAATAGTGCCTTGAGATACATTGCTTTGTCCACATTTGTAATAGCTCAAGTTAGGGAACAGTTGGTGATCTAACATGGTATCAGTAGTCTGGTTTAGTAGGTCTTGAGTCAAGGCTTACCATTTGATGATTGTTTCCCCATTCAATTGGTTTCTTTGCAGCATTCCCTGTTTGTGTTTGTAGTATACTAATATGGTCTGTTACCTTGTATTGTGCAGGAACCTTTTGTCAACGAGAAGGTTGAGATAGTTATTAGAATTAATAGGGAAAGAATAGTTATTTAAAATTGATAAACGATCAAACTTAATAGGCATCGTTCATCTTTTGACTTTTGAACATTCTGTATTTGACAAACTCCTTGGCGGTCAATAAATTCTGCTTCCTTTGAAATTGTAGGAGAATGCAAAAGAGACATACCATTTGTTATAATGACATCAGATGACACTCATTCGCGTACTTTGGAACTGTTAGAATCTAATGATTATTTTGGAATGAAACCTACACAAGTACATCTTTTGAAGCAGGTAAATCACGTGTTATAAGGTGATAAAGTTTTTGGTTCTAATATTAAAATGGTCTATTAAGCATCTTATCTTTACCCTTGTTCAGGAAAAAGTTGCTTGCTTAGATGATAATGATGCCAGGCTTGCGGTTGACCCACATAATACATATGGAATTCAGGTGGCTTTTTATGCTCCATTTCCGTAATCATAATGCTTATTAGTTTGTTCATATTTTCAATTATATCTGAAACTAGTTTGTTTTAAAAAATATTTCCAGAGAACTGCTTTCTTATTAGTGCTTCTTCCTTGTCTGTTTTAGACAAAACCTCATGGACATGGTGATGTTCATTCACTTCTTTATTCAAGCGGTCTTCTTAAAGCTTGGTATGTTCTGCACTCTGGCCTTGTTATCTAGGCTATCCTTTGTGATTTGTTCATTGCAGTGTTTGATTTCCATTCTCTATGATAAGGTCTCTAATATTGTGTATTTTTTTTCATGTGTAATGCGTTGTTGAAATTAGAAGGCATACACATATTTTGAATTTTTGATGCGTAATGCCTTGTTAACTGGATTATGCTCGCTTTCTTATGAATTAAAATATTTATCATCTACATGTAGATTGTTCTGTGCTCGTTTTCTTATGAATTAAAATATTTATCATCTACATTTAGATTGTTCTGCTAAAATTAGTAAGTGTTGCTATGATCATGATTTGGACAGTTGATTTTTGACTTTTGAGTGTGTTTCTTTATAGATAAATGCTAATAGTGTCCCTGGGCACTTGTTAAGAATAATTTATTTGGTCTTAAAAACTCCTTTTTAAGAAAGTGTTGGAAAATGTTGTTATTTTTCAGAAAGTATTGTTTTGGGAAAATTGTTAACATGTACTGAATGTTGTGTTCCTAATTTTATTTGTGGGAGTTTTATTAGTGAAAGTGTATGTTACCAAGTATCCCTATGAAACTTGTAGCAGGACCATTTTTAATTTTCTAACATAAACTTCTTAACACTAATATTAATTTTGTTTCAACGATGGAACATACGATTCCTATTATAGCAAAAGTGATGTAGGACGAAAATTGATTAATAGATAATTAATTGGAAATGATAAATCAATAAAGAAAATTAAAAGAATTAGGGTGATCCAATCGCAGGAGAACCACTACCCCTAGGGTTTTCCAACCGCAGGAGGGAGAAAAAGGTATTGATCGCAACCAATAATCAGAATAATTTTAATATCAAAGTGTAAAAAGTATGACATGACTTACAAGCATATTTATAAGAAAATAAACTCTAATAACCCTAAGTCCAATAACAATTGGGCCTCCAAATAAATAACCCAATACTGAAATAAACCAATAAATAAGAAGTCCAACAAACTAAATAAATAGACAAATGATAAATAAATAACTAAATAGTGAATCATCCACAACGACGACGTCTCATGAATCGATCCCTATCAACTCTCCCCGACTACGAAAATGAAGCCTCTGGCGAAGTGAAAACCTCATATCTCTCCCAAAGGTCTAGATTAAGTTGATGGAACTCCTCAACACTAATTTATGTACAATCATCCGGAGGCCTGTTGCGCCACTTCACCAAAAACTATCGGTAACCACCCTGACTGGTCGACACAACCCGCTCATCAAAAACATCCTCAATAACCTTTGTTGTACGCTGTGTAGGAACAATAGGAGGTGCAGGTGGAACAAGTAAAGGAAGAACAAGTATAGGCTCATCAAGGTTAGCAAGTGTAGGCGAAACAGGTGACGTAGGTGAAGTAGTAGGAAAAGAAGTGGAAGAGGGCGGAATTATCAGAAGGCCCATGGTAAGGAGTAAGGTCTTCCACATTGAATACAAGACCAATACCCATATCACTCGGAAGATCTAACTTGTATGTATTAGCACTAACCTTCTTTCAAACTCGAGATGGACCCATCCTCTTAGCATGGACTTTCTTCCATGTGCCAGGAGGTAATCTCTCCGCACAGTATTGCAACATTACTCGATCATTCTCATTAAACTCTTGATATCTGCGATGAACATCTACAACAGACTTATAATTTTCATTGCTCAAATTAATTTTCTTTCTTATCTCAGCATGCAAATCATGAATGTGATGTGCAAAAGACTCTGCAAACTCATTAACCCTATATGCAGCGGGAAGATGAGCTAATCAACAGATTTCCTAAGCTGATAACTAGTGTAAGCCTGAAAAGGACTCACTCCAGTCGAACTTAACTGAGTTATTATATGCAAACTTAGCCATAGGCAAAACCTTATCCCATGTAGATACATGATCACCCACAAGACAACGTATCAAATTACCTACTCTTATTAACAACCTTAGTCTGACCATCGGTCTGTGGATGATAAGCAGTGGAAAACTTAAGCGTGGTATTAAGTTTCTTCCAAAGAGTTTTTAAAAAATAACTCATAAATTTCGCATCTCTATCAGAAACTATAGTCAATGGTAACCCACGCAATCCCACTACCTCACTAAAGAAAATTATGGCAATATGTGAGGCATTATTAGTTTTGTTGCATGGAATAAAATGTGCCATCTTAGTGAAATGGTCCACTACAACAAAAATTGAATCATGAGTCATGACCCCTTTGGGTCCTTGATAACCCCAAGACAAAATCCATGCTAAGATCCTCCCTAAGTGCATGGGGAACCGAAAGTGGAGTGTACAAACCTGTGTTCTGCTTCCTACCCTTAGCAGTCTGACATGTGCGACATTCAGAAACAACACGAGCTACATCCCTCTTGTGGCTAGGCTGAAAGAACCTATCCTCAACAATGACAATGATCTTATCTCGACCAAAGTGTTCAGCTAAACCTCCTGCGTGTAACTCCCACAATAAATACTCACATCGATGTACTAGGAATACACAAACGGGTACCCTTAAAAAAATACCCATCATGGATACGAAAATCACTAGAGGGTGGGGAATTAGGATCCTGTAGGGCAGCATAAATATCACTAAAGTGTCGACAAGTAGGGTACTCCTGGATAGTGCGCTCAAATCCCACAACCTTCACTCCCAAAGAGTTGACAAGGATAGACACCCTACGCAACGCATCGACAACTATATTCTCCGCCCCTTTCCAATGCTCAAGGACAAAAGAATACTCTTGAATAAACTCTACCCACCTAGCGTGTCATGACTCAGCTTCTTTTGGGAGCTAAGGTACTGGAGTGCCTGATGAACAGAGTAAAGAACAAACTCCCTATGCAACAAATAATGTCGCCAATACCTAAGTGCCTGGACTATAGCATAAAACTCCTTATCATAGGTAGAATACTTTTGTCGGGCCTCATTTAATTTCTCACTAAAGAACGCTATCGGATGACCCTCCTGACTAAGCACTCCCCTTATCCCTACGCCTGAAGCATCACATGCTACCTCAAACACTTTACTAAAGTCTAGTAGCACGAGAACAGGTGCCTGTGTCAACCTATTCTTGATTTCTACAAAGGCTTTGGTAGTCGATTTAGACCAAACGAACTCTCCCTTTTTCAAACTATCACTGATGGGAGCCATAATGGTACTAAATCCTCTAATGAACCTCCTATAAAATGTAGCTAGCCCATGGAAGCTTCGAGCTTCGTGAATATTAGAAGGTTCAGGCCACTCACTAATAGCCTTTACTTTCTCAGGGTCGGCAGAAACCCCCTCTTTGGAGATCATAAACCCGAGGAAAATGACCGACTCCTGAACAAAAGAACACTTCTTCAAATTAACATAGAGTTTCTCACGTAGAAGAAATGCTAGAATCTCTCACAAGTGAAGTAAGTGTTCCTCTCGAGTTTTACTATAATGAGGATGTCATCAAAATAGACCACTACAAACTTGCCTATGAAAGGACGTAACACCTGATTCATAATTCTCATAAATGTGTTAGGTGCATTGGTTAAGCCAAAAGGTAAGACTAACCACTCATAAAGTCCGTCCCTTGTCTTAAAGGCAGTCTTCCACTCATCTCCCTCTCGGACGCGAATTTGGTGGTATCCACTTCGCAGGTCTATTTTGGTAAAAACACGAGCCCTCAGTCATCATATTTAGCATGTCATCAAGCCTAGGTATGGGAAACCTATACTTAACGGTGATCTTATCAACATTTTAATGTGTATTTGAGAGATTGTCCTCGGGTTGAGGAGTGTCCACATGAGTTCGTTGAGGTGTCTACATAGGCCTGTGGTCCTCTTTTATATTCTGGCTCGGCTATCACAACACATCCCATCAATCAGCCTTAGGGGTGAATAAGGCTGGAATGACACAAGGGCTAAGATTCTTTCTAACAAAGCCCTTCCTCAACAACTCACCTACCTGTCGTCTCATCTCAGTCTGCCCTGTGGGATGCATCCTATAATGTGGAAGGCTAGGTAAAGAAGACCCCAAAACAAGGTTAATGGCATGCTGGATGTCCCCAAGAAGTGGTAATCCATCGGGCAACTCACTAGTCACTAGGCATAATATTGGCAAACTCATGTAGAATCTACCTAACATCTCTAGGAATCTCTCTAGTACTCTCCTCAAGAACATCTCTCATAACACACTCCGCTCAAACTCCTTTCTATTAAGAACATGGAGTGAATTGGTTTGTTGGGTAGGTAAGCTAGTCTCCTTTGGTTGACTCTTGAACGACACTCGAGATCTCATAGGCGTTAATGATATTTTCTGCCCCTTGTGTGTAAACACATACGTGTTCGTCCTCCCCATAATGAGTCATATCAGGTCATATAGTCAAGGTCGCCCTAATAGAATATGTGTAACATCCATAGGAAGGACATCACACTAAATACTCTCCTCATAGCCCCGAAGGTGGATCGACGCTAGTCATCTCTTTGACACAGGAATGGATGTCTTGTTGACCCAGGCGACGTTATAAGGCTGGGGATGTGGTTTTGCCTTCATTTTCATCTGTGGTAAGGCGGACTCGGCAACCACATTTAAACAACTACCCCTATCGATGATCAACTTAGAAGAGACACCACCTACTTTGCTGTAGGTCTGAAATATGGTTGTTCTCCTCTAATCATCCTCTCTCCTATGACTCGTGAAAACGCACCTCATGACACCTACTTGATTACCTATCTCTTCTAGGTGCTCATCAGCCTCCTCATTATGCGAGTCATACTCACCCTCGACTTCATCCCCGACAATATCCCCCTCCTCTTTTGAAGTTTCCCCTACTATTGTTACCCGCTGGCGATTGCGATTGGGGCACTCAAAAGACTTGTGCCCTAACCCCTGGCACGTAAAACACCTCTCCTAAGTAGTAGACTGAGAGTTGGGTGCAACTACACCTTTCCATTTATCACGAAATGGCCTAGCTACGGTATTACTAGCCCTAGAGGACGCCTGCGAAGTGGGTAAAGGCTTACTCTGCGAGAAATTTTGGCCACTGGGCTAACCTGAGTAAGAAGGGACTCTACTAACGATACCCTGTAATCTATACTCATTATTCAGAGCTGACTGGAAAATGTCATCTAGGGTAGTGATGCCACTGGTCAGGATGTGTAATTAAAGTTCAGGTCGTAACCCATTCTTGAACTTCATATGGTCAATCTATCACTCTCACTGATCCTATATCTTTGAGTCAAATCTCTAAATCTGCAGATGTAATCAGCAACAAACATATTATTACCCTGACGAAAGTTGTCATACTGCACCATTAACCTATCGGTATATCCTACGGGTAAATAATATTGCTTTAGGCGAGTTTTCATCTCCCCCCAATGCCTAATAGGTGGCTCACCTAGACGCTCTAAGTCTTTCTCAACCCCTGACTAAAATAAACTGGCCAATTTCACCAATTTCATTTTGGCAAATCGCACGTTCCTATCCTCAGACATCTCATACCAATCAAAATACTTCTCCACACTAGACTACCAATCAAGGAATGTATTGGGATCAAATCTACTGTCAAACTCGGGTACATCTACCTTGATTTTCCTATAGTCATCATCATAAGGATCATGCCTAGGATGTTCATGGTGCCTAACATGTGGGTTTTCGACATGCCCATTCCTATTATTCCCCTGAGGTTCCACTACTGGCTGTCTTTGTTCAATGTGTGATCCTATCATCCATTTGGCCTAGTTGTGCAACTATGGCAACTAATTGTTCCTGAATTTCTTCTAAAGCAGCTTGGGTACATATAGTCATGATGCAAATGCAAGTGCAAAGCTGAGACAATACATAAATTTAATTAAAGCAAATTAAAATTACAAGTCTAAGTTTATCCAATTGCAATCTCAAAAGCTATTGATAATAACCGAATAATATGCAACTAGATGAAATAATATGCATGTTTAAAAGAACAAATCCAAAACAAGTTTTCAAAATTTTTAGAACTAATGAACGAAGAAATGCGAGTGATTAAACATTGAAAATCCGAATATTTAAAATGAAATATTTACTTTTACCTTATGGACCTAACTGATCAAAAAGTATGAGACTGAGGTGAAAAGTATTAAGGTTAAAAGTTTAGGGCTCTTTATGCAAGAAACATGGGTGAAAAATGTAAACTAATAAACTGTGGGGCAATATTTAAATAGAGAGTGGAAGTTTGGGGTACTAAAAGGTAATTTGCAAGAATTTTTAATTTAAATTAGAAAAGTTAGGGTTACCTCCCTATTTTCAAAAATCGCAGTAAAAACAAATTTTTTTTTTGATGAACAATAAATCGCGATGAACAGTAACACCAGTGATGAACAATACTCGGATGAACAGTAACTCTTTTTTTTTGTTGAAAACCCTAGATCTCCCAAAAATTAAGAAATTGATGGAGAAACCAAGCTATGATACCAATATGATGTAGGACGAAAATTGATGAATAGATAATTAATTGGAAGTGGTAAATTAATAAAAAAAATTTAAAAGAACTAGGGTGATCCAACCGTAGGAGAACCACTACCCCTAGGGTTTCCCAACCGCAGGAGGGAGAAAGATATTGATCGCAATCAATAATCAGAATAATTTCAATATCAAAGTGTAAAAAGTCTTACAAGCATATTTATAAGAAAATAAATTCTAATAACCTTAAGCCCAGTAACAATTGTGCCTCTAAATAAGTAACCCAATACTGAAATAAGCCAATAAACAAGAAGTCCAACAAACTGCATAAATAGACAAATGATAAATAAATAACTAAATAGCGAATTATTCACGACGATGACGTCTCATGGATCGATCCCTATCAAAAAGTTTTGGTATATATCCATACTAAGCTCAGACACAGAGATTTGTCCTTCTAAGTAATTCAAATACTAAGTTGTCATAATTTTAATTACATTTCATCATTTTAAGGCATGAGGCAGGTTTAAGATGGGTTCTGTTTTTCCAAGATACGAATGGACTTCTCTTCTAAGTAATTCAAATACTAAGTTGTCATAATTTTAATTACATTTCATCATTTTAAGGCATGAGGCAGGTTTAAGATGGGTTCTGTTTTTCCAAGATACGAATGGACTTCTCTTCAAGGTTCGTTTATGTTCTTTGTATTTATGTTTTTGGGGCAAGATGTCTGTCTTTGCTAAGTGGGTACACTTATCTCCTTCTCACGTATTAGGCAATTCCAGCTGCGTTGGGTGTTAGTGCCATCAAACAATATCATGTTAATTCTCTTGCCGTCCCTCGCAAAGCGAAAGAAGCCATTGGAGGCATTACCAAGCTCACTCATGCAGATGGTATTATATTTAGTAGCTTATGGGAAAAACAAAGTGTATTGATGATTTGATGCTATCCTTTATCTGTTTTGTAATTTACAACTATGCTGTTTGAGCTCTGTGGCTTTTCATAGACTCTATGATATTAACTCAACCTCCTTTCTTATATATGTATCTAGTGTCAACTTTGAAAGTTAAATGAGGAGTGGACATTAAACATAGAGTATTCAAATTTCCCTTACCTATATATCGGTTTGACATGTGTACTTCTCCTCTTCCTCTTAAACTCTCCTGCTAACTGCAAATGTTACATGTTGGGATTGGGTTTTACTGTAGCATTGCCTTCTTTCCAAGTGATAGTATCAAGAACTTTACGTAGGAAGCCAGATATACTTAACAAGCATGCTTTTGTATGGCCACTGGAGATATTTTTTTTGTGTGGTTTTTTTGGATAAGTATATTAGCGTCGCTTTTGATATCCTTTATTTAACATTACTGATATAAAAGAAATTGACTGCAGGGAGGACGATGGTAATCAATGTAGAATACAATCAGCTTGATCCTCTGCTGCGAGCAAGTGGGTACCCTGATGGTGATGTCAATGACCAAACAGGCTATTCTCCTTTTCCCGGAAACATAAACCAAGTATTATTTTGCCTGAACTCATTTAATATTCATTTCCATTTCTTTGACATCCATATATTCAAACTCAGTTTCTTTTCTTTTCCTCTTTGTCCATTACACATCTTGCCGACACTCTTTTGCTACTCTTGATATTTCTATTTGAATTTATTTTGTTTGTCTATGAACATTTCTCTGGGAATTTCATTGATTTTGAGGGATTAGGAATTTTACTTCATTTAATTTGGATAAGTTTGGAACTTTGGAACATGCCATCATAGTGTTTCGGGCCTTTCGCCCTCATTCATCAATACTACTGGACTCAATTCTAGAGAAGAAGACTGCATGATGTTGACACTTGCATATAACCCTAAAGCTAAAGAACTAAACATATTGATTGTTAGCTTAGACAATTTCATTACTCTAAACAAACAATGACAATGGAAAAGCAGAAAAGAGAAGAACACAAGGATGACGTGGTTTGGCTTCTATGCCCACGAGCAAGAAAGATATTAATCCACTATGCTGAAATAGACTAGTACAAGAACTGTGAAAAACACTTACTACTGGGAGAACCTCTCTCAAAACCACAACCCCCAAATTACACTCAATCCTCATTCTCTTAGTTACTAAATGAGATCTTTGCTCTCTTAGTCTCTTTAATATCTATGTTCTATGCATTGCTCTCTTGTCTGGGTTTCGTTTCCCAAACAGTAGAATACAATATAGGAAAAAACTAAATACGTAATAGTTTAGGAAATCCTAATCTGAGAAGGATAGGAAAAAATTGCCAAATCCAAATCCAAAGAGGAAAAGGATCATGGGTTCAAGACATGCACAACATTGACCCTTTTACTATTATATCGGGACTATTTCTTTTTCAGCTAAGTTGGATTGTCTCTTCAGTTTGAGCTGTACTTAGAACTCTTTCAAGTTGCAGCTATTGTTGTCAAATAGGCGATTTATATTATTCTACCATCTCCAGGTACATTGTATTAGTTCGTATCCTAGTTAATATGATACAAGAAAACACTATAATTGCGAACAGTTCTTGTAAAAATGATGAAATGGGGGATATTGTCTGTTGTAATTCCTCAAGCATTCTATCTTGTCATGTTTAATTTCCTATTTAGATACTCCTTCCTCCCAGGATAAATGTCCTCATTGATCTTTATGGTCAAATTGACTGTATTAAAATCAATAAATCCGTATATTCTTTTAGGAGAGACCATCACCATAATAAACTACATAGTATAGTTTACTGCTAATCTTAAGGTTTGTCATTTTGAAAATTTAAATATATATGCTTAGTTACTAAGTTTAAAAACGGTCAATTTGACGATAAAAGTCAATAGAGGACGTTTATCTGCTTGAGTATTAATTTTTAGAGTTTACAGACATGTGCTTTTCTTTTTAGACCCAAGTGATGCTACTGTTCTCTGTGCATGTGCATGTGTACGGGGTTACATTCGTATACACACATATTATACCTCACAAAAATAAATCGTTCAAACTGAAAGGCTGCTGTTAGATTCTGTATGTATGATCTGATTGGATTTTGTACTAGTCATTTGATTTTAAATTTTCTTATTGATGGAATGATATAACAAAGTGTAGCCGGGGTTTTAGCATCACAAATATTTTTGCTCATTATAGGACGGGGTCTCCATTTTTATAAAATCACTAGTTGCTTAAGAACGTCCATTTCAAAGAGTAGTGAGGACTTAGAGCTCCTAGTATTTTCATAATGGATGAGTTAATAGTCCAGTCCTAGGATCATGATCATCTAAATTTATTCAGGCATCTAGATATTGCCCATCTTTGCATGTGGATTAATTAAGTTTTTCATTCATTTGGATAAATTATCTTGCTTGGTCTTGACTAGTACAATTGTGCTCTCTGTGCAGTTAATTCTTGAACTTGGCCCGTATATTGAGGAGCTCACAAAAACAAGAGGTGCTATAAAGGAGTTTGTTAACCCCAAGTAAGTCTGTTTCCCTATTGTCATATGCTTTTGTTAGTCTTTAGTTGCTTACATTTAAGGTTATCTTCCTCTACCAATTTGTAGAACTTTTTGCTCAAAAGAGTGGTCACTGATTCCAGAAAAAAACAATACAGTGCTTTGCAGGCGCTGAATCAAGATAATATTGTCTAAACTTCACGTAAGAGCTAAAATACCTTTATTGCACATATTACAGATGGTATAGCAACTTAAGTGCTCTAATTACAGATATTTTCCCCATGGTCTAGGTAAGGGAATGAGTGAATCAAAGAAAAAACACGCACACACCTACCTATGCACGCTCTCCACGTGCATTCAAAATATACCCATCAACTCAACTTAACAATGCCTTTTATTCAAAATTAGTTGGGGACTGAACTCAATCCCATGTATAATCCTAAAAGTAGAAACATATGGAGAAAAATAAAAGATAATCATAAAACTGACTAAATATAATAAAATAGATAAAATAAAACAAAAGAATAGAAATAGATTGAAATAAATAAAACAAAAACATCCCACATAATCCCCAATGAGTGGGAGAAGTGGTAGTGGCCTTGAGGAATGACCTCAATGCAATCCCCATATACTTGGGGCCAAAATTTACAATAATAAGAAGAAAAAAACACTCACTTATAGAAACGTACTTTACACATGGTGTCAAGTCATGAATCGAATTGTGTATCACAAACTATTATATTGTGTTTTATGTATCATGTCGTAGATACGAAAAAGAAAAGAAAATGTGGTTATATATGTCAATCTATACATATACAATAAAGCATAATAGCTCGACTATAATGTAAAAGCAATCAAATAAATGTTATTCCAACCTAGAAATAAATTTTAAATAGAAAAATTGTAGTCAAAATGCTCTAAATTAGAGGATTAACTAATATTCAGTATTATCTAAATAATATTAATATATTAACTCGAGGAAACGAAATTAGCTTCACCTTTGAACTATAAAACCCAAAGTGAATGCCTTAAATTACCAATTGGAGAGAAAAAATTGATTCTATAGCTATGTATTTATGTTTCCTTATCTTAAAAATGGCATATGAGAATAATAAAACATTTATGAGCAATGTTCGAAAAAGCTAAAAGCGGTACGATGCGTTTTTCTCCGGACGAGGCGATGCGTAAGCCTCGAGGCGGAGCGAGGCGTAAGCCTCGATTAGAAAAACTAAAAGTCCTCGAAAAATTATAAAAAATGCTAATAAAATCATAAAATAATCCATCATTATAATCAAGGTCATAAAAGACATAAATAACCAACGTCACCTTAATGTATCATTACAAAACATCAAAACAACATAATATCGCTTTGCATGTAAACTTACCGTAAAGATATAATAGGAATTTATCAATTTTTTTGGATAGATAAAAAGGAAAAAAAAAAATTAAAAAGATGAAATTGTAATAAAACCAAACATGCAAGAGCAAAAGCGGAAGAAAAATTATGACAGCCTCAAGAAAAGCAGTTATTTTTCTTGCTCTCCCTTTATAAAATAGATAGATAAAATAGATATCAAACTAATCTCAACTTATTATTTTAAGGGTGAACATGAAACAAAATTATATTCTTAATGCTCACAAAATTTTTAAATGAGAATTTTTTCTACACCGAAAAGAAGTAGCTAAGAAAGATCACAGTAGTTCCTTTTATCATTATATTTTCACTAGAATTTTTTTAATTTTTTTTTTATCAGGCATGCAAATGAGGCGTAAGCCTCAGCCAAATGAGGCGTAAGCCTTAAGGCGAAACGCACTGAGGCGCAAGCCTCAGCCAAATGAGGCGTAAGCCTCTGTATTTTCCCTTGAGGCGTAAGCCTCGCCACAGCAACCTACCGCCTCGCTATGAGGCGGGCCTCGAGGCGTAAGCCTCAAAAGCAATTTCGAACAATGTTTATGAGAGAAGAAGGTAAAAAATTCTGAAGTGTTTTAAGGCTTATTAACTTGTATTAAGATGCGCGTACATTGAAAAGCTTCTTCTGTTGAAATGGTAAAAGGCTTCAACGTCTAAACTCTTTTGCTTCTCCAAAATTTTTTTTCAGTCTGTTGCTAACTTTAAAAGCGTATCATAAGGTTACTCAGAATGCTGCCAAGTTCATCGGCGCCTGACCCTGAGATATGGATCATCCAAGGCCCATTAGCATGGCACACTACTCCTGTTCGAACCAGATTTTTCTCCTATGAAGATTTTTTTTTATAAAATCTCATTAGAAAGTATGTTTTTTAGCTATGGGTCTCGCAAAAGAAAAATTGGGATATGATATTTATCATCGTAATTGATACATGCGATGCGTTGTCGTTTTTCGATACACCTGTGATACTGTATCGAATATACTTTATATCATATCGTTTCGTACGATACATACGATTTTGATAACTATGACTTTACGTACAGATATATAAAAGCTAAAATGAAAAAATAAAAAAGGAGGGAAAAAAGAAACTTCATTAGGATGCATTTTCATGGAGGTAGCTAATTTTTTTAAGTAGGATTTTGTTATGATACTCGTGAGAATACCAACCAATATGTTTAACCAACAGGTTAACAAGGTTAATTAACTTTAAAAGTGGAGGCAACCTCTTAGATGAACTTACCCGCCTCTCCCAACCAAATTAATATGGAATACTTGTCTTTTTCTTTTTGAAACTAGTAAGGTCACTAATCAGCAAGGCTTTCCACAAACTAACTCTGAGTGACACTTAAACTTTAAGATAGAGGCAAGAGATATATTCCACTAGCCAAAAAAAAAAAAAAAATTAATGAAAAGAAAACTCTTACCTTTATAGTGGTGGTAGCAGTGGAGATATATTTGTTTGCTAACTTATCCTTATCTTTTCTCAGAGCAATTACTTTACATGTAGTTACTTTCATAAAAAGTGTCTTGTACTGACCTACTCATTGTTTGTTCTGCAAATTCAGTTTTGGAGCTTTATAGAAGTTCTTCTTCTCTTCTAGTGACTAATTCATATCATCCCTCATATTTAATTTGTATTGTTTCATCACATTACAGATACAAAGATTCAACAAAAACTTCATTTAAGTCCTCTACTCGACTGGAGTGTATGATGCAAGATTATCCCAAAACATTGCCTCCTTCAGCAAGAGTTGGGTTCACCGTAAGTTGAAGCTTTAATTACTTGGTCCATTATTTTTTACTGCAAAATTTCTTATTTGACCTGTGTACTCTTAGTAAGCTGTAAGCATATGTTATGAAGTTTCTCTTATTATGTGTTTACTTTTATAGAATCAAAGATTTTATGATTGCACAGGTGATGGATGCATGGCTTGCTTATGCACCTGTGAAGAACAATCCTGAAGATGCTGCTAAGGTAATATTTTTCCATCATTATTGAAACAAATTGTTCCTACAAACCACCAAACATGGTCATCCAAGCTCTTGAAAAAGTATGATGTAATAATAAGTTCATGACATCATATCAAAAAGTAGCAGCTTTTTTATTTCAATTTTCAAATCAGCGACTTGATCTATGAAAAATACGCATGCCTACTTCACTGTTTATTAGAGTTGCTACAAGAGCAAAGATGGGAGAAGCTCTTCTCGTTTGGACTATATAGGCGGTGACGGGTCTAGCTTCTCTAGGACAAGAAGTTTGGCTTCCTAATTATTTCCTCCCACAACAATTCAACTGGGAAAGCTGTAAAAAAAATCATTTTGATTGGGAGTTTTAGGGCATTTCCTTCGATAGTTCCGTCACACATTATTTGAAGCACTTAGCATGGTAGGTCGAGGCTTTGCAAAGTAAGAATCTAAAACTAATTCATCGTTTTGGAAGTTCTTGTATGTAAGTAACATTGACTATTTAATATCAGTAAAGATTAATTTTTGGTTAAGCTCTGATATTCAATAAAATTAAGTTCAAAATCTGATATTTGGTAACATTGAGTTTAATGTATCAATACTAATTTGTTACGACAAACTACGACAAAAATAGAAATCAACAAAAATAAAACAAGACACAGATTTATGTGGAAAACCCAAAGGGTTAAATCATTGCATTGATAGCCTAACTAGAAAACCAAGGGTGGGAGGCAGAAGAAATCCACTAAATAATTTGAAGAGTACAAAGATGTAGAATTGTAAAAAACCTAATCCCCAATACACCCAATCTCGCAATGATGACCAAAAGTAGAGAATACCATCGAAACCATATGCTATCATATATATGGTGGGCTCAAAATCCGAACAAGTTACCAGTAAACCTCATCTTTCTTTTCTTCTGGGTCGTCACGAATTTTATCTTGGGTCAGCATCAATCGGAACTGGAATTTGAGACACGCTAAACATAATCCATAATTATTAATTATTTATTTTCTTCTAGCTTTACTTCTTTCTCATTAATATTATTTCTTTTTCTGCACATTTAAGACCTGATGATAGTTCTTTGATGTGAGGAAACTTATATCTTACTTTACTAATTTCCTTTAAATGGATTGAAGGTACCCAAGGGAAATCCATACCACAGTGCCACATCTGGAGAAATGGCCATCTATCGGGCAAACAACCTCATTCTAAGGAAGGTACCTATTAGACTGTCCTGATATTTTTAGCAAGATATTAAACACGTTAGTTATCTTATTTTATTTTTTCTGCTTTTTGTATGTTTTTTGTGTTCTGATAATGAACGTGCTAACAACAAAACATAGTTATGGGATATACGAAGTTTCAGTGACTTCAGTCTGTAGCAAGTCTTTTGATAATACGGATTCCTATTTTCATCTGGACCGTGGGGGAGGGGGACTGGAACATGGGCCCAAAGGTTTTTATGACCAATCAATATATGGTTGAGAGAAATGATATACAACCTTCTTTCCTCAGACCCCTAAGTTAATAACTCCCACTACAATCACAATCTACCATATATGCTAGATTGTCAACTCACTTCTTATTTCTCTACTTGTTAAATGTCTAGACTCTAGTATGTACACCAATCAGGAGATCCAAGATGGTGGTAGAATAGCAAGTTGGAATCGATTCAATCAAGATTTGATCCAAAGAAAGGATCCTGGGTTTAATTATAGGCATAGTTTGAACCTAAACCTTCTTTCGTCACACCACAATCTTCACCATTGTTTCAGTATGGTTATTAATTTACAATTACAGAATGAGCAACCAAACTTTTGACTCATTGTCTAAGAAAATCATTCAGAATAATTTTCTCCTTGGTTCCCTTGAAGAACTTCTAACAAAATTTCCTTCACTTATTTTAGATATACTCTTGCTACTTCAGTAAATGCTCCCTTCAGTACCCACCATGTTTTGAAACACTAATGATGCTCATTCAGAATATTTGTTGCACAACGCTTATTTAATTTGTAAGCCGCACTATAGCCAAAAAAAGTTCATGGGAATTTTATTGAAATAAAAGAACATGACAGAAAAATACTAGGCTGAATCAAAGTTAGAGGTAGTACCTTGGAACCCAGGACTGGTCTAAATTTTATAATCTTAATGATCAATTGTATAATCAGGCTTCTTTTTTTTTTTTTTTATCAGGCTGGCGTTAAGGGAGATGATCCAGTACAACAGGTGTTCAATGGACAGGATGTGGAAGTATGGCCTCGTATTATATGGAAGCCAAAATGGGCACTCACATTTGCTGAGGTTAAAAGCAAAGTGACCGGAAGCTGTTCCATTTCTCAGAAGTCTACCATTGTTATCAATGGTCGTAATATCTTTATCGAGGATCTATCCTTGGATGGGGCTCTTGTTATCAACTCTGTTGACGATGCGGAGGTATATTAACCCTTATGGTACTCATTATTTAATGAGGCTTGGATCACATGATACTCCATCAAATATACATTACTTAGTTAACATAATAGTGCATAAATGATTCCACTAAAATTTTACATTTATAATTGGATGCAACTTGAACTACCACTCTTCCTATCCCTAGTATGGTTAGTTGTCATGACAAAGAACCTTTTCTTCTATTGTTGTCACACTTGTTTTCCCATCCCTACACCACCTTAGTGGTTTCTCCAAGTGCCGCATAACTCCCAAATAATTAAAGAAGGGAATTGATATTTCCACAAGTGAAAATGGTAGTTCCACAAGGTTCTCCTCACATGAATAGTGAGTTTGTTCCGCTATCATGTGCGAGAAGAACTTGTGGAATTTTCACTTTGTGGAAATATCATTTCCATTAAAGAATTGCGCGTGAACGAATGTTTTGATGATGCTTTTGGCTTTACTGAGGTTGATTCTTAGCTCTACTATGTGCTTTGTGAACAGGTAAAAGTGGGCGGTACTGTGCAAAACAAGGGTTGGACCCTTGAAAATGTTGATTTCAAAGATACTTCAGTACCCGAGAAAGTGAGGATCAGGGGTTTCAGAATTAACAAGGTTGAGCAGTTGGAAAAAACTTATAGCGAGCCCGGAAAGTTCTCCTTGAAGCCCTGAGGTTGAGTTTTCAGTAAGAGATCGCTTACATTCTTCTGCTAATTTGTTTTGATTACCAAGTGATTTGTTAATAAATATCTTCTCTAACAGTTGCATTCTGTCATTCGTTTCGTATAGCAGCCCAAAATAAAGTGTTTTGGTCTCTATTTGCAACTTATTAGGCAGGTAGTGTAAAAATAGGTTGCCAATGTAATAATTAAGGGAAAAAATAATGAAATGGTGGACTCAACTTCATCGTTTAGTATTCTCTTTTTCCCTGCATGCTAAATTTGTGTGTATTAGTATTATATTAATTTCCCACATTTGTGTGTGTTGGGGTGGGGGAAAAAATTACTAGGTATAGTGTGTGTGGAGATCTTCTTTACTCCTTTCCACCACCCCCACCCTCCAAAAAAAAAAATATTGGAAAGGGAAAGGGAAGGAAAATAGAATCTTAAATCTATATAGGCTATATGTTATGTTCTGATTTGAGAAAATTATGAGAAAATAATGAAATCAGACATAGGGCTTGTTCATTCTGGTACGTTTGGGGAGTTGAAAAAGTGCGTTGGACGGTTTTTAAGCTCCAATCGCATTGCACTAAAACTAGTGCATGTGTTTGGGACTTTAAAACTACATTTGGGAGTTAAAAAAAATGCGTTTAGAATAAGTTATGTTTGTATTAATAAAATTCTCTAGTGCGTGTTGACTCCAAAAATTCCAAAGCAAACATGCGTCTAGTCATTAGATTTTTTTCCAATTTTTTTGGGTGCTTGGAGCAAGTTAAATTTGTCAGTTGATGTGTATTTGAAAGGTCGAGAATCTGCCGACAAACTTAATGCACCAAATGGTCCAGTAATCACCCCATTTTTCAAGTTATTTTGGCCACAGGTATCAACATGTGGCGTTGACCAACTTTATTTAAAGTCACATTGAAGTTGATTGCTTTCTATTCCTTTGGTGGTTATTTGAAAGTAGGAGTGAAAATGATTTTTGAACACTTCAAATTAGATTTATAGCCTTTTAAAAAAAATTAATGAGATGATATTATCACTCTTGAAACAATTAATGAACTACTTCTAATTTTAAAAGTATGTGGAGAATTTAATTGTTAAATAATATATATTAAATAAATCGAGTATATTCGATACTGTATACGAGTAAGGATTAACGAATTTGTATCTAATATGTATTAGTGAGGTAAGAAAAATTTGATACTCTAAATGAGCGGATAATAGGTGATTCATATTCGGCTCGTATAAGTGTCCGAGTATCAAAATGAATTCGAATTAGACTCGTTTAAGTATCGAATCCGAGTCTCGCTCGAATTTTTTGAACCGAATTTCGAGTTCATTTTCAGCCCTATTTAAAAGTATATCTAACTGAGTAGAAATTTTGATTTTCGAGTATTTTGGATGAATGTAAAAAATTTGTGTTTCGAGAGTGTAATGGTTATTCTAATATTTCACACATAAAGGTTTGTTTGAAGTAAAACTCGAAGTCACACCACCGTACTTCATCATCTACCTATATTTTTTCAATAATTTTCTTCATAAAACTTTTTGTAATTATGTAAAGAAAAATCATTGAACTTTTGCCTAAAAGAATTTTTGTTAAAAGAGTAACTTTATTTGTACCAATATCTTATGCACAAACACTATTACCTATGTAACAGTAAAAATATGATGTAAGAAGTTACTCTCTCCGTCTCAAATTAATTGCTCAGTTTTGACTTTTTAAAGTCAAATTGACTATTTTTAGAATTAATAATTAAGCATATATAAATATATTTTTAAAATTATAAAAATTGGGGTTAGTAATAAATTGTATATACTTTCTTTTGGTTATAATCTCTTCACCTATATTTTAGCCAAAATAGTAAAAAGATTAATTTTAAAAATGGTCAATAAATATTCTGTCGCATATATGTTTAATAAATTTCTGTATATTTGACGGCCCCGACTAAAGATGCACGTTTGACGGCTTTTCAAACATATGTTGTTCAATTTGACGGCTTTTCAAACATATGATTAGGTAAGTTGAGTTATTTTACCTCCTCTCAAAAGGTGCTATTTATGTTTGAGCTTTTAATGTTTGTTAAGGTCGGTTGATTTTTGTTTTATACTCGTTCATAGAAGTTGAGTTCAATAATATTAAAATTAGGTCATATTTATTTGTAAAGATTATAATTCAGAAATTATAATTTCTTAGATTATAATCTCAAGACTATTAATCATAGGATTAAATAGTTCTAGTCACATGTTTGTTTTTTTATGAGATTATTAATTGATAACTTACAATAATCCGATGTTATGTTTGTTTTTTCTAAGACTAATTAAAGAATTGGATAAAAAAATATCGTTTGGACTATTATATCATTTACCAATAATAACACATTTGTTCAATAGCATCATTATTAAATATCATTTGGACTATTATATCCTTACCAATAATAATAATATATTAAATATTTCTATTATTTAATATATTATTATTGTATATTTATATGTATTATTATTATTTAATAATATACAGATGTGAAATATATTATTTCCAATGTAACGTGTACTGTATGTATGTTTACAAACTTATTATTTTGTTTACTTCTATTAAAAAACAATATGATCAATGTAAATGTATGTATTGATTTTTTTTTTTCTAAAAGTACGTACATGTGCATGTATGTATTATTTTAATAAGTTTATTTGATTTATTAAATGTACGCAATGATTAGCAAAAAAAAAACAAAGTTTATTTGGTTTATTAAATGTACATACTAAAGAGAAAAAAAGAAAAAGGTACGTACATGTGCATGTATGTATTATTCTAATAAGTTTGGTTGGTTTATTAAATGTATGTATGCTTAGCAAAAAAAACAAAGTTTATTTGGTTTATTAAATGTACGTACTGAATTAAAAAAAACGTACATGCAGTACGTACTGCTTAAGATAATTTTGTACATATTGTATGCTTACAGAATAACAATGTTATAAAAGGTTGATGTTAATTTTGTCTAAAAAAAATTTAGTCCCAAATGGTGGGATTATAATACCTAGTTGAATATGGTATTAAATAATTCTCCATATTAAGTCATTTTATAATCCATGGACTAATAGTCCCAAGTTCAAATTTAAAAACAAACAAGACACTTGGGATTAATAGTCTTATCCCAAGTGTAATCATTGCAAACAAACATTAATGTATTATTAAAATAAATTATAAAATTTACTTGTACGTATTTTAATAAAATTTACTTGTACTTATAATCATAGTTGTCATATCGTGAATCGTATCGTGTATCGAAAACTCTTGTATCATGTCTCATTTATTGTATCGTGAATCATATTGTACGATACAAAATAAAAGAAAAAATGTGTAGTAATATGTATTTAAACATAGAGTCCTGTTATACATTGCGAAAGTTTTTAGCTGAATTATATATGATTGCGACATATGTGCATACATGAGATATGTAGGAATTAAGAAGGGTCTCACTTTAATTTATTTTATCTTATCGCATACACTTTCATGTTGGTTGTTGTTCAACTTCATTAAATATTTGTTAACATGTATATCATTTTTCTTAAACATATAAAACACACAATTAATTGGACAATTAAATATATTAGCTTGATTATGTATTAAAGTAGTCAACTAAATATTATTATAGACTAAAATTAATTTTAAATTTAAATAATAGCCAAAATACTCTAAATTGATTTGTTAGATATTATTTTAGTAATCTTTATTGACTAACAAGAGAAAACAAAAATACAGATCTACCTTTAAAATATAAAACAAAGAGAATAATTCAAATTGACTAGTGGAGATTTATGTTTCTACTTGTGGAAAGTGGGGTGAGAAAAATAAATCAACATTCTGTAGAAGAAGATATGAAACTCTAAAAAACGATTAAAGGCTCATCAAGCGATATAAAATATGTTAATGCTAAAAAACCTCTTCATTTGAAATAGAAGACTCAAAAGTTTTGTTTTTACTCTTTTAAATCTATATAAAAACTTTTTCAAGTCGGTTGTTAGCTTTAAAATGTATCGTGCATTGTATCGTATCGTAAGATATGTATCATATCGTATTTGAATCATATGATACAGTGTTATTTTTTATTCACCCTGTGATACGTATTGAATTATCTCTGTATCGCATCATATCATACGATACGCATATCATAAAATTCTGATAACTATGCTTGTAATGATATTCTTTCAAAGTGCGGTACGAATTATAAGCCGAAAGGTTCTACCTCCGAACTGACACAAAGAAGGGAGACGACTCATCTACCTAAACCAATTTGTTAGTACAATGCATATTTTGGATTTGATGATGATATAATTTATAACCAGTAGCTTTTGTAAAATTCTTATAATGAAAATGATGTAAAAGTACTTAAATTAGAAGATAAAACTTGTTAGGTTGATCTATTTAGTCAAGTAAATCTAATGTATAAAATTTAAGTAAATAGACGATCGTAGAACATATTGGTTGAGATTGTAAAGTCTATTAAAGATCGTAGAGCATACTGATCGAGATCGTAAAGTCTATTGAAGATCGTAGAGCACACTATATAGTCGAAGATCGTAAAGTATATTGAAGATCGCAGAGTCCGTTGAAGATCGTAGAGTCTGCTGAAGACAGGGGCGGATCCATTTGCTGGGTTTTTTTATCCTATGTGGTAATTTTTTTTTTTAAGGTATAAGAGTAGAGCATAATTTATAAATTAATAAACTCAATGAGGCAGATTAATAAAAAAGTTAAACTCGATGTATTAAAAGAAAACAAGTTCATACTAATTTAATTCTACAAAGTACAAAGTAAAGCAATAACAGATGTATTAAAAGTTAAACTCGATGTATTAAAAGAAAACAAGTTCATGCGTTGATTATGTTTTCAGTAAAATTTAGTTTAATGGGTCTTAATATCTTTTATCCATACGTTGATTATTTATTTTGAAATTTCTTTTATTGTATATTATAGAATTCTATGAACATTGCATAAAATAATTGATCTCAAATGGGTTGTTGACTTATTATATATATATATATAATATTATTACTTGTTATATTAACAATATTGAAACGAAATACATATTTTACATATGCAAGTGTCCGTAAAACACAAAATTATCTAAAAAAAATGGCTCGGGGGCACAACCCCCGAACCCCGCCAAATCCGCTCTAAGACCAAAATCCGTCCTTGTTAGGTTTGATTCCTAAATCCGCCTCTGGTTGAAGATCGTAATGTTTACTGAGGATCGTAGAGCTATAACTTCCAGTGTTCAAAGTCTACAGAATCGTCAAGTTATTTTTTAAGACTCCAAGAGTACAAGCAATGATCAAGTGATTAGAGCAAAATTGAAGATTGTTTGAAGAGACGAAGACTTAGAGAAGCATCGTAAAGTACACTGAAACTTCGTAGAGTCCGTCCAGCTAGATACTCTACGACCATCATTAAATTCTACGATTAAGAAAATCGTAGAATACATCAGTTTTAACAATGGATTGACAATGACAATATTCATAGAGTGAAGATCCCAAGGAAGTTTGATGAATATCTTAAGACTAAAAAGAAGGTCAGATGGTATTGTGTCTAACAGATCTATTAGTGAAAAGACAGCAGACACGTGAACGTCATTGTAGCAGTACTGATGTGATATATCACAGCCGAAAGCTGACACATCCTCTTCAAAAGTCAACAATCAGAGATCTTCAAAGATATAAGCATTAAATGAGCAACGACAACTTTTTAATGGGAAAATCTCGAGAAAGGTATATAAAAGGCGAACAGATTCAATCAAACAGTACCAATAGAACATTAAAAAAAAGGTTGAATTGCTGCCAAACTAAAAAGAGCTTTACTTTACGGACTTGAACAACTTATTTTGCTGTTAAATCTTTCAACACTGAGTTTGAAGCAACTTAGCAATACCCCAAAAATCACACTCTCTTAGTGATCATTCAGGTCTTAGTGGCCCATTATATCCAAGTCTTAGTGACTTGAAGAGATTTTAGTGATCTGTTGTATCTAAGTCTTTGTGACTTGAAGGAATCTTTGTGATTCGTTTGGTGTCACGGTTCTGTGTGAACAGATTTTCGTGATCACCTATCCTTGGTGGATTATATCTACCAAGGTTTTCAAACTCGGACCGGTCATCGAACTGAAAAAGGTACCGGGTGGATGGGTCACTGGTCCAACCAATGGTTGAACCATTATTGAACTGGTGACGTCATAAATATATAAAAATATAATAATTAATAAAATTTTAAAAATCTCATTTTTTATGCACTAAAACATAATAAAGTTGATTTACAGTATTACTAAAAGTGGTTAATTTTAATATTAAATTTTTTTTGATACAAATAAATATTAAAAACGGAAGAATTATAAAATCATTAAATATTACTAATGTCTTATAAATTATGTTAAATTTTATTAGTTAAATACATTAATAAATATTATAAAGTTTATTTGATATATGTTAAACATACAAAAACAATATTATAAGTATTGATACCCCTATTATTTACTCAATATTTAAATATGGTTAAATCAAAAGGTGGATAACATGAAATGTCGTGCAAAGTGGAAGGTAATAATATCTTCACTCTTCAGTAAACACTCTCACCAAATCCCAAAATTTCCTCACCACACTTTCTCTCTCATCCAAACAGCACTCTTCTCTCCATCTTCTCCTAAAACTCCATTTCGACGATAATAAGAAAAGATGAGATTCATTATTTCTCTCATTCACATCTCTATCAAATTCATGAAAGTAGTAACTCGTGCACAAACTATACCGAAGAATCTGAATGATTTTTTCGTTGCTCATTTGATGCGTTTTTTTTGGGTTGGTTGCAAACCGGTTGAAACCGTGAACCAGTGGACGGTTCGCTGGGTCGGACGATCTAACCACTGGGTCATCAGTTTTTACCGGTTTATTCATACTTCCGATTTTTTGAGTTGATTGGATCGTTTTTCTGACCGGTTCCCGGTTTAATCGGTCCGACCGGCCGGTCCGATCCGGTTCTTAAAACATTGATATCTACCCAAAGAGTAAAAGAGTGGACTAGAAGATATTTGTGCTCCGAACCACTTAAAAAAATTTGTATCTCTTTTAAATTATGCATTTACTTTTCCATTAAGTTATTTAATTTATTTGTGACTTAAATTCCACTTTGGACGTTGCTAAATTTAGAATTACGAATTTTTCTCAAATCTTTGAAGATTTTTTAAATTATCATTCTACTGTGCAAAATTATTAAATTATTCTGCTTAAATTATAAGTTGATAATAAATTTTTTAAAAGTAAAATTTTAAAAGAATCTATTCAACCGCCCTCTTTTGAATCTCTCGGTGCCTTCGAAATATAACATTATTATGTCTTTACAAGATACGAAAGTGATGTTACGGTCTTCCCATGACGCTGACACTCTTTTAACCAACGATTTGAGCTAAAGATCATAAAAATTTCCTAACTTGACCCAAAAGCTCAATAGTCTCATAAAAGGGATGTTCAATCGTCCAATTTTACAAATTATATCAATTTGAATTTATACATTCCCTTCTACAAAAGGATTCTTATTTTGATTTTTTAAATTAATTCATAATATTAAAAAAAATTAAATTGATGTTCGTGTATGAAAACACCAAATTTTATAACTTATAATACTTCTGAAATAATATAAAACAATTATGTTTTACAAATGCAACTAAAAAATCATAATCAATTTTATTTTTTAAATTTCACAAATTGAGTTTAAAAAATATATTTGATTACATAGCACAAGTTTTTAATTTTTTTTTAAGTGTCAAATTTTAAAACAAAATTAATAAAGGAGTATAATAAATTACGGCTTGCGCGTATGGCCCGTGTGAGAGATCCTCCAAAGATTTATATTAAATTTATCTCACCATGCGTGCTATAAATAAATTCATAGCATTTGATTGATTAACAATTGTGGTCCTCACGATCACTATGTTCTATTCTTGTTTGTTTCTCAGAGAAGACCAACACAAAAATCTTGAGAATTTCTAAAGTTTTGGACGGTGGATCTTTGGGCACTCCTTTAACCATAAAGAATAAAACAAATGTCAAAATATATAGAAAAGCCATTATTTTGTTAGTAGTACATAATGAAAACAACAATCTCCATAATATTTGTCTATGAAAATTTCATCCAAATTCGGGGGTGCTCAACAATCCTAATAAAAGAGATGTTAATTCTCTTTACAGTTTGTATATATTCAATAGACTATAATGTAAAAGTGTATTCTAAATTCATCACCTTGCGAAGATAGATACTGAATTTTACAATATAAAAACCGCTAACTCGTGGTGCAATGAGAGATGCATGATATTCTGCTGCTAATTTATACCATAAAAGATGTAATTTTGCACTCATAATTTTACTTTGAAAGAAAAATTTGCTAATTAGTCAAATTCAAACGCGAAAATATTACACAGGCACAAATAACATATGATAGAGTTTTGTATTTTAGTCTATCTCATACATGGATTATGATTTTAGACAGTCCGTTTAGACCGTTTATAAAGATATGTTGTATTTAGTTATATAACATTGTATAACAAAGGTATATAAAAATTTAACTCTATCTATATAAAAATAAAATTTATTTTTATAAAGCCCATTTACAACTACATGGAATCATATCTTTCATACATATACGATTAAAACCTTTTTGTATTTAGTACAATCTTATATGCACGAGATTACCCACATTTTCCCTAAGAACTCTTGAGCTCCCGTCTCTCATTTGATTACTTTCTTCTTCCTCTTCCACGAAGCTTCCTGCAAATTTCTTCAAAATATTTCAACCACAATAATATTCTCCATAATTGCACTTTACTCCGTACAAGTAAAGGACAATATAGGTTTCTTCAAACCCTGCCCCCCCCCCCTTTTTTTTGCCAAAAACCCTGCCCCTTTTTCTTTTTCTCAATCTTTTCCGTCTCCTCTCCCCTATATATACTCACACAAACATGTACATTATTTTCATGAGCAAACTACAGGTACATATATATATATATATACACATATATATACACACTAAAACATCATATTTTCCATCAAAATGTCTTCTCTTAACTACGAAGAGTTGGACCGAATTTTCAAGAAGCTCGACAAAAATGGAGATGGCTTTGTTAGCATCGACGAGTTTGTTTTGCTTCTGGAAAAAATTGGAGTCCATGCAAACCCAGATGAGCTCGAATTGTTAGTGGGAAAGACTAGCCTTGACCTAATCGATTTCTCATTATTTTATGAAATAATCATCATTAATCGTCGTGGTAATTTAGGAGAAGATCAAGGCAAGGAAGATCAACACAATTTTGAGAGTGATCTTGCTAAGGCTTTCAAGATTTTTGATTTAAACGACGACGGTTTTATCTCTAGTGAGGAGCTGCACAGCACGTTATTAAGACTAGGTTTATGGGACGAGCGTTGTGTAGGGAGTGATTGTAGGAGTATGATTAGTGTTTTTGATACAAATTCTGATGGGGTGCTTGATTTTGAGGAGTTCAAGAACATGATGATGGTTACTAATTAATTAATTCTCGAGGCTATTAATTGTTGTTCATAATTCGATTACGACAATATTGTGATGGTCTAATAGATTTAGAAGTAGTTGAATTATCTAGTTACAATGAAAACTTTGTATTCCATTGTTGACATGTAACAATAGTTATAGCTGTTGTGATAATATATTATTTATTTTAATGAGTTGTTTAAGTACTATAGGCATTGAACATCGATGTCTTTAAATTTTTATAAATAAAATCTTCTTGTCATTCAATGTGTAATAATTGATCGAAGTAAGGGTATTTAATTTGGATAATTGTACTACTAAATGTCTTTGGAAACAAAAAAATAATGATTAATGCGGGATAAAAAGAAAAAAAGGAGAAAAAATTAGAGTTAATATAAACAATATATATCTTTAAAAGATTAATTGCGCATTCATTTTGAAACAAGTAACTTAGTTCGACAAGAAATTCTAAATTTAGTAGCCAGAAGGTTTAACTTCTTGAATTGATATATTAAGGTATAACTTAAAAAAAACAAAAAAGGTTAAAGGTTTAAAGTGTATTTAAACTTATTATATTTGAAGCATGATTTTGCTAGTGATTTTGGATGGATCAAATAAAAATGATATTGAGATGCCAAATTTTGAAAATCATATCGATTCAGTTTACTTTTTAAAGATATTTGGATAAAAATGTAGGTTTTATTGTCTGTGTTCATTTGTTGTGGTCTATAAGATGAGCATGATAGAGCTTGTGGGAGATACAATCTAGATTATATAAATTATATACCTTAATTTTATAAAATGAATCTCTCAAATTTTTAGCAAAATTTAACCTTACGGATTGAAATATCATGCAGAAATATGAGTAAATGTATATTTTTATTTAAGTTGAGGTTGTGTAGTACTGTTATAACATTATAAAATATGTATATTTTTGGACAACTAAAATTAATTAAACTTTTAATACCATACAGTCGATAATAGATATCACCAAATCATAAATTCATACGTTCAAGTGTTTTTATATGTTCTTTAAATTCGTATAGTTGGATTTATGTGAAAAATCTTAAAAATGAACGTATTAACCCTAAGGGGAATACTAGTTAGATACCATATAGGGTTATCCCTTTTGATACAAAAGAGGATTTGGAAGTTGATTCGGAATTGGAAGTTGTTCACAAATTGAGTCAGAATAGGAGTTTTTTGTCAGGTAAACATTAAACGGGCATAACTTTTGATCCGTTTAGATTTGCGGAACTCATAATATATCAAATTGAAACTCTCGACGAGCTCTACAAAACACATAATCAAGGCTATGATGTATACCATTGTTTAAAGTGGTCTTATCGTCGGTCAAACTTTGGACTATTTTTAAATTTTTAATATTTCATTATTTTATTTTTTAATTAGGGCTGGAAAGTGTTTTAGACTAATTAAATATGTTATTTTAGGGTTTTGAAAGTATTCTTTTGATAATTATATTATTAATAATATTTCGTTTTCTCTTGGAGAATTCATTACTTTCTCTTGTATGCAAAAATTTATCACGTTTGTGTTATAGAGCGTTACAGTCTAACCATTATTCCGCTCCATCACCTTTTTCACAATTTTTTAAGCTTTATTTCCCATTCCTTTTCCTTCTTTTTCCTTGAATTTTCTAAACACAAATAAGGAAAAAATGATTATGTTTCCATGAAAATTTCTGCCATTTTACATTATCCCATATACTTTTGTGATACCTAACCTATGGCTAAGGTTAGACATGCACAACAGGTCGGCCTGGCCTGACTCGGTCTTGGGCGTTGACCAGGTCAAGTCAAGCCTTGATTTTTGGTCTAGCAAAAAACGTGGTCTATTTAATTAGGCCTCCAGGCCAGGCCAGGCTAGGCCAAGGTCGGTCAAGTCCGAACAGTCTAGCCCTTTTTTTTATTTTTATTTTTTACTTTTAATGTTAAATATTAAATATGAAATATTAAAAATAAAAACTATAAAGTATAAACTAATAACATTTTATAAAAATAATTTTTTTAATGAACAACTAGAGTATTTACAAGAAACTAACTTATCATTAATATTTAATAAACTAACTTTTAATGTTAAATATTAAATAAAATAACTAGTTCTATTCATTGAAAATACAATCACCTATAGTGCAAGGATTTTTATGGTATATCTATGGTTCTCTTGTAATTATTTGTTTTTCTCAGAATTCTAAGTGAATGAATGAACAATACAAATCTGATTTTACGTAATTAATAGAGTGCTTAAAATTTTAGTAAGCAACTTATATTTGGGCATTACTTGAGTACATATATTAGTTATTTATTAATATTAATGTGAAAATTTTAGATCCAAATAATGTTACATAGGATGAAACATTGACACTTCAATGACAATTGTGATATTATGTAATTTTGCATGAAAGACTTGTTCTGCTTGCTTGTTTTCTTGAATGTAATTATTGGTATTAAGAAAAAGTGCTACCAGACAAGGTTTTAGGTGCCAAATCAAGCCAAACTCAAGTCCAGGTGGACTAGGGCGGACTTTTTGGTTAGGCTGGGCTAGACTGAACTTTTCTCTTCAAACAAGCCTCTTTAAAGCCGCCAAACTAGTCAAGCCTGGATCAGGCCGCGCTTAGACCAGGTCGGGTCCAGGCCCGGTTAAGGCCAAAACGCAGGCCGCAAACTTTTTGTGCACGCTAAGGTCGTGAACCATACAATTGGTTATTACAATTGTTTTTACATTTTAAAGAAATGTAAAAAGGTGAAATAAGACTATTATTATGTCATACTAATTATATATAAGGAGTCATGCGATAAACGAGCTAAATATCATATGAAAATACTGAGAAGTTTCATATAAACTTTTGCATATAAACTTATTTCAAAGTCTCAACTAAGTCATCTCTAAATTTCTAACTTCCTACCTGAAAAGGAATCACCTCCAGAGGTAAGTTGATTTTTCTAAGTTCTAATTAAAACATTGGCAGCTGAGAGGACTAATTGACAGTTAAAAACTATTCCTTCCGTCTCTAAAAGGATTATCAAAGTACAATTTGTACACATATTAAGAAAAATAAAAGTAGAAGAAAGAGAGTAAAAAAGTTTTAAATTTATCCTTAGTGACCCTATAAAATTATATAAAGTGATGAGTACTTTTAATTTTTTACTTTATATACTTTATCTCATTGTTTTAGATATAAAAAAAAATTATACATTTAATCATCCTTTTGAGGACGAAAGGAGTAGTCAGAGAAGTTAATGGTTAAGGCATACCGAGCCTCAATATTTCCTTGATTTAAATATATTTTAAACCTTTAATCTTTTTGCATTTTAAAATTTATATTCTAGTGTTTCAATTTTAAGGTGTCGAACCTTAATATCCCAAAATTTCTGTAATAAAACTTTCACGCCATCCACATGTAATAATTGGTCAAAGTGAGGGTATTTTAGGTAACTTCACACCTAAATATCTTTGAAAGGATAAAAAAATTGTAGGCACAACATTCGTGTGTGATGAAAAAAAAAACAGAAAAAAAATTAGAGCTAATATAAACGATATATACTTTTAATAGAGTAAATCACCTTTCACTTCAAGTGAGTTACTTATTTTCACAAGAAATGCTTAGTGGCCAAAAAAATTTACATATATTAATGTTCAATGTCATAACACTAAAATATTAGAGTTTAATTTATAACATATGAAACTTAAAGGTTTAAAATATATTTAAGCTTATTTTCTAAAAATATAAGTGTTTTGAATAATGCAGAAAATGACTTTTTGGGCTGTGTTATCATGTATTCTGCAGAAATTCATTGACTTATAATTTCCTAATATCCAATCATTCCTCACCGGCCAAAGAAACTAAGAAAAATCCATAAATCACCTCGTGCTTTAGACTTTTTAAATAGTAATACAAGACTTTCATTGTTGAAGCTAAATGACTAATTATTTGTTGAGAAAAAAAGAGAGTCAGATATTCAGGTCAAAGTTTAGATGGAGAAACTTTTTATATCTTCTGAGGTATTACCGTGTGAAACCCGGATGAAGATGACCTAATATGATGATGACTCGATGACGGAAGAAGAGGAATATAAGGATGAGATCATCATCATCATATATTCATATGTAATTTAAGGACTATTTAGTATTTATTGTCCAAAAAAATACGATGACTTTTAAAAATAATTTTATATTCTTAAATATATTCTTAATATTAGTTAATAATTCAGTTGTGGTGGTTTGATATTGAAAATGATAGTAAAAAAAAATAATGATAAATTAGAAATATCATATCATTTTATAATCTTAAAATAAAAATGTATCTCAAATTTTGGAACGAATTAAAAAAAAATGTATCTCTAATTTTGAAACAGAAGGAGTATGTAATTTTTAGTCTTATGTAAAAGTCAAGTGAAGAAAAAAGGAAAATGAAATCTAGATTTTATAGGAGCATTTTTATTCATTAATTACACTATATTTTTAAATTGTTCCTATTAATATTAGATTTTAAAAAAATATATAAATGGTTCGATATATCAGCATTTGTTGAGATAGATTTTTTTAGTTACATTTATTTTTTTAATCCACGTGTTTCAGGTTTCAAACGGAGTTGTTAGACTCGAAAGAATTTGAGAAGTACTCCTTCCGTCCCAAATTAATTGCTTTTCTAGGACTTTTTTAAGTCAAATTGACTATTTTTAAAATTAATAATTAAGCATATATAAATATATTTTTAAAATTATAAAAAATGAAATTAGTAATAAATTGTATATACTTTCTTTTGGTTATAATATCTTCACCTATATGTTAGCAAAAATACTAAAAAGATTAGTTTTAAAAATAGTCAATTTGACTTTAAAAAGTCCTAGAAATGCAATTAATTTGGGACGGAGGGAATAATAAATACCTAATATAATGACCTAATGATTTGGGAAGAAGAGAAGTACAAGGATGAGATCATGATCATATGTAATCTTAAACAAAACTGTAAATTAAAAAAAATGAATATGGAAATACATATGTAATTTCCACACCTCCTGCAATATTAATGTTCTTTAACAAGATCATGAATGATTTTAGAACAAACTAAATATGATCTTTTTTCTTTTCTCTTCCTCTTCTTTTGAGATTTTTCTCTTTAGTCGCAACTAATTGTCCCGTACGAACCATGCGTTAATTTTTTAAATTGCATAATTTTTAAATTTTATTTATTTTATATATAATAATTATAAAATTTCACAAATTAACTTATTATTGCTATTAGAATCTTTGCAAACTTTGCACAAAAAAAGAAAAGAAAATTATACAACTAATCAGTTAAAGGAGTCTTATAAAAAATAAAATTGTTGTAAAATACTAAGTTACTATCAATTTTAAAATTAAAAATTAATCATTTTTATTTATATTTGTATACTTATAAAATTTGGGGATATTAACAAATTCGATATAGCTTCTTATGGTTATAGTTTCTCCACATATAATTATAAGAGAAGTGAATTGATATTTTCACAAGTGAAATTGTTAGTTCCACAAGATACTATCTCACATGAGGGTGAACCCCACTTACTATTCATGTGAGACGCTTGTAGAACTATCAAATTTACTTGTGAAAATATCAATTCACTAAAAAAATAGTCTAAATTTTGATTACAAAACTGGTCAATTTGATTAATTGAAAAAGTCTAACTAAGCTTGTTTTTAAGGGACAATGGAAGTACTATTTAGTCATAATACTTTTTTGATATATTTTTAATATATAGTTAATAGGAATATAACTATTGTAGAATAATGAGTTACTAGTAATTGCCCGTGCCTGAAGGCACGACCTAACGAAATCTTCCATCTCTCTTCGTTTCAACAATCTGAAAAGAGTGGTTCTATGCGGACCGAAATATTGGACCCAAAAATTGGACAGTGGCTCTCATAGGCCATAGCATTAAAAAAAGCAATCTCTTTCCATTCTTAACTTAACTTAATATTTCACCCAGCTCCTAAAGGTGAATAACATTTATTTAATTTAACATTTCACTTTATTATTTTTCGAAAACACATGGGGGGATACTATAATTATTCAATATTTTTCTATGTTCCGAAATAAAGAATTAAATTAAGAAATAAACTATATATAAACTTTATATTTTTCTATGGATCCATTTATTTTTTCCTTCTATATAAAGTTTATTTCTTATTTTGTAATATTTGAAAATATTTTATATTAATTTCCATTTATTTTTTTCTTTTATATAAAGTTTATTTCTTGTTTTGTAATATTTGAAAATATTTTATATTAATTTTAATTCTTTATTTTGGAACATAGAAAAATATTGAATAATTATTGTATCCTCCCATGTGTTTTCAGAAAATAATAGAGTGAAATGTTAAATTAAATAAATGTTATTCACCTTTAGGAGTTGGGTGAAATATTAAGTTAAATTAAGAATGGGAAGTGATTGCTTTTTTTTAATATTATGGGACCCACTGTCCAATTTTGGGTCCAATATTCCGGTCCGTGAAGAGTTATTGATCTGAAAATTAGAATGAATCTGAACCGTACTTGTACTTTCTCGCCCAAATTCAAAATGAGTTTTATCTTATTATATAGATCATTATAATTTTTAATTTTAAAATTAGTTAACTAAATTTAAAATAATATATAAGTCAACATTGATTTTATAATATTAATTAAGATCTCCTATATGAAATAGAATTGGTAACTGAAGTATAATCGTTAATATATTTGTCATATATAGAGTATATTGATTAATATTAATTATTGTTTACTCATAATAGTTTTTCTAATAATTTCAATGTATAGTTATTTATAGTTAAAGTTGAGCAGAAATCTAAAAGTTAGAATTTTTTTGCATGATTAAGTAAATTAAATGACTTATAAAGAACTAAATTTTTGTAAAATAATAACTTAATATTTACTCATAATATTTTTTTTATATTCTTAATATATTGTTATTTAGAGTCCAAAGTTGAGTCAAAACATAAAATGTAAATCCTAAATATGATTTGTATAACTAAAAGGACTCTTATAAGAAATATTTTTTTTGTAAAATAATAAGTTACTCTAAAATTTTCAAGATCATAAATAGAGTTTTTGTTTTAGTTAAATTCTAGGTTTAAAAAGTGTTTTAGTAATAGTTAATAAAATAAAATTAAGAAAACTTGAAAAAGTATTTCAGTAGTAGTTAAATTCTAAACCTATACCAAAGAAGAAGATCAAAAAAATAAGTTTTGTCTTATTATATAGGGTGAATGATCCATAACATGCATTAATTTGCTATAGATGCTTATAGGGCATACACTATCTATACTATTGAAAACAAAAAAGAATGGTCAAGATTAAAAACTGAAAATCGACGTCCGCTACTATTAATAGCGGACGGTAAAAAAAACACTTAGCGTCCGTTACTAATAGTAACGAATAATTTTCAGAATAAAGAACGTTGATTTTCAGAATAAGAGTTTGACTTTATCAATAAATGTTTAGGTTTAGCTAATCAGAATAAGGGTTTGACTTGACCATTAAATGTTTAGAGTTTATTAACTAGGGTTCAGAATTTATTAACCAGACTTTAGGATTTATTAACCTTATTAATCTCTGGTTAATAAACCCTAAACCCTAGTTAATAAACTCTAAACCTTAATTAATAAACCCTAAACACTAGTTAATAAATACTAAACCCTAGTTAATAAACCGTAAAAATTTATTGGTCAAGCCAAACCCTTATTCTGATTAGCTAAATCTTAAACATTTATTGATCAAGTCAAACCCTTATTCTGATTAGCGTCCGCTATTATTAGTGCGGATGGTATGGTTTTTTTTTTTACCGTCTACTACTAATAGTAGCGAACATTGATTTTCAGTTTCTAATTATGACCATTCTTTCTTATTTTTAATGATATAAATGGGTATGCCCTATAAGAATTTATAGCAAATTATATAGACACATATAGATATAGACATAAATATAGATTTGTTATAGGGTTAGTGAACTCTTTATTGAATATGCTTGTATTTGGTTTTTCATTTAATTTAATAATATTTTTTAATATAAAAAAAATTACTCCCTCTATCCTCCAAAAGATAACTTAAGGTACAATTTCTTTTGTTTTCAAAAGGATGACCTACGTACATAATAAAGTAAATGGTAAATAAGTCATTTAATGAAGTTTATTAGTATAAAAAAATTCAAACAATCATCACTTTATATAATCTTGTGTGAACACTAAAGATAAATTTGAATTTTTTTTTGAAGTTTACTCAATTCCTTGTGTGGTTAATACTAAAATTTACTCGACTAAGAGGTCAAATCCTAATAATTTAACTTGTTATTGATATGTGTATATTATGAGGACAACTTAGATGATTATATCATTATTCTTTCCTTCTTTTTTTCAATAAAATTAAACTAAAAAATTCTTAAAAAATTTGTTGTCCTAAAATTTATAAATCCGCTGACGTGTTTTTGTGAGAATGTGTAATTAATATACTCTCTCCTCGTTCCATATGAGATTTTTTAAGTACATCTTTTTTACATAATTTAAGAAAATTAAAAGTAGAAGAAAAAGAATACATAAATAAGTTCTTATTTATCTACGATAGAGTACTCCACATAAGTACACTAAAAGATAATTTTTTTTCTTTGTAAAATAAATATTATATAACATTATTTTTATTTGAATTGTGTATATTATACATTTTTTCTCTCTCTTTTTTTTAATTTTAATTTCAGTCATATTTTATGAGACAGTGAAAGTAAATAAATACTTAGGGGGTGTTCGGGAATGACTTATAAGTTGGTCAAACTAACTTATAAGTTATTTGCTACTATTTGAGTGTTCGGGAATGACTTATTTTTTTATTTATAAGTTAAATTTTAAGTCAAAAAAAAAGTAACTATTTGTGGTCATTTTAAAATAAGTTAGTTTGACCAAATATAATGTCTATTTTACCCCTCTTCTATTTTGTCCCTCTTTTTATTAATGTCATTTTTAGTAATCTTTACATTATTTTAACTTATAAGTCATTCTGAGCCGAACACTTTCATAATTTGTTTTAACTTAATTTTTGACTTATAATTCAAATTGATGCCGAACACTTTTACTTATAGATCACAACTTAAAACAATTTATAAGTCAACTTACATTTTAACTTATAAGTCATTTAAAACAAAGAGTTTCCGAAGAGGCACTTAGACTATTCATACAAAAGTTATATCGGTACTTTTTTTATCATCTTAATGGAGACGAGATAAATAATTTCCTTAATAAGAAAATTAAAGTAAAGCATAATACCTTTATCAGCCTACAATCAATACAGAGTGTAGTAGCTTGGTGTTTTTATATAAGGTGTCTCATTTCCATTTGAGTCATTTAGTCACTAGCTCATATGTAGTACATGGTCTTTAATGTTTTTGGACTTTCGGGAAGGCTAGTTGAAGTCGGATCCTCATTTTCATTATAAAAAAGACTAAATACTTGCCTATACTCATTTGTTCATGTAGGACTCAATGCTACTTATAAAATTATAGACAAACCCCAGTTCGTGTGCATTCAGCTATGCCCTTATTTCGCGCGTTAGTGTTTTACGTAATATTTCAATTTTGTAAGGGCTTTCCTGGAAAAACAAAACAGTCTAAACCCTTGACATAGGAGTACTAACACTAGTCCTCAGTAATCGATGCAACCGGGGTTTTATTACACTGTCCGATTCCAGAAAAACTAGGTTTACCAATTTTCCCTCTAATATACCAAGTTTCCCTTTAATTATTTGTTTCAAATTCATTGTTTTCATTAAATTCTTTCCTTTTTTCCTGCAGATTAAAAGAAAGAAGAAGGTAAAGCTGCGTGTGGGTACTGATTGATTTGGTGAGTTAAAATTTAAATGGGACAGTTTTCTGATTTTGATGAAAAAGATGATAATGTCAGGAGGCGATCGAAAAGAAATCGGTGTGATATAAATAGCCGTAAGATTAATGATAGGTTCAGTACTAGTTTAAATGATGATAGAATTATGGGTTCTGATTGTAAGGATAATCGGATTGATGATGATTATTGTTGGTATTTGAAGTATTTGATTAATGTTGATGTACCGAAAACTGATGCGGCAGAAGAGGGTATTAGGGAGGAGGAGGACGGGGAAGGGGAAGAAGATCCTCATTTTAAGATGTTTATGGAGAATTTGAGGGCAGATGGGAAATCGTATGTTCTTAAAGTTCTTATTGATGGGGGTTTGGGGTTTTTGAAGTATGAAGATCCGTTTGTCTCGGATTATGATTGCGAGTCTGATAGAGGAAATCGGAGGAAATTGAAGGAGGGGATAAGGAGAGAGAAGTTAGAAAGAAGAAATAGTTTGGGGAGTGTTGAGAGGAGGGGTAATGTGGAGGATTCGGGGAGTTTAAGTGGGGAGGAAAAGAGGGATTTAGAGGTTGAAAGGAATGATGATGGGGAGTTTAATGGGTTGGGGAGATGTGATGACAAGGGGGATAGTGAAAATGGGAGAAAATTGAGGAGTGGTGTAAGGAGAGAGAAGAAGGTAGAAGGAAGAAAAGGGTTGGGGAACGAAAGGAGGAATTTAAGGGTTCGGAGGGGAGGTGATGTGAAAAATCCAAAGAGTTCATGTGCGAAGGAAAAGAGGAATTTAGGGGTTCCAAGAAAGGATGATGAGGAAAATCTGAGTATTCCGGGGAAAGATGGGATGAATTCGGAGGTGGAGAGGAATTTGAGGTCAGATGACGAGCATGGCGGCCTTCGAAGTCGTAGAAATTTGAGAAGTTTTACAGATGATGAAACGATTGAAGGAACGGTAAGGAATGCTCAGAGCAGAGGTAATGCTGAGAGGAGTATGCTTCCGAAGGAAAAAAGGAGTTCAGGGTTTCAGAGGAGAGATGATGCTGATACTTCAACGAGTTTTCCGCAGAAAGAAGGGGAAAATGTAATTCAGAGCACAGCTAGTGGGGAAAATCTGAAAAGTGTACGGGGGAAAGATAAGAGGGATTCAGCTGTTTTGGAGAATTCGAGGACTACTGCAGAGAGTGAAAAGATAGAAGGAAGAGTAAGGGATTTGAGGAGTAGAGATAATGTGGAAAAGAAAAATAGTTTTATGGACAAAGACGGGGAAAATTCAGCAGGAATAGAGAGTTTGAGGTCTGAGCACTTAAGTAATGTTTCCTGCAAGAGAAAAAGGTGTTTGAGTGAAAAGGTTAGTCCTTTGGATAATGATATCTGTCAGCCTCAGCTTAAGTGTGATAAAGAAGATGGCAATTTTGATCCTTGCTTCAAATTGTTCTTGAATCGCTGTGTAACAGAGGGAGATTCTTTGGTTCTTGTTTACAATGGAAAGAGATTGAAATATGAAGAAGATGATGCCGAAAGCTCTTCTGATTCTGAAATAATGGTGTTGGACAAAGCTCCAGATTGCATGGAATGGAACTATACCCCCACCGTAGATTCCAAAGTGCTTAATGCACCAGTATGATTTTTGTTCAACCATAATTCTATTCAGAAGTGATTTGATCTTTTTTACTGTTGAAATGTACTTCCTATTGATTTATTTACTTGTTGTCATTCTTTTAATTATAAAGATGGAGGAAGATGATCTCCAGTGCTTAGGAGGTCGCAGTAAAATGGAGAATCCCAACTTTAGGAAGGAGGTCATGGATATTCTCAGAAGGCCATATAACAAGGAAGAGTACAAAAAGCTTCGGCAAGATGTAAAGTCACGAAAGCCGATGGAAGGCCATTTAGAATTACGTGGGCGAACTAAAAGATTCCCCAAAGATACAATGGGCAAATCTTACCTTGATCACTACTTTGGTATGTAGAAACTAGTTGAATGATCACAGACTTTAACTGTTTCATATCAATGTCAATATATTTTTTTTATGGAAGTTCCAGATAATATATCTTTATCCTTGTTCTGGAGTCATCAATGTATAGAATTTATTTGATGTTCTTACCTTATTCAATAGCTTCTTTAGAGATTATTTCTTATAGTTGTGAATTGCATTCTGGTTTATTCCTTTGTTACCTTTCCGATAGTTTCTTGAGAAATCATACTTTCTACCTTCCGTAATGTTCATGGTGCCAGAACCTATAGTTTCTAGTTTATGCAACACTTTAGTATCCCAAGATGTAGGATGAAGTGAAACATGTAATATGTTGAAAAAAAATTACATAACTATTCTAAGGAAATATCTCGATGACCAATTACCCCTGGAAGATATATCATATAAGATTGACGTAGAAGTGCTGCTGCTGATAAAGAATTTTTTTTTTTTTACCAATTTCACGAGTTATTCATTATATGAGTTTTTAGATGAGCTAAAATTGTTTGGTCGAGTGTTTGACACTAGAACATCAAGATTCAAGGGTGACATGTCATTCTCCCTGTTCTAATGTTTTATTGTATCAGCTTAATGGGTGGTTTCTGCCACAAAACTGCTAGTCTATTCTCTTCGAGCCGCTTCATCTGATTGTAACTGAAGTGAGATCTATATGCATGCTCTCTCTCTAGAGACTTTCCTGTCTGGTATATATCTTTTGAGGGTCGTTAAATTATTTTTTCAGCGAGTCATACTTGTGATATCACCTTCGGTTATTCTTTGCATGATGCTCCAGAGTATTTAATATCTTTCTTCTGTAACCCAATGTTGGTACCCAAAAATGGTTCACCATGGGGACCAATGAAAAGAGGACAACTCATGAGAGTTGAAGATTTGACTATCCACATGGTAGGGGAAACTTTGAATAATTGACTGTCTAGAAGGAAAAGTAGCCCACGTGGCATTGAGAGAAATAAAGGATAAAAATAGTACAATATGAGAATTGGTAAATATTAGGACATTTCTTGGAGAAAGAAATGAGATAAGAAATGTTGTCTACCCAGGGCTAAGATGTTGCTCTAGGGACTGAAACATATCCTTAAAAAAATGAAACCTCGGCTAGGGCTGAGATGTTGCCCTGGGGACACTCACAATCTGAAACCTATCCTAAAGAAATATTGCCGAAGATGTCACCTTGGTAAAACCTACGGTGATGAGGCTATCCTAGACGAACCTTAATGAAACCTATATTAACACCCTAAATGGGGAAGGATACATTAATGCCTTTGGGGTCTTGCCTCTGAGAACCTACACACATGGATAATATCCTTGAGAATCTATAAACAAGGACAATATCCCTGAGATTCTATAAACAAGGACAATATCCCTAAGAACCTACAAATAGGGACAATATCCCTAAGAATCTACAGAAAGAGACGATATCCCTCGGAACTTGTCCTTCTTCGAGAACCTACAGGGAACTTCCAAAACAGGATAATATCCCTAGAAAACTTATCGTTCCAGAAGGAAGTGGCAATGCAAATTGACAATCCTATATAACAAACTTTCATGGATTGATCACCCATGAATGTTAAGTTGAGGTTAGGACTCTATTACCAAGACACAGGCTTATGGGGCAATCCCCCATAAGTCTAGTTATCATGGCGTCGCCATGACGTCACCTAGGTGTCTTGGTGCTGGAGAAGGGAAAGGTGACGCCTTGGACACTGAGTTGCCAAGGCTCACATCTTCGTAGCTAGCCTTAGTTAAGTGATTAAGTCATTTTTTACCCATGACTCATCATAACCTATGGACTTGCTATCTGGTGTAATTTTATTATTTATTAGACTTGTAATGTGTAATGAGTGATGACTTGGTTGATTCTTTATTTACTATGTGGTGTATGTTGACTTGTTCTACTAGTTTTTAATGTTAGTGTTTTATTTATGAGTTTTGTTTGTGAGGTATTCATATAATTGTATTTTTAGTTGTATTCCATAGTGTTAGTTATTATGTTTTGTGTTTTAATATATATAAAATTTTATTGTTAAATACCGCCTTGTATATACTTATTATTAAATATACTTTTGAAGTAAAATAAATAATGTATAAATTGTACATTGTTAATGATTTGTCGCCATATGGACGTCATGGCTGGCGCCTAGACGTCATGGCTGGCGCCTAGGCGTCATGGCGGTCAACTACCGCCGCGTCTCGCTGTGACAACTATGCCCATAAGTGATGGAATCAATAGGAAAATCCCCTAAGACGGGATTGTAAGGCGATCCCCTACAAGTGATGGATGACTGGGCATGAATCCAAGACACGGATATATGGGGCGATCCCCCATAGGTGATGGGGCTTAGGTCGAGAGTAGGGCCTAAGTTATGATAAGCCTGGGGAAATGTCCCTTGACAAGAACATAAGGATCCCCACTGAATGTAATTAGGTATACTATAGCCTACCCTGGAGTAAATATGCTAATATAAAAGATTAGTAAAGGAACTCTTAGAGGACGAGACTGAGGTCCACTCCCAAAAGTGACACTAGTCTGAGAGTGATACTGAGATTGTGGTGGACTGCCACCATAGGTGCACTTGACTATGTCCTAGAAGGCAAATCACTAGACTATTTTGGGCTCTAGGGTGTTTATATAGGGCTGGATTGGTGGTCAGGGCAAGGGGGACTTTGATCTCAGAGTACAATAGGGGGAGAGTTGCTAAATCCAGAGGGCATGCAACCTCTTCCTCTAGGGAAAAGTGTGCGAGGGCAATCTTTCTCACAGGAAAAATGGGGGTCGAGATAGCTAGGGAAAGAAAGGAACTGGGTGGTGGCATTGTTAACTAGGATTAGATAATCTTCAAAATATCTTCAACCCCTATTATTTCTATCTCAGGGAAACCTCTGGGAGATGCATCTCCTAGGCCAATACTCTTACCAGCCTCCCTAGAACTTTGGGAGACGTGACATCTTCTTGGCCACTGCTCTTACCAACATTCTAAACCTCTGGGAGACGTGGTTGTTTTTTACCAATCTCCTAAACCTTAGGAAGACGTTCCTTAGTCATGATAAACAAAGGGAAATGTCCCTTGACAAGGACATAAGTATCTCCTTTGTGCATGTAATTAGGCATAGCCATAGTTGTCATGGTGTCGCCTAGGCGTCCTGGCGTAACAACAAGTAGCATGGCGATGCTCGCCTTAGGGGAGGCTGCCAAGGCGAGCGCCTTGGTAGGTGGGTCGATTTCAAGCTGGCTTTTTCGTAACCCAAGACCCATGGACTTTACCCATTACAGATCGAATTAAAAGAGGGAGAGAAGAAAACTAAAAGTCCTGCAACTTTTATTTTGCCGATAGCGAAGAGTATTCCAAAACACGACTGCGAAGAGTCCTAAAAGATTTCAACTTGCAGTCGCCGACCATAAGCAGCTCGTGACACAAGTTGCCGACGCTGATTACGCAGCCACACGCAGGCCGCAACAGCACTAGATGGAAAAATGGAAGAAGAAGTGAAAGAAGAAGAAAATGATCGGCTGAAGAAGAAGAAGAAAAAGACTTTTGGCTGCTTTTGTCCTCTTTCTATTTTTTTTTTAATTAGATTGTTAGTAGCTGTCATCCCCTAGTTTATGCAATGAGTCATTGCCCCCTAACAAAGACAAAAACAGTGGTGTTCCATGTGTAACAGTGGTGTTCCATGTGTTGTGAATCTACGTGCTAGTCACAATTAATTTTTCTTTTTAACAAAATAATAATTTTTTCTATTTTTTTTTCATAAAAGTAGTAAATAATTATTTTGTTAGTTTAAAAGGGAACACTCTTTCTCCATGAAATATTAATTGCAATTTAGTTTTATTGCATGTACAATTTTAACCCTTAAAAGTTATAATTTTGACCACATAAATCATAAAACTCATGCAACTCCAAAAAGTATATAAATAATATTTTTTCCCTCAAATTAAATATATATTGCAATGTGTTTTTAATGCTATTCCATGGTATTAGTTATTATATTTTGGGTTTTAATGTATATTAAATTTCATTACTCAATGTACTTTTGAAGTAAAATATATAATGTATAAATTGTACACTGTGAACGACTTTTCGCCATACGGATGCTATGGCGGGCGCCTTATTGGCTAGGCGTCTAGGCGGTCAGCTACCGTGGCGCCTCGCCGTGGCGCCGTGACAACTATGGGCATATAAAGATGCTAATCCAAAAGATTAGTAAAGGAACTCTTAGGGGGCGAGGCTGAGGTCCACTCACAAAAGTGTCACTACTCTTAAAGTGATACTGAGGATGTGGGGGGCTGCCACCATAGGTGAGCCAAGCGCTGTCCTAGAAGGCAAATCACTAGACTAGTTTTGGCTCTAAGGTGTTTGTACAGGGCTTGGATTGGCGATCAAGGAAAGGTGAACTTTGTTTGATCTCAGGGCACACTAGAGGAAGAGTTGCTAAATCTAGAGGACATGCAATCTCTTCCTCTAGGGAAAAGTGTATCAAGACAATCTTTTTCCCAAGGCAAATAGGGGGCGAGCTCTCTCCTGGCGAGATAACTAGGGAAAGAGGAACAGGGTGGCATTGTTGACTAACGATTAGATCATCCTTAAAAAAATTTAACCCTTGACATTTCTATCTCAGGGCAACTTCTAAACCTGAGGGAGACGTGACATTTCCCTAGCCAATACTCTTACCAACCTCCTAAACCTTAGGGAGATGTGGCATCTTCTTGGTCATTGCTCTTACTAACATTTTAAACCTCAGGGAGACCTGGTTGTTTTCTAGTCACGGCTCTTACCAACCTCCTAAACTTCTAAGAGACATGGCATCTTCTTGGCCATTGCTCTTACCAACTTTTTGTTCCCTAAGAATCTATGGTAGCTTTCTGGCCATACCTCGTACCTACCACCAAACCTAAATTTATTCCTTTCTAGTATAAATACTTTTGTCAACTACATTATAAAGGTCGAACAACTATTGAAACCCATCTTCTCTAAAAAAGCCCTCTCAAAACCTATTACTAAGAACATAACCTCTCTCTAAGTTCTAACTGTTCGTTATATTTTTCTAGTACCTCTCCCGATAAACCTAACCTTCATCCATAAACCTCTCTAGAAACCTAACCATACTGGATAAACTCTACTTAGAATCCTAACCCTTTAATCCAGAACCTGGTTCTCCCATAGATATCAGAACCTCACCCTGAGTTCATATCCATATTTCCCTAGTCAACATCTATCTAAAATGTGCATCGTGCTTTTGCCCTCTGTTTCAAGGGCAAGGATAAACTATTGCCACGTCTGAAGCGGTTCTCTGGAAGAGCTTTTTCCTGCTCCGAGCAACCATCTAGCATGCATCTCCCTAGCATTCACGCACTTGCACATGTTTCCTTAAATTCTCTCTCTTTTCATATATTTATACTCATTCAAATAAATGCTTTTCTATTGGCAAAACTAAGGTATATCCCGCTGTACTTGGCATATTTTGTGCAATAGCCCATTATACTTTTAAAAATTGCAATTACCCAATTGAACTAATTCAAAATATGTAATTAAGTCATTCGGTTAAGTAAATTGAACGACCGTTTATTTGTTTACTACGTGTCAATTTTAAGGGGAAAAAAGAAGAAAAAAAGATGACATAATGAAGTAGCCAAAAAAATAATAATAATAAAATAGAGAATGACATGGTTTTAAAATGATTTTGTAATTTTTCTTTCCTTTTGAGTTTTTTATATATGCATAATTACACCATTAACGGTGTTTGTCTTCTTCAGAAAATCAGTCCCGTCACTGGACTGTAAAAGAACGGAAATAAACCGCTCAAGCGTCTGAGTTTAGAGATGAACTGGTAGAGACGTTGAAAGAAAAGAGGATGAAAGTGCTTATGATGTTACAAAAATCACAAGACAAAACTTGTTCAAATAGAATCACTCTATTTTTTTTCTTTTCAATTTACGCACTTATAGACCTTCCGGAACAAATCAATCAATCAGCAAGTGTAGAATCTCAGCGTATCAAACTTTAAATTTGGATTTGTAAAACAAAATCTTTGGGAAAATCTCCGCCTCCAATAGCAGAAATTTTCAGATTTTCAGCTCAAGGTTCTAGTGTTCTACGTAAAATCTTAAATATAGGCTGCTAAATCTCACTCCAATCCAAGTAATAGACTTGAGCCCGTGGCCCGATAAGAAAGCCTTCAATTTGCCGATGAATGTTAAAACCTTAAAAGATGAACGGGAGGGTAAGAGAGAGAAAGGTCAAAATAAGTTCAAATTTCCTTTTCTTATTCTTTTTAGTTTTCTCACATGGCTGTCAGCTGTGTGTTTTCTTTTAATTTGTCTTATGTGCCAACTATTTATTTCTTTTGATTTTTTTTTCCTGTTCATATTGTCATGTAAATAAATAATTAACAGACGTTTAATTTATTTAACATAATGACTTAAGTACATATTTTTAATTTGTTCAATTGGGTAATTGCAAATTTTAAAAGTATAATGGGATGATAGTGCACAAAGTGCGCCAAGTACAGTGAGATAAAGCCTAAGAAGTAGGGATGTGCCTACCCCGTGCCGCAATGCGCACGGGGTGCGGGAGGGTGTGGCATGGCTGAGTATGGGGTGCGCCACCAGCCGTGTCCCCGAATTTTGCTTCGTGGGTTGTCCGGGTGCGCCAAAGGGGGTGCGATGGTGGCACGTTTTGTAATAATGAAAAAAAGAGGGAAGAGAAATTCAGATCTGCGCGTGAGAAAGAGATAACATACCTGTTAGGGCTTGGGTTATTGATTGAGAGGGAGAGACGACTTCGCAGCGGCAGGACATCGGAAGCTTCAAGATATCTTTTTCTCCTCTCTTCTCTCTTCCCTCTCCTCTCTCTTCTCTCTTCCCTCTTCCCTCTTCCTCTTTCTTTCTTTCTTCTTTCTTCGGTGACTTTTCTTCTTCATTTCTTTTTTTGCTGGGTTATCTTTTTCTCTTGTTGCTTGCTGGATGTAGCCCACCATGTAGGTGGGTTGCCTTTTCTTTTCTTTTGCTGAGTATTGCTGCTTTGCTGATTGGGTTATATTTCTTAGATAGCTAAATAGCTAATAAATGTGCAAGCATTGATTATATTTTGTCTTTTTTAAGTGGGTGTGTATGCTACTATGCTGTTTATGCTAATTAATTAAGTGATTCTTTTTTAACTATATTTATTATCAATTGATCAATAATTTTTTAAAAAGATTCTTTCAAATGATTTATCAATTGGTAAATGATTTTTGTTGGATTTGCATGAAGTATTTGCCGTATGGCCCATATCTCCACCGCACCCGAAACCCCATTTTTTCAAATTTGATGAACTCCCGTATCGGGATACCGCGCACCTATATCCTTGCTTCTTAGGATACAGCTTAGTTTTGCCCTTTTCTATTGATATTTTGCTCTAGAAATGTATAGTGAACCCCAAGGAAAGTGATTCATCATCCTAATGGGGTGGAGGTTAAAGTCAACCTTTCACTTTTTGAAAATTTGAATGTGAGCCTTGGCGGAACTTAGGCACCCTCCCACGCCCCCCTCCCCCCCCTCCCCCCCCCAAAAAAAAAAGAAAAGAAAAGAAAAGTTTCAGGCAACTTCTTATTTGGGCCAAACTTAAGTGATAATCATTGGCCAGATCTGTATTTCAGGAAAGGATTGTACTTTGTCTATATCTACTATTTATTAGTGCCTAATTCATGTTGACTAGACCCTGTAGTGAGAATCTTTAATTCATTAGTTGTAAGGAGGGGCATTATGTCACTACAAACAGACACTATAAAGGTCCTAGAATTTGTTGGATCATTAAAAAAAGAAAGAAAGAAGAGGAACTGTAAAAGATTACTAATCCTTAACTTTTTAGAATCCTTCATCGGTGGTTGAAATGGCTTTACTCTTTAATCTTTGTGATCAAGTCAGAAGTATCTCTCTTATGGAACATTTACCGATGAAGGTAGAAGTATCTCTCTCTTATGGAATGTTTACTGATGAAGGTTGATATTGTAAATATAAATTTCTTCTATTTATATAAAGTACAAGGATGTTAATCCATGTTCCACATGGGCAAGGAAGCATCAGGGTTTAATCTCATTATTACTTGATCGTTTGGAAGATATTCTTTCTTAATCAGAATTGTGGAATGGTAGTTTACAAGGCTCGTAACCTTGAGGTCACTGTTCAGATGCTAGTGTACAAGAAAGATGGCAGTTTTCCGTCCTTTGTGTAATGTAACATAGTAATTGTCTTTACAATTGGGAGAATGGTTAAGTGGACTAATTGGCAGAATCTCCCCTAAATATCTCTTTATTAGTTGTGTATTTCAAATATTAATTTCAGCTATGTCGTATTTTGCTCAAACCAGAAAATAGAGCACTCTGAAAAGAGTTTGTGGCCTGACACTGCCCAAATATGATCCAGGCATATATATCATATGTATGGACATGTTAGAATGGGAGTCCAACTTGGCGCCCTTTGAGTGAGATTTTCAGGAAAACAAATACAACGAGGGGTCTTCAGTTTCACCAATAGAATGTGAACCTGCTGGTGTAACCTTTTGCTCAATACTAGCATGACTATTGAAAATGGAATGGAGAGTGGAATGATTCATTCCATTCCAGCTGGAATGAGTCATTCCATACCTTCCCTCAAGGAATAAAATTCATAAATTTGGGAGAGATGGGAATGGTTCATTCCTTTCCAATAGAGCAACCAAACACAATTTTTTTCATTCCATAGGAATGAGTCATTTCATTCCCACCCTCATTTCTCCAATCCAAACGTAGCATAGGAGTCCAATCTGGAATAGTGGACCACATGATTATATGCTTGTAAGTTGCAACCATACATTTAAGATAGTTTTTAGACATTTCTATTGTCAGACTACATCAGAAAAACTCAAGCATCATAGATTCTTCCCTGTGCTAACTTTGCCTTTAGCTCTATCTTAAGGCCCGGTTTACCCTATAGAATTTTTGGTGGTTAATTTTTGGTCAAGATGAATACTCATTCAGTTGAACCAGCTTGAAAAGGTTGGTAATTTTTTCCGTTGGCTTACAGCGTAACATATTCTCGTTCATCAACTTATGATTGCATTGTTTAGTTGCATTCATCTTGATGATCCCCATCCCTCTTGATATCTTGGGCTTTCTTCTTTGTCCCTATGATGGATACTTTGTTCTTTAGTATCTTTGATTTTTTACCATCTTGCTTGAGGTTTGTTTCTCATAAATGATATAATTTTCCTTCTCTTCTAGTTTTGCTTCATTTTAGCTTTTATTTTAGAGTCAAAAGCCTTCTGATAGCAAATCTAATAATATTTATCTTTACTATGCAGATCTACAAAGACAACTCGATGCCTTCAAAGGTGATCAGCCTAAAAAGTTGAATATCTTGCGCGGGTTCTTTTATTACTTGGAGGTGGGTATATTTTATCATAATCACATTTTATTCCCAAAAAAATTAAAAATATTTGTGTTTAATTTTTTACTTCAGGATTGTTTTTTCCTTGCTTTGACATGTATTACATTATATAATATATTAGTGTTGAAAGAAGCTGGTTGTTTTTTATAGCAAAACAAATCAATATACGGAGTACTATTTTTTAAAATGTTTTTATCAGTAGTTAAAAGTTCTTTAGTAACAAGTACTACTCTCAATTAGGTGCAAAAATAAAGAAAAAAGAAAAGATCATGTTCTGGTTATATAGGAAATGAAAATATTAAGATCCATGTACAGATGTACCCAGGTGACGTATGGCATAGGCATCTTCTCACCATGGTTGTTGTTCCCCACCTATGTTGTTGAAATCCATTGCTTGTATTCACCTGTTGCCAAGGATAATTGGGTTACAAAGGGAGACATTGTAACCATTTGCCCACCAAAGATAGGTTTTTTCAGATATCAGGTTCCAAAGGCCTAACCCACTCTCTCTAGGATGGCACACAAAATCCCATTCCACCAAATGATCCTTACTATACCTGCCCACAAAAAAACTTGCACATAATGCGCTCAAGCGACTAAGTCACCTCTATCAGAAATCTAAACAATGAATGATAGTAAGGACTCACTAGACAAGTCTTTGGAATAAGTGTTATCCTCCCATCCAAAGTAATATAAGACCATTTTCTAGTAATAAAGTTTCCCACCCACCAGTTCTACTTCTTGGATTAGGGGAGGGCAAGAATCCGCATTTGTAACCGCATCTGTACTGCATCTGCAAAATCTACACGTTGTAGTGCGGTGTGGTTTTTAAAATTAGTATCCGCACATATGTGGATGCGCATGCGGATACAAGGAGTATCCGCACCACACCGCACCACATGTATCCGCACATATATTATTTATTATATATATACATATATGTACATATTTAAAAATTCTAAAATCTAAAGCCAACTCTCTTGCGAACCTCCAAACACAATGCCAACAATACATGAATAAGTTGCAAATTATTTTAGACATCCTAAAATGTAGTTTAAGGTGCTAGCTAGCTCACATGAATTAGAATATACACAATATGAACACTCCTACTTACTGCCAAGCTAGGCATTGTTTGCATTGGTTTTATGGTTTGCACATTAATTAATTGATTAATTACCAGATAAACGGTTAGAAAATCATGTTTTTGTAATGTGTATGTAATTTGAATTTCAATAACCTGAGTATTTTTATTGAAACTTTTTCTTCACTATTTTTGTCGAACTTTTCCTTCACTGTTTTTGTGGCTTAGGAGTTAATGTCACAGTTTTAAATTTCTTATCGAATTTTACTAGTTGACTAAAATTGTATAATATTTTATTATATATGATAATTGTTATGAATCATCAAACTTATTTGTTGTTGACCTCCTTTAACAACAGTTGCAATAATGTCATTGTATTTTTATTTGTTATCTTGATGGATCAAAATTTGATATTATTTATTTTTAAAAATTTAAAAGTTTTTGTATCCGCATTTATAACCACATCCGCACTACATCCACATGCGCGGTGCAGTGCGGTTTTTAAATATAGTATCTGTGCATATGTGGATGCGGATACTCCTTGAATCCACACCAATCCGCACCGCGCTCTCCTCTATCTTGGATCACCCCTTAAAAGGACACCTAAACAAGTTATGGGTAAGACTCGTTGCACACCCAACTACGAAACTAAGGAAGTAGTGGAAGCCAAAATATCTCCTCAATATTGACTTAAGCAAATTTACAGTTTAAAAGATGAACCTTTATTATTTGAAATGGCCTAAAATTTTTGAAGGAGGGACTACACATTCTTAAACCTTGAACATACATCCTTGTATAAGAAAAAAATAGTATCATCCGCAAACTGAAGATGATATACTTTAACTTCCATCTTTCCCAACTACCCAACCATCCACAAGACCCTCCAACTCACTGTTCCTAAGCATTCTATTCAAGACATCCACCACAAGAGTAAAAATAAACTGTGATTGGTGGCCCATTGCTTAAAAGCCCCCTGGACTTTGTAAACCAAGCCATAGGTTCCTCATTTGCAATCATAGAAAAATGAGAAAAAGAAAAGCATCCTTTATCCACATGATTCGTGGAGAATAATTGCGGTTGTAGTTCAGTAGGATGATATTTTCCCTATTTGTTTGTTAAAACAAACTATATGGAATTAGGGAACAACTCTGCTTGTTGATCAAGATCACGACGTTATTGAGCATGATCATCAAGCCCAAATGCTACAGCATATCAAATATGCAACTGCTATTTTCTGACATTCAGTTGTTACTATATTAGTTTAGAACTAAATTAGGATGGACAACGTAAACTTGAGGCAGAAGAAGATATATTTTAATAATTTGGCTTCACCATAGAGAAGATTGGTGGCTGGCTGCCGGCCAATCAACCTGATTTGTAAAAGCATCCAAATCAGTCGCTTAACTTGGTGGGAATTTATTCACGTTCCAATAATGACTTTTTTAACCTGACAACAACTCAAAGCAAAGAAAAACTCTTTCCCTTTCCTCTTATGACCCAAAATGCTCCGTTGCACGACAAATTACGTGGCATGTCCATATGGCAAGTGGGAGATAACTCAAGTAGGTTCAAACTTCAAGGCAGATATGTATCAACTTCTTGATTTTCTTCATGGTAAACAAAAGTTCACCCAAAATAGCGGACAAATTAGTAGATTGTTTCCTATTGCAGCAAGTCAAATTTCAAGAAGAGCATTAACTTCTATTTAGCATGTCCAGAAACTTGCTGTGGTTGAATATGGATTTCTGTGCCATAATGTTTTTTATCTTGACCCCGGATCATGTAGTCATTACTGTTAATTTTCTATGGTTGTGTTATCTGTTGATTTTCTGCTAAATATGTGAGATCTCATCTTATGCATTTTTTGTGTGGATATTGTATCAGAATATGTCCGATGATGGAAAATTCAAACCTTGGTTAGACGAGTCATGTTTGGCTATAGAACCAAAGATGTGACTAGAAGATTCAATTGCACCTGCAGTTCCCAACGGTTCAGGGTATTGAAGTAACAGTCTGATCTTCGAAAACCTTGTGCTGAGATATTTGTCAGGCATAAACAAGAACCTGCCTGTTGGTTATGAAGCGCTCATCTGACTCTAAATTTTTGACAACTTGGAAGACATGCGTCAAGTGCCTTGTGCAAGTCTGCATTTAGTACATGCCGCCAATCTTATCGGATTTCCTAATTTTTCTTTGTTTAGGTTAAACCTGTGACCGCCATTGTAATTAATTATCTGTCTCTACAATGCTGAAGTTCAGGATGTTTGCGTTCTTGTTGTATTGGTTTTCACCATCGTAAAGCAGTTTCAGCCTTTTGTGGTGGATAGATTAAAAGGAAACTTGTTTTATGCCGATTGTCTCTCAATTTACAGTAAACAGGCCTACATTGCTGAGAACATACATCTGAATTCCTTAAAGGGGAAAATTGAATTCAAAGTTCATGTGATCATGTCTGTATAGATATTTTGTTAAGAAAAAGAGGATATTCATACTCTAAAAAATGTCATTTGAGCTCTATTATACAACCAATTTTCTTAAATTCGACACTATAATGGAGCTTAAATGAATATTTCGGAGCTCAAATTAGGTGCACGATTAATTTAATTTAAAACCTTTGAGCACCAACAAAAAATTTACTTAAAGTATGTTTGGGATTGATTAGAAAATATGATTATTGATTTTGATTACTACTTATGCTTATAATGAGTTTTAAAAAAGTAATTTGTGTTTGATAAATAAAAAGCATTTAAATTACTAAATGTGAAAAGTATGGTATAAAAATATTTGCTAATCACTTATTTCAAGTGTAAATTACTTAAAAGGGTGATATCAGGGGTCTTAAATTTTTGGTTTCAAAGTGTCTTAAATGATGTGTCACCATAACATTAGTTGGATAAATCTTATGTGATTGACTATGCCATCAATTATGACAATGTCATGTCATTTGAGACAAAATTTGAGATCTCTAACATTACTATTACTAAAAAGTAATATTTTGAGAAGTAAAGATGGTAATAGATGAAATTATTAAAATAAATTAAGATAAATTAGTAATATACTTGGTTAAACCTGATTATTTGATTCGAAAATAATTAAGTTTGACTGTTTATAAGTGATTCCAAATGCCCTCTTAATACTTGACATATTAAACTCCATTTTATTATACTCCATTCTCTATCTCCCTCATTTTTAGAAGGAGAAAATTTTTCTAGATAGAGAAAATCAAGCAACTATTTTGCTACTTTTAAATTTTAGTTAGATAAATGAAGTGATAAAAATTAATTCATATATCACATTCTTGATTTATGCTAACATTAAATCAACATTCTTTGTGGTGATATTATTTGAATTATATGATTAATTTAGTATCCTATTTTTATACCTATTCTTTAGTCATCACAACACAATTAGGAAAAAAAATTAAAAAAACAGAAAACTGTATGAATTTAGACAAAAAACTAAATACCATAGTGTTTTGATGATTACTTAACGAATACTAGAAGTAGATATTAACATATATGTATTGCCATTGGATTTATCATATATGATGAATCACCAACAATTTATAGTTTAACATATTATTTTGGCTTAAATATAAATTACTATCCTAAAGTATAGGCCATATTCCACTTCGGTGATCCACCTTTAAAACTTTTCAATTAGATGATCGAACTATTAATTTTTTTCACTTCCATTTAATTGGGTCTGCCACGTCAGAAATTGCTGATGTGGCATGCAGACGTGGTCAATTAGTATACAGGTGTGATAAAAAAATATTAATAAATGATTTTTTGATATATTTTTGAGTAAATAAGGGGTAAAATAGTAATATAGTATACCAAGTTTTACTAAAAATAAAATAATAACTAAACAAAAACAAAATCAAAACAAAAAAAACAAAACAAAACACAATCCCTCTCTCTCCCCTAATCTTCCGATCCCTTTCCCATTTCCCCTCCCGTGAGCCCTTCCCCCTTTCCCTCGACCCCTGCTTTCCCCCGCCCCCCGCCGTTCCCTGTCCTTTGCCCGCCGTCACCACCAATCACGCTGCACAACACCACCACGCCGCACACCACCACCATCACCAAAAGAAACTCAAACCTAAAAACCCCACCACTACTTCAATTGATGGAGAAACACAAAAGTACCAAGTTGCTACCGAAAAAATAAAATTTCTTAAACGAAGTCTAACTGGAGACAAATTCCTCCTCAAATCATTGTCGTGATATGTTTGATGGAGTCTACCGAGATCCGTGGCTGCGAAACGAAAAGAAATCTCTCTTATTCTGTTTTCCGATTTGTTGGGGTTTTTTTCCCCAATTCCCATGATTTTCTCTATTTGTCCGATCTTGGGTTCTTAGAAGCTCTTTTGTGTTTGTTGGGAAGTTTTCCATTAATTGATCTGTTTGTTATGATCCGATTCTGTTTTTTTTTCAACTCCTCTGCTTCATGGGATGAACTAGAGGAGTTTAGGCCAGAAAGGTTCTTGAATTCTACTATAGATTTCAATGGACACGACTTCCAGTTAATTCCATGTGGAGTTGGAAGGAAGGGTTGCCCTGGAATTTCTTTTGCTATGTCCACAAATGAGTTAGTACTGGCAAATATATTGCACAAGTTTGACTGGGAACTACCTAATGGAATGAAGGGAGATGATTTGGATATGAACGAGTGCTCTGGTCTTACTATTCATAGGAAAGTCCCTCTTCTTGCTGTTGCAACTCCGTATTCTAGCTAAGTTGATTTTAAACTCTTTGTTGGGAAGTTTTCCATTAATTGATCTGTTTGTTATGGTCAATTCTTGGTGTTCTGGCTTGGGAGCTCATCCATGGCGACTACGGCTCTTCCATTGCCGGAATTTATGGTGTTTTAATTTTTATGTTTAGTTATTAATATTTTTTTTGTTGTAAAAAAAGGAATGCTTGGTTTGATTTAAGTTAAATTGATTAGCTTGATTCAGATTGGGTTTTTTATTTTGATTAATTAATTAATTTTGTTTAGTCTGGACTAAATGGTTGAGGAACTGATTTGGTTTGATTTTATTAATTTATTATTATGCTTTATTACGTTTTTGTCCTTTTAAAACATTAAAGGATAAAAATAAATTAAATAAATATTTTTCAAAACACATCAACACTAAATATCCTATGTGTCTTAACCACGTCAGCAATTTCTGATGTGATGACCCAATTGAATGGAAGTGGAAAAAATTAATAGTTCAATCATCTAATTGAAAAGTTTTAAAGGCGGATCACCGAAGTGGAATATGGCTATAGTTTAGGATAGTAAATTATATTTAAGCCTATTATTTTATAAGTTATAACTTTGTAAAAAATAAAATAAAACTTATGTGTAGCATTAATCAATTAAATAACATAATCACCTCTTTTGTAAGATAAATAATTTACATGTCAGATAAATTTTATGACGAATTGTATTGTGACTAATATAAAACCCTAAGTGATAGGACAACATAAATTAGTAATTCCTTTATATCCTATTTACAAAATCATGTATAACGAAACTCCTTTTATAATCCCTCACATAGGAATCTATTTTACAAATACAATACCCAAAAAAAGAAAAAGAAAAAAAATTAATGCTACGTTTAAAATAGAGGAAAGAAATGAATGATTTTTTAGTATTTAAGTGCATGCATGTTAGATCATTAATACGACGAGGGGTACGATATAATGATAAAACTGTTATATATATTCATTTCAACATATGGTTCTCATTCAACAATTTTTCACATGAAATAAAAATCGAAGGAATATAATAAAGTTATTATTTCATCAAATTGATTTATCATCTAATGATCACTAAATACCCTATTTAATTCTATCTCTCTCAATCTAAACTCGAGGGAACGTCAACTTTCTTTTTCAACACAAGGACTTTGGCCCCTTTTTTTCGCCTGTTTTTTTCCGGAGAAGAAGAATATTAACCCACTGCGCTATTTTGCTGCCAAACAGGGGCACATTGCTGCTTCTTCAGTTTGTCGGAGACGGTCACCGGATGTGCTGCCGTTGAGCAGACCAACAAGGGCTCCGGCGAGTAGGTTCCTCGGAGCTCAGACCCAAGTTCCTGAAACCACCGGTACTGATTTGGCGACTTTAAATGGCACAAATTACTGATTGGGATAATATTAATTTGCATATTTATGATAATGATGAGAGATACAAGAGGCGTTTGAAAAGAGAAAGGCATAATATCAATTTATTAGAGATTAATAATGATTCTAATGGTAATTTAAGAACAAGTGTAAAAGATGAAAATATTTCGAATTATGATCGTTTTGAATTTATGGGTCATGGCTGTAATGTTAGTATGCAAAAACCCGTTGGGGAGGAAAAAGGTATTGGGGAAAATGTTGAAGATGAGGATGAGGTTGCAGATCCTCATTTGAAGATGTTTATGGAGAATTTAAGGGCAGATGGGAATTCCTACGTTCTTAAAGTTGATAGAAATGATGGGTCTTCTGAATTCTTGAAGTATGAAAAGTTGTTTGATTCGGATGACCAGTGTGAAGTGAATTGTTTGAGGAAATCGAAGGGAGGTATAAAGAAAGTGAAGGTTGAAATATGGAAAAATTTAGCGGGTGTCAGGAGGAGGGATAATGTGAATAATGGGAAGAATTTATTGGGGAAAAAGAGGAGAGATTCAGTGGTTTTGGGGAGAGATAATGTGGATAATCTGAAAAAGTATCTTAAGGAAAAAAGAGGAGGAATTCAGCGGTTATGGGGGGTAATAGTATGGAGAATTTAAAACTTGTTTCAGCAAAAGAAATGAGGAATGTAATATTTCAGAAGAAAGATATTGTGGAGAACTCAAAACAGATTTTGGGTGAAGAAAAGGAGGAAGGTGGTTCAGAGAAGTGATAATGTGGATGATCAAAATATGGAACCTCAGAACAAGTGTGATCAAAAGTATGGCAATTATGATTCTTGCTACGAAATGCTCATTAGGAGTGCTAAAGTCAAAGGAGATTCTGTGTGTTTTGTTGATAATGGGAAGAGATTGACTTATGGAGAGGAGGACAATGAACATTCTTCTGATTTGGAAATATTGGACATGGACAATGTTCGGAATCACAAGGACGGGAACTTTAGACCATTTGTAGTTACAAAAGTATTTGCTACATCAGTACGTATTCTTTCAGTTACGATTCCGTTAAAAGTGTGCCTCAATTTGTACTTTTAATAATTACTTCCTATTGATTGCTTTATTTATTAACTATTGATCTCAAATATTAAGGTCGAGGAAGATGACTCGCTGAACATGGGAACCCGATTGTTAACGCCAAGAATTCGTCCACGCGCTTCAATCACCAAGAGCGCGTCAATCCTGCACAGAAACGAGATCACACTCAGAGTTCCGGGCGATTTTGCCGCCGGGGGATAGCTCCGGTGTGAGAATAAGTACAGGCTGAACAAGGTGTATAAAATGGAGGTATATTGCTCTAGTACTATAAAATGTTGATTACCTCTTGAATGAAATGAGCCTTGTATCTTATAGTAAAACACCTGCCACGCTTATCCCTCGAGACACGAGACCCCTCCTTCGGTCCAATGTCATGGGCTTACACTGAACTTTATTAAAAGGAGATAGACGCCATATTCTTCCTGGACATATGCCTCGGGAACACCAGTCTAACATTCTAATTATTCTTGACAGACTAAAAGTGACCCCCACGTGGGGGGCGCCGCCCCATCACCTCCCCAGGGCCCACTAACCAATACTTATTGGGCTTATTGATTTGTTGTGATACTTGGACTTCGCCAAATTGCAATATTTGGGCTTTCATTAAGCCTCCCCAATTCTCCCCCCAACATTGCCCTCTAGTCTTCTGATATAATGGGGCATTTATCGGAAGAGTATGACATCCAAGGCCTACCGCTGGGCTGGAAAGCCCAAGGCCCAGATGCCCAAAACCACCCCTGGCACGTATTAGCGTTTCTCTTCATTTTCGCACCCACTATGCCATACGTGGGAAAACGTGCGGAAAGCCAAGAGGCGGTCATTAAAACCTTTTCCCTTCAAAAAGAGACCGCCACACTTCAAATCTCCACACTCTCTCTCTTGCTTTTGCTGCTTTCTCTGCACTTGTTCTCTCTGCAACCCACCTCACCATTGGGAACGTGACTGTGCCGATGGCTGGTTCAAAGACCGTTTCTGAAGCCCGAGCCGAGATGATGATCAAAGAATATTCAAATGAAGAGGATTATGCTCACATCAACACCGTCTCCACCATTGCTCCCAAGGACTTGGAAGGGATTCGCAAGCTGTACTGCATCCTTACCACCTACGACATTCGCGCTCCTCTTCACACCGAGCGGATGTACCATCGTCCCGATGGGTGGACTGCCGTATCTCTCAATGCCCTCAAATATGGGGTACGCTTTCCCCTCCACCTTTTCATCATTACTCTCTTAAGTTACATAGGAGTCGGCTTCGCCCAGTTGGTGCCAAACTCCTACATCCACATCATCGCTTTCATCGCCTTCTGTCACGAGCTCGATGTCGCTCTCACCATCGATCACTTCTTCACCATTTTTGTCATGAGCCGATCCAGGGAAGCTGGGTTTCGGCAGATCAACAGGCAATCGAGCCGGACTCTCGAAAAGCGCCCACTGATGAAAACCCCTTCGAGCAACAAGGGCTGGCATTCGTTGTGGTTTTTCGTCAAGGGACCCAGCTTTCGAGAAGTTCCTAACTGGGCCGAATCCTCTCATGACAATGTGGGTCTCGGGGAGATCTCGCACACTCGTCTTCAGGAGTTAGGGAATGTGACGCCCCCAAATTCGGGTCTCCGAATACCCGGATCTGGTCATCACGATCCAATACAATCATTCACCTCTAACAACATATGATATCTAAAAGTGCGGAATATATAAACATACGTTGTTCATTTAAGGTGTTACTAGTCCCAGAATACAAATAACCTTAATCAAGTACATCAACCCATACCCTAAATAACTATTAGGGTTTAAATTACATGAACAGTAATTAAATTACACATGATTATAAAGTCTGCTACAAGGAATCTATTGTTTCATCTTTTCTTTTCCTTTGTTCTTCCCTGAAGTCTCGGGTTTTGCTGCAATAAAGTCATGATATAGCAAGAATGAGCAACGAGTTTGCCCAGCAAGTTTAAAGTACAACAATAAAGATATATCATGATGAAGGGATGATAAAAAGGGATTTCAACGATAGAATAAATCAGAAGCAAGAACAATAAATGCTTTTAGAACAATTGATAGTCAAATAGACTTTGAACGATAACTTCCAGAGGAGTCAATAGCTGGTTGACCCTCTGGTTACTGGCTACAGAATAACGTACTTGAGGGGATCAGCCTCGCGTACCCTATGTATATGCATAACATTTAATTCTGCTATTTGTACCTTATATACGGTACGTGGGGTACTCCCCTATAAATAAAGGGGTGTTCATACAGTCTAAGAATCCTTACTATTGATTGGTTCGGATAGCTTTTTCACATAATTGTCTGACCGAACAAGGGTTCAGACTTAACCATGACTGGTTTGCAGATTTCTGAATTTAAATATACGAATTCGATTGCACGAATGTCAATAAATAAACAGATGTGGAATAATTCTGAAAATAATTAAACCACTTAAAGCATGCTTGGAAATAAAATTCAAGCTTAAAGAATACTTGCAATAATATATACCTTTTTGCATGAATTAAAATACTGCATAAGGTTTTAGAAGTATTACTCAAGGTAAAGAGTTGAGTAAGGAAGAACTTGCAATAATGTAAGAAGTTTAGGGTTAGGAACTTGCCTGTTTGCTCAGCTACAATTTAAATCTTAGCTTTAATTAACTGCTCTCGAGTGACCTATCATCGGGTAAAGTCGATTTATCAATCAACAGTTGTATATTGGCATCTCTTACTATACCTTTTATTCAACAGGTAAAATTCATCACCTATATTTAATTACTAATTAACATTAGCTAACAGAAATTTATTAATGATCTTTAGCTATTACAAACAATTGTTAGCTAATCATGATTACTATTCTTGAGGGTTCAGATTATTACCCTTATTGCCCCTAAATACGGGTCAATAATCTTTATTTATTAAGGGCCATAAATAATCTTATTAGTCTCACTCATACCTAATCATTATTCCATTAATGATTAAGTAGTTATTTTCCTTCTCATTTAATAACCTTGTTAATACTTAATTACTATTCAATATCAAATAATAATTAAATATTTAATATCTTTATTTATTATTTTATTGGGAACACAATAAACAATTAAATTTATTCATACTTAATTAATAATAGTTAAGTAACCATTATCTTTAAGAGAATTAACCTTACTCCTACTCATTATTAGTTAAATCTTTATTTATTATTCAAGGATGAATAATAAATAATTAAATTATTAACTTTATTCATATTTAATTATTATCATTATTAAATAATACTAGTACCTTTATTTACTATTTATTAATAAATAATAAATAATAAATAATTATTTTATTAACTTTATTCATATTTAATTATTATTATTATTAAATAATAATTAAATATTTATTATATTTATTTATTATTTATTAAAAAAAAATAATAATTATTTTATTAACTGTATTAATTATTGTTTAATATTAATTAAATAATAGTTAAGTATTTATAATCTTTATTTATTGGGTATTGGTAAAAGAGTATGTAATTATCTCATTAATCCTTATTATTATTTAATATTAACTAAATAATAATTTAGAACTTATTATTTTATTTGTCACTTATGGATAAATAATTACTAATAACTTATCATTTATCGCTCGATTCCTAGCCACCAACATTTTACTAATTTATAGGCTTAATAAAACTTGAGTCTAGCAAGTCATGGATCAACAAACTGAGCAAAACTACGTATTGGTTCTCATAGACATTTCGTCGAACACCATGTGGGCATATCAAACATCGACACTGGCTTGGTTTCTAGGCGAAATGGTGCTGCCGAACCATTATGGTTCTTATACAGTTTCAACCCAGCAACATAAGTCCAGCAATTACCAAGGCCATTAATTGAATGCAGAGGGTTAAACACCCCAATACAAGGAACAAGCATAACCCATCCCATATACTGTATAATATGAACCAAGAAATCAAGAAAGGTCAAAACTCAGTTCAATTACAGAAAATGACAGAGTATCCAGAATCCAGTCCAAGAACATTATACTACAACCCAACAGTATAGTACCAAACTTATGACCCCAAATAGAATAATTCTAACTCAGCTATTACAACTAGTGTCCAGCTTTTCCTGATCATCCTAACCCAACACAGCAGACAAATACAATCCTATACGTTTATACAAACCATCACAACCCAACACAAGGAAAGAAAAAAGGGAGATAAAACAACCATGAAAATTATTACACTAATTTGGTATAACCTTGAACTATTGTTATACCTTAACTTCGTTCGGATTGCCCTTCTTCTTCTTCTCCCAAAGTAGTTGGTTAAATCGGACATGCGCGACGACTTCCCCTGTTCTCTTCTTTCTGTATCTCCTCTCTTTTCTCTAAATTTGGAACCCTAAATTCGATACTCACAGCAAAGGGTTCGGCAGTTTCAAGGTTGGGGAAAAGGGTTCAATTTATAGGAGGAATTATTTAGGCAATACCCCACTTGCTCGGTCAATAACCCACGGTAGGAAAATAGTCGCCGCCGACTGTACCTATTCAGCCCACTGACGACGCCGGCAGCTCTCGAGCCGTGCGCACTGTCGCCGGTCGCGTCACCGAATTTCAGGGACCGTTGGTCCGTTCGTCGAGCGCTTGGTCGCTGCCCCGTTCCCAGTCGTGCCGCCGGTTTCCTTTGCGCTGTCGTGCCGTCACACACCAGCCCCTTTTTCCCGTCTCCTCTGCCCCGCTCGATTGAGGGTTTCAGCTTGATTGATTGATTGGGGCTTTGAGTCGCCTTTGCTCGGCTGTTGATTGAGGGGTTAGGGTTTCCCCCTTTTCCTTTTGCTCGGCTGAACACCTCCCCCACCCCAATTTGATTTCTGTCGATATTACTCTCACCCAAATGAACTGATACGGTTGTCCCAAATTGAAGGAAACGGGTTTAACCCGCCTGCTTGACCCAACCCAACTGATTATTGCATTTGGGCTCAACCCAAGGAGTTGGGCCAGCTGAAAGGAAATAAAATAAAATGGCCCAGTTGATTTTAGCTTAACCCAGTTCACTTGGTTGGTCCAATAGGAGAATAAAAGGAAATTGGGCTTTGCCCAAATAAAAATTTGGGTTAATAAAGAAAATAGTCCAACTTATTTATTAAAATTCATTAACATTATTCCCCTAATATTTAAATTAACTAATTAATTGATTGTTCAAAATATTTATTTTAACCATAATTTCTCATTCGAATTACTTAATAAAATAAATTTATTTATTAATTTCCCAAATTTTCTTGCAAATAATTCCTTAGGGTTAACTCACTAATTTATTTAAACCATCAGTGAGTCCCTTTAATGCACAGAAAATCATTGTACCATGAAATTATATAGTTAATTAATAGTACCCACATGGATCCAATTAGGTTGGTAAAATTAAATATAATGAAATTATTTATTTAAATAAATTTGATACAGTGTTTAAAATTTGTGGACATTACATCCTCTCCCCCTTATAAAAATTCCGTCCTCGGAATTTCAATCTAAGGTCACTCAAATAACTGAGGGTAATTTGCTCTCATTTTCTCTTCGAGTTCCCACGTGGCTTCTTCCACCGCGTGATTTTTCCAGAGAACTTTCACCGAGTGAATGATTTTATTCCTCAGCTTCTGCTCTTTCCTATCCAGTATTTGAACAGGAGTCTCCTCGTACGATAGGTCTTTTTCGACTTGAATTGGTTCATAGGAAATAACATGCTTGTAGTCTGGCTTATACGGACGCAACACTGATACATGAAACACGTTGTGAATGTGCTCAAGTTCAGGAGGTAATGCTACCTCATACGCCACTTCGCCGATCCGCCTCAAAATTTCAAACGGTCCTATGAACCTAGGGCTCAATTTACCCTTCTTCCCAAAACGAATCTTTCCTTTCCAGGGAGATACCTTTAGGAACACAAAGCTACCAACTTCAAAATCTCGTTTCTGGCGATGTAAGTCGGCGTACTTCTTTTGGCGATCCTGGGCTGCTACTAACCGTTGTCTTATTACTTTAATAATTTCCACGGTTTGTTGTACCAATTCTGGCCCTAACAATCTTCGTTCACCAACTTCATCCCAACACAACGGTGTTCGACACTTCCTTCCATACAATGCTTCGTACGGTGGCATACCAATGCTAGCATGGTAGCTATTATTGTAGGCGAACTCTACTAGTGGCAAGTGATCGTCCCAGCTACCATTTAAGTCCATCACAACTGCTCGGAGCATATCCTCTAGAGTCTGAATTGTTCGCTCACTTTGACCATCAGTCTGAGGATGATATGCCGTACTCATTCTTAACTGTGTTCCCAGTCTCTCCTGTAGACTCCTCCAAAAATTTGACGTGAAGCGCGGATCTCTGTCAGATACAATAGACACCGGCACTCCATGTCGTGATACTATCTCCTTCACGTAGAGCTTCGCTAACTGCTCCAATTTGTACCTGATCTTGATCGGTAGAAAATGGGCAGATTTGGTCAATCGATCTACGATCACCCAGATGGCGTCTAGACCCTTCTGTGTTGTTGGAAGTCCTACCACAAAATCCATTGTGATGTGTTCCCACTTCCACTCGGGGATCTCTAAGGGTTGCAACAATCCGCTCGGCCGTTGGTGCTCAGCCTTGATCCGTTGACAGGTCAAACACCGGCTAACGAACTCTGCAACTTCCCCTTTCAAATGCGGCCACCAATAATGTTGACGAAGATCTTGGTACATCTTGGTGCTACCCGGATGTACCGAAAATCTCGTATTGTGGGCCTCCTGCAAAATCTCTTCCCTTAAGTCTGGTACGTAGGGTATCCAGATCCTCCCTTCAAATCTCAGCAATCCTGCGTTGTCAACCTTATACCTCGAGGCTTTTCCCTCTGATAACTGTCTCTTAATGTCAATACACTCCTCGTCAAATTCTTGAGCCTCCTGTATCTTATCTAGTAGAGTCGGACCTATCGTCACGGCGAACACCTTTTCGTCCACCTCCATTGGATACCTAACTTCCAGCTCCAGACGTTCAAAGTCCTTTACCAACTCCTCCTGAACTGTCAGCTGCATCAGCTTCACCTTGCCTTTTCTGCTTAAGGCATCAGCCACTACATTTGCTTTGCCCGGATGGTACAGAATTTCACAGTCGTAGTCTTTGATCAATTCCAACCATCGGCGCTGCCTCATGTTCAGCTCCTTTTGAGTGAAGATATATTTCAGACTTTTGTGATCTGTATATATCTCGCACTTCTCCCCGTATAGGTAGTGCCTCCAAATCTTCAAGGCGAAAACTACCGCTGCTAACTCTAAGTCATGAGTCGGGTAACCCTTCTCATAATCCTTCAGCTGACGTGATGCGTACGCCACGACCTTGCCGTGCTGCATTAACACACAACCAAGACCCTTGTGTGACGCATCACTATACACTACGAAACCTCCAGTGTTGTCCGGTAAGGTCAACACTGGTGCTTGGTTGAGTCTCTTCTTCAACTCCATGAAACTCTCCTCACACTTCTCCGACCAAACAAACTTGACTGTTTTCCTGGTGAGGTTGGTCAACGGCGATGCTATCTTTGAAAAATCCTGGATGAATCTCCGATAGTATCCCGCTAATCCCAAGAAACTCCGGACCTCTGTCGGCGTCTTCGGCTGTTCCCAGTTGATAACTGCTTCTACCTTTGCTGGATCCACCGAAACACCATTCTTGTCTATGACATGACCCAGAAATTGTACCCTTTGCAACCAAAACTCACACTTCGAGAATTTTGCGTACAACTTCTCCTTCCTGAGAGCTTCTAATACAATCCTTAAGTGTTCCGCATGCTCCTCCTCTGTCGCCGAATACACCAGGATGTCATCGATGAATACGACTACGAACTTGTCCAAGTACTGCTTGAACACTCTGTTCATCATATCCATGAATGCTGCTGGCGCATTCGTCAATCCGAATGACATTACCAGGAACTCGAAGTGTCCATAACGAGTCCTGAATGCAGTCTTCGGGATATCTTCCTGTCTTACCTTCAGCTGATGGTAGCCGGTTCTTAAGTCGATCTTTGAAAAGTACTTCGCTCCCTTGAGTTGATCGAACAGATCGTCAATTCTAGGAAGTGGATACCTATTCTTAATAGTAACTTTGTTCAACTCCCGATAGTCGATACAAAGCCTCATTGAACCGTCTTTCTTCTTTACAAACAGAACGGGCGCTCCCCACGGGGACACACTTGGTCTGATGTAACCTTTATCTAACAGCTCCTGCAGTTGCACCATCAACTCTTTCATCTCTACAGGTGCCATTCGATACGGCGGCTTCGATATTGGTGCGGTTCCCGGTGCCAAATCGATAACGAACTCAATTTCCCTGTCCGGCGGCAGTCCCGGAAGTTCATCGGGAAAGACATCGGTGAAATCTTTCACGACTGGTATTTGACTCATCTCATCCCTTACTTGACGGGTATCAACCACATGGGCCAAATAACACTCGCAACCTTTCTTCAATAACCTCCTTGTCTGCATCATAGTAAGACAACCAGATTGGCTTGGTGACTTACTGCCGTAAAATACTACCTTCGACTTATTAGGAGTCTTCAGGTGTACACACTTTTCCTTACAATCAATAACTGCTCCGTGGGTTGATAGCCAATCCATTCCCAGGATTACGTCGAACTCTCCCAATCGAATTGGTATCAAATCCACATTGAGCTTAAATCCTCGCAATTCAACACAACAATTCCTATGAATGCAGTCTACGGGGATAATTTCTTTGTTTGCTACTTCTACGTTCATAGGGGGTTCTAACTTTTCACAAGGTACATTTAACTGACTAGCAAATTCCTCAGAAACAAAAGAACAAGTAGCACCCGAATCAAATAGCACATATGCATTTATATCATTGATTGGGATGATACCTGACACCACGTCCTTGGATTCCATGGCATCCTGCACCGTCATGTTGAACGTGCGGGCTGTTGGCTTGTTGGCTTGACTGGCTGGTGTCCCATAGCTCAGCCGGTTATTGTTCCCGCTGTTGTTGTTGTTGTTGTTGTTTCGGTTGCCACTCCCAGCGTCGCCCTTCCTCTTTGGACAATCCTTGATCTGGTGGCCAGGTGATCCACAGGAGAAACAACCTCCCTTTGGTTTGTTCTGACATTGGGGAGCCATGTGCCCCGGTTGCCCGCATTTGTAGCAAACGCTTTTTCCCTTCATACACTCCCCCGTGTGGTTCTTACCACAATTACTGCACCTGCCTGGTTTCCTTGCCTCCCCTCCAGACGGATTTCCTCCGGGTTTATTGCTCCCGAAAGATTGACTTTCATTCCATTTCCGTTTGTTGGGGTTACTGCCCCCACTGCTTCCTGCCTTAGGGCCCTCATGTCCCTTCTTCTTCTCTTGATTGTATTTGGCCAGGGCCTCACTGCCACCCTCTGCAATGATCGCTCTCTCCATCAACTCTGCAAATGTCTTGATCTTTAGTACCGCAACAGAACGGTATAACCATGGTTTCAGCCCTTGCTCGAACCTACGAGCTTTTCTCTCCTCGGTGCTGACTTGGTGAGCTGCAAACCGTGCCAACTCATTAAACTTAGCTGCGTACTCAGCCACAGACATGTTTCCTTGTTTCAGTTCCAGAAACTTGATCTCCATCTCCTGCTTCATGCTCTCTGGGAAGTAATTTTCCAAGAACATTTCCTTGAAACGATCCCAAGCGACAGTGCCTTCTTCCACTCGGCCTCTGTTGGCCTTCCACCAGTAGTTTGCCTCGCCTTTTAGCATGAAAGTGGCAAAACTTGTTTTCTGTTCCTCTGCCACCCTTGCCACTTCAAAGACCTTCTCTATTTCTTCTATCCAGGTCTGTGCTTCAATTGGGTTAAGAGTTCCCTTGAACTCAGGTGGTCCGACCAATTTGAAATCTTTAAAGTTTGCCAGATGATGCGCTGGCTCAGCTGCGGCTTGGGTTCTTTCAGGTGGTGGTCTGGATTGCATAGCCTCGGCCAGCATCTCCGCGAACATTCTCATGGGGTTGGTTTGGTCTCCAACCTCACTTTCTGATTCTTCGACCTGTCGGTTACATGACCTTCCCCTTGGCATGGTTTAGAATAAGGAAACTGATGACTTTTACCTATAGATTCACATTTTACATCATATGTTATTAAAATAAACACTTAAAGGTAAAATATTTATCAACACATTTGATTTAAGTGAAACATCTGCATTTATATTCATATACCACCGTTTTGTTACAATGACTAAACCTGTGGCATACTGCTATAAATGCGCCACTGTGTGCTATTCATCAATAACCTTTCCCCTTAGACAAAAGTGGGGAATCCTAACCTTTCCTCCCTTAAGACCACAAAAGTTGGGGTTTTAACTGCTACCCCAATCATAACAACAAATATAAAGTTTCATAAAAAAAACATGACTTTGTCCCTAACATAAACAAAAGTGGGACCGACTGTACTAGCAACTAATCAACCATCCTACCCCATCACTATACATCATGACGGATCCGAGCCTGCTGACCAGAAGAGACTGCTCCGTCCCCGATCCTGCGGCGAACCGAGCGGCTGGACTCCCCCACCTCATCCCGGGGTCTACGGTAGGCTGCATCCAAGGCATGTCCCAGGGTCTCTATCCTTACTGCCCTGGCCTCTAGCTGGTCCTCGAGCTGATCGACCCTCCTGGCCTCCCTGGCCCAGGCCTCCCTGACGCGCATCCTCGCAGCCACCTCCAGTCCGGCCTCAAACCTCATGGCCTCCTGTTTCGCCCTCAGGTGGGCGATCTGCAGATCCCGCTGCTCTAGTCTCTCCCTCAACTCAGCGTTTCGGGCCACTAGCTGATGTAGCAGTGGTCCGACCTGCTGTGCTGAGGACTCGTATCCCTGCAGCTGTGTCTTGGCCACTCCCAAGTCATGGTCGAGCTGGTAGGCCAGGTCTCTGTACTGGTCCTCCATATACTGATGGGTCTGGTTTTGCTCCTCCAAATGAGCAATCCGAGCCTCCAACTCCTCGTTTTTGTCGGTCAACCCCTCGATGATATCATCAGCAGTGGATCCCATGCCGTCGATATCAGCAGGTGGCTCCTCCCCCTCGGCCTCTGGATCCTCCTCCTCGGTATCAGGGTCCTGACTACCGAACCTCATCACCCCACCTACTACTGGCTCTGGCAGCTCCCTATGGTAGTCCTCCTCCGGATCAGACTCCTCCTGTAACAATCCCGGGGCAATAGGAGCATAGCCCACCAGCTGCTCCGAAACTACTGGTATATCTGTATATGTCTCCTCCACCTCACGGGCTCCACTAGTCTCCCCTACAACAGCCATCCTACAAACACACAAAACTAGCATTAGTACAACAATAAAATATATTCATTGAAGAAATGAAAGTATATTTCATTGGGTACTACTCGACTCGATGAATTCCCCAATTCATCAAAACCACATATGATAAATCTCCTCGATTTATCTCCTAACACTCGATACGAGTTTACTATGAAGGTTATAACCTAGGTTTCGCAATCCTAAAGTTTATAACCTACAGCTCTGATACCAACCTGTGACGCCCCCAAATTCGGGTCTCCGAATACCCGGATCTGGTCATCACGATCCAATACAATCATTCACCTCTAACAACATATGATATCTAAAAGTGCGGAATATATAAACATACGTTGTTCATTTAAGGTGTTACTAGTCCCAGAATACAAATAACCTTAATCAAGTACATCAACCCATACCCTAAATAACTATTAGGGTTTAAATTACATGAACAGTAATTAAATTACACATGATTATAAAGTCTGCTACAAGGAATCTATTGTTTCATCTTTTCTTTTCCTTTGTTCTTCCCTGAAGTCTCGGGTTTTGCTGCAATAAAGTCATGATATAGCAAGAATGAGCAACGAGTTTGCCCAGCAAGTTTAAAGTACAACAATAAAGATATATCATGATGAAGGGATGATAAAAAGGGATTTCAACGATAGAATAAATCAGAAGCAAGAACAATAAATGCTTTTAGAACAATTGATAGTCAAATAGACTTTGAACGATAACTTCCAGAGGAGTCAATAGCTGGTTGACCCTCTGGTTACTGGCTACAGAATAACGTACTTGAGGGGATCAGCCTCGCGTACCCTATGTATATGCATAACATTTAATTCTGCTATTTGTACCTTATATACGGTACGTGGGGTACTCCCCTATAAATAAAGGGGTGTTCATACAGTCTAAGAATCCTTACCATTGATTGGTTCGGATAGCTTTTTCACATAATTGTCTGACCGAACAAGGGTTCAGACTTAACCATGACTGGTTTGCAGATTTCTGAATTTAAATATACGAATTCGATTGCACGAATGTCAATAAATAAACAGATGTGGAATAATTCTGAAAATAATTAAACCACTTAAAGCATGCTTGGAAATAAAATTCAAGCTTAAAGAATACTTGCAATAATATATACCTTTTTGCATGAATTAAAATACTGCATAAGGTTTTAGAAGTATTACTCAAGGTAAAGAGTTGAGTAAGGAAGAACTTGCAATAATGTAAGAAGTTTAGGGTTAGGAACTTGCCTGTTTGCTCAGCTACAATTTAAATCTTAGCTTTAATTAACTGCTCTCGAGTGACCTATCATCGGGTAAAGTCGATTTATCAATCAACAGTTGTATATTGGCATCTCTTACTATACCTTTTATTCAACAGGTAAAATTCATCACCTATATTTAATTACTAATTAACATTAGCTAACAGAAATTTATTAATGATCTTTAGCTATTACAAACAATTGTTAGCTAATCATGATTACTATTCTTGAGGGTTCAGATTATTACCCTTATTGCCCCTAAATACGGGTCAATAATCTTTATTTATTAAGGGCCATAAATAATCTTATTAGTCTCACTCATACCTAATCATTATTCCATTAATGATTAAGTAGTTATTTTCCTTCTCATTTAATAACCTTGTTAATACTTAATTACTATTCAATATCAAATAATAATTAAATATTTAATATCTTTATTTATTATTTTATTGGGAACACAATAAACAATTAAATTTATTCATACTTAATTAATAATAGTTAAGTAACCATTATCTTTAAGAGAATTAACCTTACTCCTACTCATTATTAGTTAAATCTTTATTTATTATTCAAGGATGAATAATAAATAATTAAATTATTAACTTTATTCATATTTAATTATTATCATTATTAAATAATACTAGTACCTTTATTTACTATTTATTAATAAATAATAAATAATAAATAATTATTTTATTAACTTTATTCATATTTAATTATTATTATTATTAAATAATAATTAAATATTTATTATATTTATTTATTATTTATTAAAAAAAAATAATAATTATTTTATTAACTGTATTAATTATTGTTTAATATTAATTAAATAATAGTTAAGTATTTATAATCTTTATTTATTGGGTATTGGTAAAAGAGTATGTAATTATCTCATTAATCCTTATTATTATTTAATATTAACTAAATAATAATTTAGAACTTATTATTTTATTTGTCACTTATGGATAAATAATTACTAATAACTTATCATTTATCGCTCGATTCCTAGCCACCAACATTTTACTAATTTATAGGCTTAATAAAACTTGAGTCTAGCAAGTCATGGATCAACAAACTGAGCAAAACTACGCATTGGTTCTCATAGACATTTCGTCGAACACCATGTGGGCATATCAAACATCGACACTGGCTTGGTTTCTAGGCGAAATGGTGCTGCCGAACCATTATGGTTCTTATACAGTTTCAACCCAGCAACATAAGTCCAGCAATTACCAAGGCCATTAATTGAATGCAGAGGGTTAAACACCCCAATACAAGGAACAAGCATAACCCATCCCATATACTGTATAATATGAACCAAGAAATCAAGAAAGGTCAAAACTCAGTTCAATTACAGAAAATGACAGAGTATCCAGAATCCAGTCCAAGAACATTATACTACAACCCAACAGTATAGTACCAAACTTATGACCCCAAATAGAATAATTCTAACTCAGCTATTACAACTAGTGTCCAGCTTTTCCTGATCATCCTAACCCAACACAGCAGACAAATACAATCCTATACGTTTATACAAACCATCACAACCCAACACAAGGAAAGAAAAAAGGGAGATAAAACAACCATGAAAATTATTACACTAATTTGGTATAACCTTGAACTATTGTTATACCTTAACTTCGTTCGGATTGCCCTTCTTCTTCTTCTCCCAAAGTAGTTGGTTAAATCGGACATGCGCGACGACTTCCCCTGTTCTCTTCTTTCTGTATCTCCTCTCTTTTCTCTAAATTTGGAACCCTAAATTCGATACTCACAACAAAGGGTTCGGCAGTTTCAAGGTTGGGGAAAAGGGTTCAATTTATAGGAGGAATTATTTAGGCAATACCCCACTTGCTCGGTCAATAACCCACGGTAGGAAAATAGTCGCCGCCGACTGTACCTATTCAGCCCACTGACGACGCCGGCAGCTCTCGAGCCGTGCGCACTGTCGCCGGTCGCGTCACCGAATTTCAGGGACCGTTGGTCCGTTCGTCGAGCGCTTGGTCGCTGCCAAACCCCGTTTCCCAGTCGTGCCGCCGGTTTCCTTTGCGCTGTCGTGCCGTCACACCAGCCCCTTTTTCCCGTCTCCTCTGCCCCGCTCGATTGAGGGTTTCAGCTTGATTGATTGATTGGGGCTTTGAGTCGCCTTTGCTCGGCTGTTGATTGAGGGGTTAGGGTTTCCCCCTTTTCCTTTTGCTCGGCTGAACACCTCCCCCACCCCAATTTGATTTCTGTCGATATTACTCTCACCCAAATGAACTGATACGGTTGTCCCAAATTGAAGGAAACGGGTTTAACCCGCCTGCTTGACCCAACCCAACTGATTATTGCATTTGGGCTCAACCCAAGGAGTTGGGCCAGCTGAAAGGAAATAAAATAAAATGGCCCAGTTGATTTTAGCTTAACCCAGTTCACTTGGTTGGTCCAATAGGAGAATAAAAGGAAATTGGGCTTTGCCCAAATAAAAATTTGGGTTAATAAAGAAAATAGTCCAACTTATTTATTAAAATTCATTAACATTATTCCCCTAATATTTAAATTAACTAATTAATTGATTGTTCAAAATATTTATTTTAACCATAATTTCTCATTCGAATTACTTAATAAAATAAATTTATTTATTAATTTCCCAAATTTTCTTGCAAATAATTCCTTAGGGTTAACTCACTAATTTATTTAAACCATCAGTGAGTCCCTTTAATGCACAGAAAATCATTGTACCATGAAATTATATAGTTAATTAATAGTACCCACATGGATCCAATTAGGTTGGTAAAATTAAATATAATGAAATTATTTATTTAAATAAATTTGATACAGTGTTTAAAATTTGTGGACATTACAGGGAAGCTCCTGGAGAAGCTGCCGAAGAAGGAGTGGAGCCTCGAAGTCCTGAGTGACCCGAACTGGTTGTACAACCACAAACGTGAGTCCTGAATACTTTGGGTTAATGTATGCATTACATTAGATTTTCTTTTACTGATCAAGTTGTCTTTTTTGTGCAGTGCTTCTCATCAAGCCGTCTTCAGTTCTGGACGTCGGCCATTCATCAGCCGATCCTGCTGAAGAGACGATCTTGCCGACCGAACCAACAAGTCGACCCCCCTAGTCCTGCCAATAACTGCTATCCCGATGGTGAAAGCTTCGGCCATCCCTGCCAGCATTCTTGATATCCCTCCTTCCGAAAGGGCCACCGTTCTTCGGACTAAGCGAAAGCGGCTCGCAAAGGCCGTCGAGAAAACTGCTCCTCCTAAGGTTGTGCAGACTCCTCAGCCAATCCTCCCGATCATCTCCCCAACCATGGAAGATATCCGAGCCGAACCTCCTGTTGCCGAGATCCCATCGGCCGACCCACCAGTGGTTGTGGTCCCCCAAACCGAGCTACCGATGGATGAAGCTCTGGCTCCCGATCATCAGCAGGAGCGCGAAGGCTCCACATCGGGACCACCGACCAAAAGGCAACATGTCGCCTCGGCTTCCGGACAATCCCCGATCCATATCCAAGATAGTCCGAGTCCCGCGACGTTGTGGCCGGTGGGCACGAATGATTTTCCCTTCGGGCTGATCGATGCCTTCGCCTTGCCAGAAGATGACGAAAGGTTCGAGGACTCCAACGTTCAAGATTTGGTGGATATAATGCTATATACATGAGCAAGGTAAATTCTTACTTGATTGAATTTTCATTCTGTGCTTATCTTGGACATATGTGTAAATGCCTTGGCTTTTGTTATCAGGCCTGTGCTGTCACCAACCGACTCCGCAGTCAGATTGCTCATTCTGAGGCAAGGTGGAAGGAGTTCGAGGCCGAAGCGTCCCGGCAAGAGGCAAGGCGCCAATCTGCTATGGCCGGTTGGAAGAAGGAGAAGGAGGAGTATGCCAGGACTTCTGCCCAACTGGAGGAGCTTCGGGCCGAAGTGGCCAAGCTCAAAGAAGAAGCTATCGAGGGGGAACAATGTCGAGCAACACTCGCCGACAACTGCAATCATCTGCAGCGGGAGTGCAATGAGGTAAAAGGGGAATGCAATGAGTTGAAGAACGAGTTGCATTCCATGTCCAAAAAGCTCGAGAGCATTGAAGTGAAGTTCAAGCTTGCCGAAGAGGAACGCGACAGCGTAGCCAAGGGTTTCGCCGAGTACCGAGCATCGGCACCTCTGCCAACCGAAGAGCTCAAGCGGCTGATCATCTAGAAGTACCGCAGTTCGGCTGAGCTGATCGATGTGGTAGCGGAGCAGTTCAACCTTGGTTACCAGGACGCCCGAACCAAGGACAAGGAAAAGATGCAGCTGAATAAGCTTGACCACTCCCTCCTGGATTCTTCAGATGACGAGGCCGAAGCGTGATGCAGGCTCATCCTTTTGTAATAATTTTTATCAAGTTTCTATGTAAATATCTCTACTTTTGTGAACAAGACTTTAGTACTTAATGAACATTCGATTTGCATTCAAACATTTGTCCTCATCATGTTATATCAAAATTACAGAGTCATAAAAGAAACTACTTAACGTGCAGTCTATTGATAGTACTTTCTAAGCCTTCCCGCATGCCAAGTGTTTTTAACTTCTGTTTCATCCATAGCCCGAAGCCGGTAAGTTCCTGGCTTCAGCACTTCTACAACCTCATAGGGTCCCTCCCAATTTAGCATTAGTTTGCCAAGATTCTGGGGTGATGATGTCTCCACCTCTCGAAGGACTAAGTCCCCAACTTCAAACCTCCTTAGCCTCACGCCTTTATTGTAATGAACGGTCGTCCTCCTCTGGTAGACTGCTAGCCTTACCATAGCAGATTCTCGAACCTCTTCCAGTAGATCTAGGTTGAGGCGAATGCCTTCATCATTGTATAGTTCCTTGAACTGACTGACCCGGAGAGAGGGGGATCCGATCTCAACCGGAATAAGAGCATCGGTCCCGTAGGCCAGTTTGTATGGCGAATCTCCAGTCGTAGTTCGGGGAGTGGTCCGATATGCCCATAAAACACTGATTAACTCTTCGGGCCATCTCCCATTTGCTTCGTCTAGTCTTCTTTTGATCCCATTGAGTAGAGTCCTATTGGTGACTTCTACTTGGCCATTGAATTGGGGGTGGGCAACCGAGGTTTTTCGATGTTGTACGTTCAAGTCTTTTAAGAACTCTTCAAACTTCTATCCCACAAATTGATGGCCGTTGTCAGACACAATCGCCATCGGGATGCCAAATCGGAATACAACGGACTCCTTGAGAAACTTCAGACATTATTGCTCTGTGATCGTCCGAAGTGGTTTCGCCTCTACCCATTTGGTCATGTAGTCTATAGCCACTATCACAAAACAAAACTGTCCCTTTGCCTTTGGCAATGGCCCCAAGATGTCAATTCCCCAGATGGCAAATGGAATGGGGGATAAGACACTATACAACTCTTCGGGAGGTTGGTGAGGGATTACGCTATTGAGCTGATATTTTCGACACCTTTGCACATACTCTTTAGCTTCTTGGAAAATCGTCGGCCAATAGTACCCTTGTCGAAGTATTTTGTAGGCCAATGCCTTGGCTCCCATGTGATCCCCACAGATGCCTTCGTGCACTTCCCGAAGAGCATAATCGGCTTCGGACGGGACCAAACACTTTAATAGAGGAGAAGTAAAGGCCCGCCGATAGAGATCTCCATCAATAAGTACGAAATTTGAACTTCGGTAGTTTATCCTCTTTGCCAGTATTCGGTCCGATGGTAAGACGCCATCCGCCAGATAGCTTATATGCGAGGTCATCTAACAGTCCGACCTCTCGACTCCCATCACTTCTGCTCTGTGAACACTTGGCGAGTCCAAAATTTCTAAATATACTGATCCACTGAACGAACTGGTATCGACGGTTGCCAATTTGGCTAAGGCGTCAGCCACCGTATTGCTTTCCCGATCCACTCCGTGAAGAGCATACGATGCAAAGTATCGAAGCCGATCTCGGGCTTCTGTCAGATACTTGATCATTATTTCCCCCCGAGCCTCATACTCTCCTAGAATTTGCTTAACCACCTACTGGGAGTCACTAAAGATGATCAGCGTTTGCACCTCGAGGCTCTTGGCTAATCGCAAGCCTGCCAACATGACTTCATACTCGGCTTCATTGTTAGTTACTTTAAAGCCGAAGCGAATTGCCTGCTGCACTTTAAATCCCTCTGGACTTGTAAGAATTAAGCCAGTTCCACTCGCGTCCGATGTTGTCGACCCGTCGACATACAGAGTCCAAGATGTCGGGGCTGGGCAAATATCCGACACCGAACCCACACTCATCGACAAATCGCGCGGGTCGGGTTCAGAAAACGAACATTTCACCATGAAGTCGGCCAAAGCCTGACTTTTGATTGCCGTGTGCGGGTGATATTCCAATGCAAACTGAGTCAACTCCATAGCCCAAGCAGCCAATCATCCCGAAAGCTCTGGTTTATTCAAAATCTTCTTCAGGGGCTGATCAGTGTATACTACGATTAGTCGTCCTTGGAAATAATGCCGGAGTTTCTGACTGACTATTACTAAGGCATAAGAAAATTTCTCCAAGTTTGGATATCGGGTCTCAGCATCCCGAAGGGCGTGGTTGGTATAGTACACCGGGGACTGCTTTCCCCCTGACTCCCGAACCAGCACCGCCCCCACCTTCAACGAACTCGCCGCCAAGTATAAATATAGCGGTTTCGAAGGGATGAGTTTCATCAACAGAGGCGCCGAAGACAAATACTTTTTTATACCTTGAAAGGCATCCTCACAATCTGAAGTCCAATGAAAGGTTTTCTTATTCTGTGGGCCTTTCAGGGTTTTGAAGAACGGCAAGCACCGTTCGGCTGACTTTGACATGAACCTCCTCAATGCCGCGATCCGACCTGTTAATCTCTGCACATCTTTGAAGGTTTGGGGAGACTTTATGTCTAAAATAGCCTGAATCTTCTCTGGGTTTACCTCAATGCCTCTTTTGCTAATCAAGTATCCGAGAAATTTGCCCGCACCGATGCCGAAGGTGCATTTCGTGGGATTAAGCCGGATGTTGTAGTGCCGAACTGTCTGAAAGCATTCCTCCAAGTCGTCCAGGTGGCCTCTGACGGACATGCTCTTGACAATCATGTCATCTACGTAAACCTCCATACTTTGGCCCAATTGCTTTGAGAACACATAGTTTATCATTCTCTGATATGTGGCACCGGCATTCAGCAACCCAAAGGTCATCTTCTTATAGGCGTAGGTAGCCCGATGTGTGATGAAAGCTGTCTTCGGCATATCTTTCTTACACATGGATATTTGATTGTAGCCCGAAAACGCATCCATAAAACTCAGTAAAGCATATCCCGATGTTGCGTCAATTAATTGATCAATATGCGGGAGCGGGTAGAAGTCCTTCGGACAAGCTTTGTTTAAGTCCGTATAGTCGATGCAGACCCTCCACTTCCTATTCTGCTTCCGCACTAACACCACATTGGCTAACCATTTGGGATAATCGATCTCATAGATGAAGTCTGCCTCTAGCAACTTAGCTACCTCATCGTCAATAACCTTTTGCCGCTCCGGGGCAAAGATTCTTCTCTTCTGCCAAACTGGTTTTTTATTAGGATCCACACATAGCTTGTGTGACGCCCCCAAATTCGGGTCTCCAAATACCCAGATCCGGTCATCACGATCCAATACAAACATTCACCTCTAACAACATATGGTAACTAAAATGCGGAATATAATAAACATACGTTGTTCATTACAAGGTGTTACTAGTCCCAGAATACAAAAACCTTAAACACTTACACAAATCCATACCCTAAATAAAAGTTAAGGTTTAAATTACATTAACAGCAATTAACTATACGTAAATGTAAAATCTGCTACATGAAGTCTATTACTTCATCTTTTCTTTTCCTTTGTTCTTCCCTGACGTCTCGGGTTTAGCTGCAATAAAGTCATGATATAGCAAGAATGAGCAACGAGTTTGCTCAGCAAGTTTAAAGAACAACAATAAGGATATATCATGATAAAGGGAATATAGAAGGAGAATTCAGCAATTATCAGAAGCAATAACAATAAATGCTTTTAGAACAATTGGTAGTCGAATAGACTTTGAACAATAACTTCCAAAGGAGTCAATAGCTAGTTGACCCTCTGGTTACTGGCTACAGAATAAGTACTTGAGGGGATCAGCCTCGCGTACGCTATGTGTATGCATAACATTTAATTCTGCTAGTTGTACCTTATATACGGTATCTGGGGTACTCCCTTATAATAAAAGGGGTGTTCATTCAGTCTAAGAATCCTTACCATTGATTGGTTCGGATAGCTTTTATAAATTCTTACATACGTGCCTGACCGAGACAAGGGTTCAGACTTAATCATGAATAGCTCGTGAATTTCAGGACTTAAATAATTATACAAATTCAAATGCACAAGTGCGAATGCCAATGAATACATAGATGTGGAATAATTTTAAAAAGTAATTAGACCACTTAAAGCATGCTTGGAGATAAGATTCAAGCTTAAAGAATAACTTGCAATAATATATACCTTTTTGCACGAATTAAAAATAATGCGTAAGGTTTAGAAATATTGCTCAATGTAAAAGTTGAGTAAGATAGAACTTTCATTCAATATACTGAAAGAATGAAATTAGGGAACTTGCCTGTTTGCTCAGCTACAGATAAAATTTAGCTTTAATTAATTGATCTTGGATAACCTATCAGTTGATAAAGTTGGTTTATCCATTAGCATTGCATAAAGATATATCGTTGCACTCACTTATGTTATCTATTCAGCAGGTAAACAAATTCACTATATATATATTTAATTACCATCAAATCGTTAGCTAAACAGAAATTAATTTAATAGCCTCTAGCTATTATTTAAAATTATGGTTACCTATTATTTGAGTACTCAACTATTGCCATTATTCGCCTCTAAATATAGGTTAATAACTTTTATTTATTATTTATAGAAATAATAAATTTATTATGGTTAGTAGAAACTAGATAATAGTTGGTTACTTATTCAGGTGTATTTACCCTTAATTATTATTCACCCTTAAGAGTAATCGAGGAATTATTAAATACTTACTGTATTAATTCTACACACGTTTAATTATTATTTAACAATCCTTAAGTATTTATTATCCTTATTTATTAAGGACCAAAAATTGGTTAACTTATTAATCTCCCCCATACTTAATCATTATTTCATTAATGATTAAGTACTTGTTATCCTTATTAGTTTTATCCACACCCAATTATTATTAGCTAATAATTAGATATTTATTATCTTTATTTAGTACTGTTTGATAAAGGATAAATAACCATTTATTACTCTACTATACCTTATAATAATTCAATAGTTACTACATTTATTTATTATTAATGAATAATAAATAATTATTAACTTTACTTATATCTATTTAGGATTAAATAATAATTAAATATTTATTACCTTTATTTATTATTTATGGATAAATAATAAATAGTTACTTGTTAACCTTGTTCATACTTAATCATTATTCAACAATAATTAAATATTTATTATCCTTATTTATTATTTATTGCTAAATAATAAATAATTATTTACTAACTTATCCCTACTTAATTATTATTTAATATCAATAATAATTTAATGGTTATTATCATAAGTTGTAATAATTACTTTATTTACTTATAAACAATTACTATTTGATAATAATGAAACATTCATTATCTTTCTTTATTATTTAATGTCAAAGAATAATGAATTATTTTATTTACCATATTTATACTTAATTATTATTTAGTATTAATAATAATTAAATATTCATTATCTTTATTTATAAAATAAATAATTAGCTATTAGTGTATTATTAATTCAAATAATAAACAATTAATCTGATAGTATTACATAATGGTAATAATCGTATTTTCATGCCACAACCACAGTCACATTTCTGCATAGAATAACCAATTCCTGAAATTTTATTCCCAAACTATCCAGTTTATCACAATAGGAACACTTACAACAGGTTCATGGCCACACTGGTTTTCAGTTTTCATTATCAGCCATGATGCCAATATAATAAACCATGTTGCTGACAGAATAATTGATACTAAAATGAAAACAAAATTTTAGTTTAGGCATTTCAGCAACCACACACTGGGTATCCTAAAATTGTCGTTAGCCTATTCACAGTACACAATTAAGCGGCCTGAACCTTAGGGTTCCTCAATATACAGGGTTCCAAAACAGTGCAACCCAATTCAGAAACGAAATTACTCAATACAAGGAAGTAAAACACGTAATACAGAGGAACAATTTATCCCAATACATAGGAATATTTCAACTCAATACAATACCCAGAACAAAATACCCAGCACAGAAGGAAGAAAATAAATTCAAAATCACTCAGTCACTCACGGTTATACCTTGCTAACGATCGAATCGCAGTCTTCCTTTTCCTCCCAAAATAGATGGTGAAATCGGACATTCACGGCTAGCCTCTGCTCCCTTTCTTCTCTGCAATTTCTCTCTCTAATTTAGAACCCTAAATTTCTAATTGGGAACTCACAGACAAAAAGAAAATTGGCAGTTTCAGGGTTTGGGGTTTAGGGCTTCAATTTATAGGGCATCGTTTGCCCAACTTCGTCGGTTAATCCCCAATCGATCGAACGATTGACCATCGGGTAGAGGGAAGTAGGAGGTTCGGCTGATTATTCACATCAACCCGTCAGTACAGCTATGATTTCGCCGGTAGGACCTTGAACCGCGAAGTTCCATCAGTCAAATCGCCGCGTTTCGACCCCTTGGTCTGTTCGTTGGTCGTTCAGTTTCTTCGATTTCTGCCTCGTACCTTGCACAGTCCGCCGGTCGATTGATGCTGCCGCCGGCGTCTTCCTCCCGTCTCTCGTCACTGATTGATTGAGGGTTTGGGTTTGATTGCTCGAGGGCTAGGCTTAGGTTTTCTTGCTCGGCTGATTTCCTCCCTGTTTCTTGACTGATCAATTTGGGGTTCCCAAATTAAATTACCCGACTGCAACTCAAATAACCGGTTGGACTTGAAATTGGGTTCAAAGAAAATGGGTTCAGCCGATTGGATTATTTTAACCCGGCTGCAATTAGCCCAACCCGACTGGAATTTAATTTGGGCTTAACCCAACAGGGAGAAATAAAAATGAACTCAACCCAAAAGTAAAAAGAAATTTGGGTTCAACTTAGAAATAAGGAAATGGGCCAATCTAAATAAAGGGTTATTGACCACATTATATTCTAATATTTTAACTTAAATAACTAAACCAATTAATTATTTATTTAAAATACTTATTTTTAACCATAATTATTTATTCGAATTATTTAATCCGATAAAGTTATTTATTTCCCCAATTTTCTTGCCAATCGAATGTTAGGGTTAACTCATTAATTTATTCAAATTATTAATGAGCCCCTTTAAGGCAGAGAAATTTATGGGACCATGTATTAAATAATAATACCTTCACGGATCCAAATAAATTCGTAAAGTTAAATAAAACGAGTTTTATATATTAAATAATTTGATGCAATGTTTAAAAATTTGGGACATTACATCCTCTCCCCCTTATAAAAATTCCGTCCTCGGAATTTCAATCTAAGGTTACTCGAATAACTGGGGGTAATTCGCTCTCATTTTCTCTTCGAGTTCCCACGTGGCTTCTTCCACCGCGTGATTTCTCCAGAGAACTTTAACAGAATGAATGGTTTTATTCCTCAGTGTCTGTTCCTTTCTATCTAGGACTTGAACAGGAATCTCCTCGTACGATAAGTCCTTTTCGACTTGAATTGGTTCATAGGAAATGACATGCTTGTAGTCTGGCTTATACGGACGCAACATTGATACATGGAACACGTTGTGGATGTGCTCAAGTTCAGGAGGTAATGCTACCTTGTATGCCACTTCACCTATTCTTCTTAATATTTCAAAAGGTCCTATGAACCTAGGGCTTAATTTGCCCTTCTTTCCAAAACGGATCTTCCCTTTCCAGGGAGATACCTTCAGAAACAAAAAGCTACCAACTTCAAAGTCTCGTTTCTGACGATGTAAGTCGGCATACTTCTTCTGACGATCCTGTGCTACTACTAACTGTTGTCTTATTACTTTAATGATTTCCACGGTTTGTTGTACCAATTCTGGTCCCAACAACCTCCGCTCACCAACTTCATCCCAACACAACGGCGTTCGACACTTTCTTCCGTATAGCGCTTCGTACGGTGGCATACCAATACTAGCATGGTAACAATTGTTGTAGGCGAACTCTACTAGTGGCAAATGCTCGTCCCAGCTGCCACTTAAGTCCATCACAATTGCCCGGAGCATATCTTCTAGAGTCTGAATTGTTCGCTCACTCTGACCATCAGTCTGAGGGTGATATGCCGTACTCATTCTTAACTGTGTTCCCAGTCTCTCCTGTAGACTTCTCCAAAAAATTTGATGTGAAACGCGAATCTCTGTCAGACACAATAGATACCGGCACTCCATGTCGTGATACTATTTCCTTCACGTAAACTTTCGCCAACTGTTCCAATTTGTACCTGATCTTGATCGGTAGAAAGTGGGTAGACTTGGTCAACCGATCTACGATCACCCAGATGGCGTCTAGACCCTTTTGTGTTGTTGGGAGTCCTACCACAAAATCCATGGTGATGTGCTCCCACTTCCACTCGGGAATCTCTAAAGGTTGTAACAATCCGCTCGGCCGCTGGTGCTCTGCCTTGATCCTTTGACAAGTCAAACACCGACTGACGTATTCTGCAACTTCTCCTTTCAAATGCGGCCACCAATAGTGCTGACGAAGATCTTGATACATCTTGGTGCTACCCGGATGTACCGAAAATCTCGTATTATGGGCCTCCTCCAAAATCTCTTCTCTTAAGTCTGGTACGTAGGGTATCCAGATCCTTCCCTCGAATCTCAGCAATCCTGTGCTGTCAACCTTGTACTTCAATGTTTTTCCCTCCGATAGCTGCTTCTTAATGTCAATGCATTCCTCGTCAAATTCTTGAGCCTCCTTTATCTTATCCAGTAGAGTCGGACCTACTGTTACGGTACACAATTTTTCGTCCGTCTCCATCGGATACTTAACCTCCAGTTCCAGGCGTTCAAAGTCCCGTATCAATTCCTCCTGGACTGTCAGCTGCATCAATTTCACCTTGCCTTTTCTACTCAAGGCATCAGCCACTACATTTGCCTTGCCCGGATGGTACAGAATTTCACAGTCGTAGTCTTTGATCAATTCCAACCATCGGCGCTGCCTCATGTTCAACTCCTTTTGAGTGAAGATATATTTCAGACTTTTGTGATCTGTATATATCTCGCACTTCTCCCCGTACAGATAGTGCCTCCAAATCTTCAAGGCGAAAACTACCGCTGCTAACTCCAAGTCATGAGTCGGGTAACCCTTCTCATAGTCTTTCAGTTGACGTGATGCGTACGCCACGACCTTGCCGTGTTGCATCAGTACACAGCCCAGACCCTTGTGTGACGCATCGCTATACACTACGAAACCCCCAGTGTTGTCGGGTAAGGTCAACACTGGTGCTTGGCTAAGTCTCTTCTTCAGCTCCATGAAACTCTCCTCACATTTCTCCGACCAAACGAACTTAACTGTTTTCCTGGTGAGATTGGTCAATGGCGATGCTATCTTTGAAAAATCCTGTATGAACCTTCGATAGTATCCTGCCAATCCCAAGAAACTCCTGATCTCTGTTGGGGTTTTCGGTTGCTCCCAATTGATAACCGCTTTTACTTTTGCTGGGTCCACCGAAACACCGTTTTTGTCGATGACGTGACCCAGAAACTGTACCCTCTGCAACCAAAACTCACACTTCAAAAATTTTGCGTACAACTTCTCCTTCCTGAGAGCTTCCAATACAATCTTCAAATGTTCAGCATGTTCCTCCTCCATCCCTGAATACACCAAGATGTCATCAATGAATACGACTACGAACTTGTCCAAGTACTGCTTGAATACTCTGTTCATCATATCTATAAATGCTGCTGGTGCATTCGTCAATCCAAAAGACATTACCAGGAACTCGAAGTGCCCAAAACGAGTCCTGAATGCAGTCTTCGGAATATCTTCCTGCCTCACCTTCAGCTGATGATAACCTGTTCTTAGGTCGATTTTTGAAAAGTACTTTACTCTCTTAAGTTGATCAAATAGATCGTCAATCCTAGGAAGCGGATACCTATTCTTAATCGAAACTTTGTTCAACTCCCGGTAGTCGATACAAAGTCGCATAGAACCATCTTTCTTCTTTACAAACAGAACTAGCGCTCCCCATGGGGACACACTCGGTCTAATATAACCTTTATCTAATAGTTCCTGCAGTTGCACCATCAACTCTTTCATCTCTACAGGTGCCATTCGATACGGCGGCTTCAATATTGGTGCGGTTCCCGGTGCCAAATCGATAACGAACTCGGTTTCCCTGTCCAGCGGCAGTCCCGGAAGTTTATCGGGAAAGACATCAGCGAATCCCTTACGATTGGTATTTGACTCATCTCATCTCTGACCTGACGAGTATCAATTACATGTGCCAGATAACACACGCAACCTTTCTTAAGCAGTTTCTTGGTTTGCATCATAGTCAGACAACAAGATTGTCTTGGTGACTTATTACCGTAAAATACCACCTTCGACTTATTAGGAGTCTTCAGGTGTACACATTTCTTCTTACAGTCAATAACTGCTCCATGAATTGATAGCCAATCCATTCCCAGGATTACATCAAACTCTTCCAGTCGAATTGGTATCAAATCCACATTGAGCTTAAATCCTCGCAGTTCAGCACTACAATTCCTATGAATGCATTATACGGGTATAATTTCCTTGTTTGCTACTTCTACGTTCATAGGGTGTTCTAACTTTTCACGAGGTAAATTTAATTGACTAGCAAATTCTTTGGAAACAAAAGAGCAAGTAACACCTGAATCAAATAACACATATGCATTTACATCATTGATTGGGATGATACCTGACACCACGTCTTTGGATTCCATGGCATCCTGAACAGTCATGTTGAACGTGCGTGCCATCGGCTTGTTGACTTGACTGGCTGGTGGCCCGTAGTTCAACCGGTTGTTGTTTCCACTGTTGTTGTTGCTTCGGTTGCCACTCCCAGCGTCGCCCTTCCTCTTCGGGCAATCCTTGATCTGGTGGTCAGGTGATCCACAGGAAAAACAACCTCCTTTCGGCTTATTAGGGCACTGTGGGGCCATGTGCCCAGGTTGTCCACAACGGTAACACACGCTTTTCCCTTTCATGCATTCCCCCGTGTGGTTCTTGCCACAATTGTTGCACCTGCCTGGCTTCTTCACCTCCCCTCTAGATTTGTTTCCCCCAGAGGACTGACTCTCGACCCATTTCCGTTTGTTGGGGTTACTGCCCCCGCTGCTTCCTGCCTTCTGGCCCTCGTGACCCTTCTTCTTTTCCTGATTGTACTTAGTCAGGGCCTCACTGCCACCCTCTGCAATGATCGCCCTCTCCAACAATTCTGCAAATGTCTTGATTTTCAATACCGCAACAGAACGGTATAACCATGGTTTCAACCCTTGCTCAAACTTACGAGCTTTCCTTTCCTCCGTGTTGACTTGGTGAGTTGCAAACCGTGCCAACTCATTAAACCTAGCCGCGTACTCAGCCACGGACATGTTTCCTTGTTTTAGTTCCAGGAACTTGATCTCCATCTCTTGCTTCATGCTTTCCAGAAAGTAATTTTCCAAGAACATCTCCTTAAAGCGTTCCCATGCGACAATGCCTCCTTCCACTCGGCCCCTGTTGGCCTTCCACCAGTAGTTTGCCTCGCCCTTTAACATGAAGGTAGCAAAACTTGTTTTCTGTTCCTCTGCCACCCGTGCTACCTCGAAGACCTTTTCTATCTCCTCAATCCTGGTCTGCACTTCGATTGGGTTAAGAGTTCCCTTGAACTCGGTTGGTCCAACCAATTTGAAATCTTTGAAATTTGCCAGATGATGCGCTGGCTCGGCTGCTGCTTGGGTTCCTCCAGGTGGCGGTCTTGATTGCATGGCTTCTGCCAGCATTTCAGCGAACATTCTCATTGGATTGGATTGATTCCCAACCTCACTTTCTGACTCTTCAACCTGTCGGTTTCGTGGTCGTCCTCTTGGCGGCATGTTTGGATAAGGAAAATCCGCTGACTTTTACCTATAGTTTTATATTTTACACAATATGTCATAAAAATCAGCAATCAAGGGTAGAAACATCTATCAAACACATTTGATTTAAATGAAACACCTGCATTTATATTGATATACCACTGTTTGTTACAAGACTAAACCTGTGGCATACTGCTATAAATGCGCCACTGTGTGCCCTATCCATCAATAATCTTTCCCCCAAGACAAAAGTGGGGAATCCTAACCTTTCATCCCTAAAGTCCACAAAAGTTGGGGTTTAACTGCTACCCCGAGCATAAATACAAATATAAAGCTTCACAAGACAACATAAATATGTCCCTAATATAACAAAAGTGGGACTAACTATACTAAAGACACATCACTGCCCTATCAAGTCACTGCTCATCGTGACGGATCCGTGCCTGCTGCCCAGAAGAGAATGTTCCATCCCCTACCCTGCGATGAACAGAGCGGCTAGACTCCCCTACCTCAGTCCGGGGTCTCCTGTAGGCTGCATCTAGAGCATGTCCTAGGGTCTCTATCCTCACAGCTCTGGCCTCCAACTGGTCCTCTAGCTGATCAACCCTCCAGCCTCGAACCTCATAGCCTCCTGCTTCGCCTTCAGGTGGGCGATCTGTATATCCCTCTGCTCCAGCCTCTCTCTCAACTCAGCGTTTCGGGCCACCAACTGATGTAGCAGTGGTCCGATCTGCTGTGCTGAGGACTCGTAGCCCTGTAGCTGTGCCTTCGCCACTCCCAAGTCATGCTCAAGCTGATAGGCCAGGTCTCTATACTGGTCCTCTCGGATCTGGTTGGTCTGATTCTGCTCCTCCAGGTGAGCTATCCGATCCTCCAGTTCCTCATTCCTGCTAGTCAGCCCCTCGATGATATCATCGGCAGTGGACCCCATGCCATCAATATCAGCAGATGGCTCCTCTCCCTCGGTCTCGGGGTCCTCCTCCTCAGCATCTGGATCCTGACTGCCAGACCTCATAACTCTACCTACCACCGGCTCTGGTAGCTCCCTCTGGTAGTCCTCCTCTGGCTCGGACTCCTCTAGCGGTACCCCTGGGGCAATAGGAGCATACTCCACCAGCTGCTCAACAACCACTGGAATATCTATAAATACCTCCTCCTCCTCCTCTCGGGCTCCACTAGTGTCCCCTACGGCAGCCATCCTACAAACACACAAAAACTAACATTAGTACAGCAATAAAATATATTCATTGAAGGAATGAAATTATATTTCATTGGGTACTACTCGACTCGATGAATTCCCCAATTCATCAAAACCATATATGATAAATCTCCTCGATTTATCTCCTAACACTCGATACGAGTTTACTATGAAGGTTATAACCTAGGTTTCGCGATCCTAAAGTTTATAACCTATGACTCTGATACCAACCTGTGACGCCCCCAAATTCGGGTCTCCAAATACCTGGATCCGGTCATCACGATCCAATACAAACATTCACCTCTAACAACATATGGTAACTAAAATGCGAAATATAATAAACATACGTTGTTCATTACAAGGTGTTACTAGTCCCAGAATACAAAAACCTTAAACACTTACACAAATCCATACCCTAAATAAAAGTTAGGGTTTAAATTACATTAACAGCAATTAACTATACGTAAATTTAAAATCTGCTACATGAAGTCTATTACTTAATCTTTTCTTTTTCCTTTGTTCTTCCCTAACGTCTCGGGTTTAGCTGCAATAAAGTTATGATATAGCAAGAATGAGCAACGAGTTTGCTCAACAAGTTTAAAGTACAACAATAAGGATATATCATGATGAAGGGAATATAGAAGGAGAATTCAGCAATTATCAGAAGCAATAACAATAAATGCTTTTAGAACAATTGGTAGTCGAATAGACTTTGAACAATAACTTCCAAAGGAGTCAATAGCTAGTTGACCCTCTGGTTACTGGCTACAGAATAAGTACTTGAGGGGATCAGCCTCGCGTACGCTATGTGTATGCATAACATTTAATTTTGCTAGTTGTATTTTATATACGGTACCTGGGGTACTCCCCTATAATAAAATGGGTGTTCATTCAGTCTAAGAATCCTTACCATTGATTGGTTCGGATAGCTTTTATAAATTCTTACATGCGTGCCTGACCGAGACAAGGGTTCAGACTTAATCATGAATAGCTCGTGAATTTCAGGACTTAAATAATTATACGAATTCAAATGCACAAGTGCGAATGCCAATGAATACATAGATGTGGAATAATTTTAAAAAGTAATTAGACCACTTAAAGCATGCTTGGAGATAAGATTCAAGCTTAAAGAATAACTTGCAATAATATATACCTTTTTGCACGAATTAAAAATAATGCGTAAGGTTTAGAAATATTGCTCAATGTAAAAGTTGAGTAAGATAGAACTTTCATTCAATATACTGAAAGAATGAAATTAGGGAACTTGCCTGTTTGCTCAGCTACAGATAAAATTTAGCTTTAATTAATTGATCTTGGATAACCTATCAGTTGATAAAGTTGGTTTATCCATTAGCATCGCATAACGGTATATCGTTGCACTCACTTATGTTATCTATTCAGCAGGTAAACAAATTCACTATATATATTTAATTACCATCAAATCGTTAGCTAAACAGAAATTAATTTAATAGCCTCTAGCTATTATTTAAAATTATGGTTACCTATTATTTGAGTACTCAACTATTGCCATTATTCGCCTCTAAATATAGGTTAATAACTTTTATTTATTATTTATAGAAATAATAAATTTATTATGGTTAGTAGAAACTAGATAATAGTTGGTTACTTATTCAGGTGTATTTACCCTTAATTACCATTCACCCTTAAGAGTAATCGAGGAATTATTAAATACTTACTGTATTAATTCTACACACGTTTAATTATTATTTAACAATCCTTAAGTATTTATTATCCTTATTTATTAAGGACCAAAAATTGGTTAACTTATTAATCTCCCCCACACTTAATCATTATTTCATTAATGATTAAGTAATTGTTATCCTTATTAGTTTTATCCATACCCAATTATTATTAGCTAATAATTAGATATTTATTATCTTTATTTAGTACTGTTTGATAAAGGATAAATAACCATTTATTACTCTACTATACCTTATAATAATTCAATAGTTACTACCTTTATTTATTATTAATGAATAATAAATAATTATTAACTTTACTTATATCTATTTAGGATTAAATAATAATTAAATATTTATTACCTTTATTTATTATTTATGGATAAATAATAAATAGTTACTTGTTAACCTTGTTCATACTTAATCATTATTCAACAATAATTAAATATTCATTATCCTTATTTATTATTTATTGCTAAATAATAAATAATTATTTACTAACTTATCCCTACTTAATTATTATTTAATATCAATAATAATTTAATGGTTATTATCATAAGTTGTAATGATTACTTTATTTACTTATAAACAATTACTATTTGATAATAATGAAACATTCATTATCTTTCTTTATTATTTAATGTCAAAGAATAATGAATTATTTTATTTACCATATTTATACTTAATTATTATTTAGTATTAATAATAATTAAATATTCATTATCTTTATTTATAAAATAAATAATTAGCTATTAGTGTATTATTAATTCAAATAATAAACAATTAATCTGATAGTATTACATAATGGTAATAATCGTATTTTCATGCCACAACCACAGTCACATTTCTGCATAGAATAACCAATTCTTGAAATTTTATTCCCAAACTATCCAGTTTATCACAATAGGAACACTTACAACAGGTTCATGGCCACACTGGTTTTCAGTTTCCATTATCAGCCATGATGCCAATATAATAGGCTAAAGCTTGGTCCTTATATAAGTGATGTGCATTGACAGTACACTCCATACCAGTGACACAAAATCTGCAATTAGCATCAGTGTACCTACAACACTTATTTCAATATTCGTGGCCGGCCCAAGCATTATCACATGACAATAAACGAACGCTTAGTTTTATTATAAACCATGTTGCTGACAGAATAGTTGATACTAAAATGAAAACAAAATTTTAGTTTAGTCATTTCAGCAACCACACACTGGGTATCCTAAAATTGTCGTTAGCCTATTCACAGTACACAATTAAGCGGCCTGAACCTTAGGGTTCCTCAATATACAGGGTTCCAAAACAGTGCAACCCAATTCAGAAACGAAATTACTCAATACAAGGAAGTAAAACACCTAATACAGAGGAACAATTTATCCCAATACATAGGAATATTTCAACTCAATACAATACCCAGAACAAAATACCCAGCACAGAAGGAAGAAAATAAATTGAAAATCACTCAGTCACTCACGGTTATACCTTGCTAACGATCGAATCGCAGTCTTCCTTTTCCTCCCAAAATAGATGGTGAAATCGGACATTCACGGCTAGCCTCTGCTCCCTTTCTTCTCTGCAATTTCTCTCTCTCTAATTTAGAACCCTAAATTTCGAATTGGGAACTCACAGACAAAAAGAAAATCGGCAGTTTCAGGGTTTGGGGTTTAGGGCTTCAATTTATAGGGCAGCGTTTGCCCAACTTCGTCGGTTAATCCCCAATCGATCGAACGATTGACCATCGGGTAGAGGGAAGTAGGAGGTTCGGCTGATTATTCACATCAACCCGTCAGTACAGCTATGATTTCGCCGGTAGGACCTCGAACCGTGAAGTTCCATCAGTCAAATCGCCGCGTTTCGAACCCTTGGTCTGTTCGTTGGTCGTTCAGTTTCTTCGATTTCTGCCTCGAACCTTGCACAGTCCGCCGGTCGATTGATGCTGCCGCCAGCGTCTTCCTCCCGTCTCTCGTCACTGATTAATTGAGGGTTTGGGTTTGATTACTCGAGGGCTAGGCTTAGGTTTTCTTGCTCGGCTGATTTCCTCCCTGTTTCTTGACTGATCAATTTGGGGTTCCCAAATTAAATTGCCCGACTGCAACTCAAATAACTGGTTGGACTTGAAATTGGGTTCAAAGAAAATGGGTTCAGCCGGTTGGATTATTTTAACCCGGCTGCAATTAGCCCAACCCGACTGGAATTTAATTTGGGCTTAACCCAACAGGGAGAAATAAAAATGAACTCAGCCCAAAAGTAAAAAGAAATTTGGGTTCAACTTAGAAATAAGGAAATGGGCCAATCTAAATAAAGGGTTATTGACCACATTATATTCTAATATTTTAACTTAAATAACTAAACCAATTAATTATTTATTTAAAATACTTATTTTTAACCATAATTCTTTATTCGAATTATTTAATCCGATAAAGTTATTTATTTCCCCAATTTTCTTGCCAATCGAATGTTAGGGTTAACTCATTAATTTATTCAAATTATTAATGAGCCCCTTTAAGGCAGAGAAATTTATGGGACCATGTATTAAATAATAATACCTTCACGGATCCAAATAAATTCGTAAAGTTAAATAAAACGAGTTTTATATATTAAATAATTTGATGCAATGTTTAAAAATTTGGGACATTACATCCTCTCCCCCTTATAAAAATTCCGTCCTCGGAATTTCAATCTAAGGTTACTCGAATAACTGGGGGTAATTCGCTCTCATTTTCTCTTCGAGTTCCCACGTGGCTTCTTCCACCGCGTGATTTCTCCAGAGAACTTTAACAGAATGAATGGTTTTATTCCTCAGTGTCTGTTCCTTTCTATCTAGGACTTGAACAGGAATCTCCTCGTACGATAAGTCCTTTTCGACTTAAATTGGTTCATAGGAAATGACATGCTTGTAGTCTGGCTTATACGGACGCAACATTGATACATGGAACACGTTGTGGATGTGCTCAAGTTCAGGAGGTAATGCTACCTTGTATGCCACTTCACCTATTCTTCTTAATATTTCAAAAGGTCCTATGAACCTAGGGCTTAATTTGCCCTTCTTTCCAAAACGAATCTTCCCTTTCCAGTGAGATACCTTCAGAAACACAAAGCTACCAACTTCAAAGTCTCGTTTCTGACGATGTAAGTCGGCATACTTCTTCTGACGATCCTGTGCTACTACTAACTGTTGTCTTATTACTTTAATGATTTCCAAGGTTTGTTGTACCAATTCTGGTCCCAACAACCTCCGCTCACCAACTTCATCCTAACACAACGGCGTTCGACACTTTCTTCCGTATAGCGCTTCGTACGGTGGCATACCAATACTAGCATGGTAACTATTGTTGTAGGCGAACTCTACTAGTGGCAAATGCTCGTCCCAGCTGCCACTTAAGTCCATCACAACTGCCCGAAGAATATCCTCTAGAGTCTGAATTGTTCGCTCACTCTGACCATCAGTCTGAGGGTGATATGCCGTACTCATTCTTAACTGTGTTCCTAGTCTCTCCTGTAGACTTCTCCAAAAATTTGATGTGAAACGCGGATCTCTGTCAGACACAGTAGATACCGGCACTCCATGTCGTGATACTATTTCCTTCACGTAAACTTTCGCCAACTGTTCCAATTTGTACCTGATCTTGATCGGTAGAAAGTGGGCAGACTTGGTCAACCGATCTACGATCACCCAGATGGCGTCTAGACCTTTTTGAGTTGTTGGGAGTCCTACCACAAAATCCATGGTGATGTGCTCCCACTTCCACTCGGGAATCTCTAAAGGTTGTAACAATCCGCTCGGCCGCTGGTGCTCTGCCTTGATCCTTTGACAAGTCAAACACCGGCTGACGTATTCTGCAACTTCTCCTTTCAAATGCGGCCACCAATAGTGCTGACGAAGATCTTGATACATCTTGGTGCTACCCGGATGTACCGAAAATCTCGTATTATGGGCCTCCTCCAAAATCTCTTCTCTTAAGTCTGGTACGTAGGGTATCCAGATCCTTCCCTCGAATCTCAGCAATCCTGTGCTGTCAACCTTGTACTTCAATGTTTTTCCCTCCGATAGCTGCTTCTTAATGTCAATGCATTCCTCGTCAAATTCTTGAGCCTCCTTTATCTTATCTAGTAGAGTCGGACCTACTGTTACGGTACACAATTTTTCGTCCGTCTCCATCGGATACTTAACCTCCAGTTCCAGGCGTTCAAAGTCCCGTATCAATTCCTCCTGGACTGTCAGCTGCATCAATTTCACCTTGCCTTTTCTACTCAAGGCATCAGCCACTACATTTGCCTTGCCCGGATGGTACAGAATTTCACAGTCGTAGTCTTTGATCAATTCCAACCATCGGCGCTGCCTCATGTTCAACTCCTTTTGAGTGAAGATATATTTCAGACTTTTGTGATCTGTATATATCTCGCACTTCTCCCCGTACAGATAGTGCCTCCAAATCTTCAAGGCGAAAACTACCGCTGCTAACTCCAAGTCATGAGTCGGGTAACCCTTCTCATAGTCTTTCAGTTGACGTGATGCGTACGCCACGACCTTGCCGTGTTGCATCAGTACACAGCCCAGACCCTTGTGTGACGCATCGCTATAAACTACGAAACCCTCAGTGTTGTCGGGTAAGGTCAACACTGGTGCTTGGCTAAGTCTCTTCTTCAGCTCCATGAAACTCTCCTCACATTTCTCCGACCAAACGAACTTAACTGTTTTCCTGGTGAGATTGGTCAATGGCGATGCTATCTTTGAAAAATCCTGTATGAACCTTCGATAGTATCCTGCCAATCCCAAGAAACTCCTGATCTCTGTTGGGGTTTTCGGTTGCTCCCAATTGATAACCGCTTCTACTTTTGCTGGGTCCACCGAAACATCGTTTTTGTCGATGACGTGACCCAAAAACTGTACCCTCTGCAACCAAAACTCACACTTCGAAAATTTTGCGTACAACTTCTCCTTCCTGAGAGCTTCCAATACAATCTTCAAATGTTCAGCATGTTCCTCCTCCGTCCCTGAATACACCAAGATGTCATCAATGAATACGACTACGAACTTGTCCAAGTACTGCTTGAATACTCTGTTCATCATATCCATAAATGCTGCTGGTGCATTCGTCAATCCAAAAGACATTACCAGGAACTCGAAGTGCCCATAACGAGTCCTGAATGCAGTCTTCGGAATATCTTCCTGCCTCACCTTCAGCTGATGATAACCTGTTCTTAGGTCGATTTTTGAAAAGTACTTTACTCCCTTAAGTTGATCAAATAGATCGTCAATCCTAGGAAGCGGATACCTATTCTTAATCGTAACTTTGTTCAACTCCCGGTAGTCGATACAAAGTCGCATAGGACCATCTTTCTTCTTTACAAACAGAACTAGCGCTCCCCATGGGGACACACTCGGTCTAATATAACCTTTATCTAATAGTTCCTGCAGTTGCACCATCAACTCTTTCATCTCTACAGGTGCCATTCGATACGGCGGCTTCGATATTGGTGCGGTTCCCGGTGCCAAATCGATAACGAACTCGGTTTCCCTGTCCGGCGGCAGTCCCGGAAGTTTATCGGGAAAGACATCAGCGAATCCCTTACGATTGGTATTTGACTCATCTCATCTCTGACCTGACGAGTATCAATTACATGTGCCAGATAACACACGCAACCTTTCTTAAGCAGTTTCTTGGTTTGCATCATAGTCAGACAACAAGATTGTCTTGGTGACTTATTACCGTAAAATACCACCTTCGACTTATTAGGAGTCTTCAGGTGTACACATTTCTTCTTACAGTCAATAACTGCTCCGTGAATTGATAGCCAATCCATTCCCAGGATTACATCAACCTCTCCCAGCCGAATTGGTATCAAATCCACATTGAGCTTAAATCCTCGCAGTTCAGCACTACAATTCCTATGAATGCATTCTACGGGTATAATTTCCTCGTTTGCTACTTTTACGTTCATAGGGTGTTCTAACTTTTCCCGAGGTAAATTTAATTGACTAGCAAATTCTTTGGAAACAAAAGAGCAAGTAACACCCGAATCAAATAACACATATGCATTTACATCATTGATTGGGATGATACCTGACACCACGTCTTTGGATTCCATGGCATCCTGAACAGTCATGTTGAACGTGCGTGCCATCGGCCTGTTGACTTGACTGACTGGTGGCCCGTAGTTCAACCGGTTGCTGTTTCCACTGATGTTGTTGCTTCGGTTGCCACTCCCAGCGTCGCCCTTCCTCTTCGGGCAATCCTTGATCTGGTGGTCAGGTGATCCACAGGAAAAACAACCTCCTTTCGGCTTATTAGGGCACTGTGGGGCCATGTGCCCAGGTTGTCCACAACGGTAACACACGCTTTTCCCTTTAATGCATTCCCCCGTGTGGTTCTTGCCACAATTGTTGCACCTGCCTGGCTTCTTCACCTCCCCTCCAGATTTGTTTCCCCCGGAGGACTGACTCTCGACCCATTTCCGTTTGTTAGGGTTACTGCCCCCGCTGCTTCCTGCCTTCTGGCCCTCGTGACCCTTCTTCTTTTCCTGATTGTACTTAGTCAGGGCCTCACTGCCACCCTCTGCAATGATCGCCCTCTCCAACAATTCTGCAAATGTCTTGATTTTCAATACCGCAACAGAACGGTATAACCATGGTTTCAACCCTTGCTTAAACTTACGAGCTTTCCTTTCCTCCGTGTTGACTTGGTGAGTTGCAAACCGTGCCAACTCAATAAACCTAGCCGCGTACTCAGCCACGGACATGTTTCCTTGTTTTAGTTCCAGGAACTTGATCTCCATCTCTTGCTTCATGCTTTCCAGAAAGTAATTTTCCAAGAACATCTCCTTCAAGCGTTCCCATGCGACAATGCCTCCTTCCACTCGGCCCCTGTTGGCCTTCCACCAGTAGTTTGCCTCGCCCTTTAACATGAAGGTAGCAAAACTTGTTTTCTGTTCCTCTGCCACCCGTGCTACCTCGAAGACCTTTTCTATCTCCTCAATCCTGGTCTGCGCTTCGATTGGGTTAAGAGTTCCCTTGAACTCGGGTGGTCCAACCAATTTGAAATCTTTGAAATTTGCCAGATGATGCGCTGGCTCGGCTGCTGCTTGGGTTCCTCCAGGTGGCGGTCTTGATTCCATGGCTTCTGCCAGCATTTCGGCGAACATTCTCATTGGATTGGATTGATTCCCAACCTCACTTTCTGACTCTTCAACCTGTCGGTTTCGTGGTCGTCCTCTTGGCGGCATGTTTGGATAAGGAAAATCCACTGACTTTTACCTATAGTTTTATATTTTACACAATATGTCATAAAAATCAGCAATCAAGGGTAGAAACATCTATCAAACACATTTGATTTAAATGAAACACATGCATTTATATTGATATACCACTGTTTGTTACAAGACTAAACCTGTGGCATACTGCTATAAATGCGCCACTGTGTGCCCTATCCATCAATAACCTTTCCCCCAAGACAAAATTGGGGAATCCTAACCTTTCATCCCTAAAGTCCACAAAGGTTGGGGTTTAACTGCTACCCCGAGCATAAATACAAATATAAAGCTTCACAAGACAACATAAATATGTCCCTAATATAACAAAAGTGGGACTGACTATACTAAAGACACATCACTGCCCTATCAAGTCACTGCTCATCGTGACGGATCCGTGCCTGCTGCCCAGAAGAGAATGTTCCATCCCCTACCCTGCGATGAACAGAGCGGCTAGACTCCCCTACCTCAGTCCGGGGTCTCCTGTAGGCTGCATCTAGAGCATGTCCTAGGGTCTCTATCCTCACAGCTCTGGCCTCCAACTGGTCCTCTAGCTGATCAACCCTCCTGGCCTCCCTGACCCAGGCCTCTCTGGCATGCATCCTCGCAGACACCTCCAGCCCAGCCTCGAATCTCATAGCCTCCTGCTTCGCCTTCAGGTGGGCGATCTGTATATCCCTCTACTCCAGCCTCTCTCTCAACTCAGCGTTTCGGGCCACCAACTAATGTAGCAGTGGTCTGATCTGCTGTGCTGAGGACTCGTAGCCCTGTAGCTGTGCCTTCGCCACTCCCAAGTCATGCTCAAGCTGATAGGCCAGGTCTCTATACTGGTCCTCTCGGATCTGGTGGGTCTGATTCTGCTCCTCCAGGTGAGCTATCCGATCCTCCAGTTCCTCATTCCTGCTAGTCAGCCCCTCGATGATATCATCGGCAGTGGACCCCATGCCATCAATATCAGCAGATGGCTCCTCTCCCTCGGTCTCGGGGTCCTCCTCCTCAGCATCTGGATCCTGACTGCCAGACCTCATAACTCTACCTACCACCGGCTCTGGTAGCTCCCTCTGGTAGTCCTCCTCTGGCTCGGACTCCTCTAGCGGTACCCCTGGGGCAATAGGAGCATACTCCACCAGCTGCTCAGCAACCACTGGAATATCTATAAATACCTCCTCCTCCTCCTCTCGGGCTCCACTAGTGTCCCCTACGGCAACCATCCTACAAACACACAAAAACTAACATTAGTACAGCAATAAAATATATTCATTGAAGGAATGAAATTATATTTCATTGGGTACTACTCGACTCGATGAATTCCCCAATTCATCAAAACCATATATAATAAATCTCCTCGATTTATCTCCTAACACTCGATACGAGTTTACTATGAAGGTTATAACCTAGGTTTCGCGATCCTAAAGTTTATAACCTATAGTTCTGATACCAACCTGTGACGCCCCCAAATTCGGGTCTCCAAATACCTGGATCCGGTCATCACGATCCAATACAAACATTCACCTCTAACAACATATGGTAACTAAAATGCGAAATATAATAAACATACGTTGTTCATTACAAGGTGTTACTAGTCCCAGAATACAAAAACCTTAAACACTTACACAAATCCATACCCTAAATAAAAGTTAGGGTTTAAATTACATTAACAACAATGAACTATACGTAAATTTAAAATCTGCTACATGAAGTCTATTACTTCATCTTTTCTTTTCCTTTGTTCTTCCCTAACGTCTCGGGTTTAGCTGCAATAAAGTTATGATATAGCAAGAATGAGCAACGAGTTTGCTCAACAATTTTAAAGTACAACAATAAGGATATATCATGATGAAGGGAATATAGAAGGAGAATTCAGCAATTATCAGAAGCAATAACAATAAATGCTTTTAGAACAATTGGTAGTCGAATAGACTTTGAACAATAACTTCCAAAGGAGTCAATATCTAGTTGACCCTCTGGTTACTGGCTACAGAATAAGTACTTGAGGGGATCAGCCTCGCGTACGCTATGTGTATGCATAACATTTAATTCTGCTAGTTGTACCTTATATACGGTATCTGGGGTACTCCCCTATAATAAAAGGGGTGTTCATTCAGTCTAAGAATCCTTAGCATTGATTGGTTCGGATAGCTTTTATAAATTCTTACATACGTGCCTGACCGAGACAAGAGTTCAGACTTAATCATGAATAGCTCGTGAATTTCAGGACTTAAATAATTATACAAATTCAAATGCACAAGTGCGAATGCCAATGAATACATAGATGTGGAATAATTTTAAAAAGTAATTAGACCACTTAAAGCATGCTTGGAGATAAGATTCAAGCTTAAAGAATAACTTGTAATAATATATACCTTTTTGCACGAATTAAAAATAATGCGTAAGGTTTAGAAATATTGCTCAATGTAAAAGTTGAGTAAGATAGAACTTTCATTCAATATACTGAAAGAATGAAATTAGGGAACTTGCCTGTTTGCTCAGCTACAGATAAAATTTAGCTTTAATTAATTGATCTTGGATAACCTATCAGTTGATAAAGTTGGTTTATCCATTAGCATCGCATAACGGTATATCGTTGCACTCACTTATGTTATTTATTCAGCAGGTAAACAAATTCACTATATATATTTAATTACCATCAAATCGTTAGCTAAACAGAAATTAATTTAATAGCCTCTAGCTATTATTTAAAATTATGGTTACCTATTATTTGAGTACTCAACTATTGCCATTATTCGCCTCTAAATATAGGTTAATAACTTTTATTTATTATTTATAGAAATAATAAATTTATTATGGTTAGTAGAAACTAGATAATAGTTGGTTACTTATTCAGGTGTATTTACCCTTAATTACCATTCACCCTTAAGAGTAATCGAGGAATTATTAAATACTTACTGTATTAATTCTACACACGTTTAATTATTATTTAACAATCCTTAAGTATTTATTATCCTTATTTATTAAGGACCAAAAATTGGTTAACTTATTAATCTCCCCCATACTTAATCATTATTTCATTAATGATTAAGTAATTGTTATCCTTATTAGTTTTATCCATACCCAATTATTATTAGCTAATAATTAGATATTTATTATCTTTATTTAGTACTGTTTGATAAAGGATAAATAACCATTTATTACTCTACTATACCTTATAATAATTCAATAGTTACTACCTTTATTTATTATTAATGAATAATAAATAATTATTAACTTTACTTATATCTATTTAGGATTAAATAATAATTAAATATTTATTACCTTTATTTATTATTTATGGATAAATAATAAATAGTTACTTGTTAACCTTGTTCATACTTAATCATTATTCAACAATAATTAAATATTCATTATTCTTATTTATTATTTATTGCTAAATAATAAATAATTATTTACTAACTTATCCCTACTTAATTATTATTTAATATCAATAATAATTTAATGGTTATTATCATAAGTTGTAATAATTACTTTATTTACTTATAAACAATTACTATTTGATAATAATGAAACATTCATTATCTTTCTTTATTATTTAATGTCAAAGAATAATGAATTATTTTATTTACCATATTTATACTTAATTATTATTTAGTATTAATAATAATTAAATATTCATTATCTTTATTTATAAAATAAATAATTAGCTATTAGTGTATTATTAATTCAAATAATAAACAATTAATCTGATAGTATTACATAATGGTAATAATCGTATTTTCATGCCACAACCACAGTCACATTTCTGCATAGAATAACCAATTCTTGAAATTTTATTCCCAAACTATCCAGTTTATCACAATAGGAACACTTACAACAGGTTCATGGCCACACTGGTTTTCAGTTTCCATTATCAGCCATGATGCCAATATAATAGGCTAAAGCTTGGTCCTTATATAAGTGATGTGCATTGACAGTACACTCCATACCAGTGACACAAAATCTGCAATTAGCATTAGTGTACCTACAACACTTATTTCAATATTTGTGGCCAGCCCAAGCATTATCACATGACAATAAACGAACGCTTGGTTTTATTATAAACCATGTTGCTGACAGAATAGTTGATACTAAAATGAAAACAAAATTTTAGTTTAGGCATTTCAGCAACCACACACTGGGTATCCTAAAATTGTCGTTAGCCTATTCACAGTACACAATTAAGCGGCATGAACCTTAGGGTTCCTCAATATACAGGGTTCCAAAACAGTGCAACCCAATTCAGAAACGAAATTACTCAATACAAGGAAGTAAAACACGTAATACAGAGGAACAATTTATCCCAATACATAGGAATATTTCAACTCAATACAATACCCAGAACAAAATACCCAGCACAGAAGGAAGAAAATAAATTAAAAATCACTCAGTCACTCACGGTTATACCTTGCTAACGATCGAATCGCAGTCTTCCTTTTCCTCCCAAAATAGATGGTGAAATCGGACATTCACGGCTAGCCTCTGCTCCCTTTCTTCTCTGCAATTTCTCTCTCTCAAAATTAGAACCCTAAATTTCTAATTAGGAACTCACAGACAAAAAGAAAATCGGCAGTTTCAGGGTTTGGGGTTTAGGGCTTCAATTTATAGGGCAGCGTTTGCCCAACTTCGTCGGTTAATCCCCAATCGATCGAACGATTGACCATCGGGTAGAGGGAAGTAGGAGGTTCGGCTGATTATTCACATCAACCCGTCAGTACAGCTATGATTTCGCCGGTAGGACCTCAAACCGCGAAGTTCCATCAGTCAAATCGCCGCGTTTCGAACCCTTGGTCTGTTCGTTGGTCGTTCAGTTTCTTCGATTTCTGCCTCGAACCTTGCACAGTCCGCCGGTCGATTGATGCTGCCGCCGGCGTCTTCCTCCCGTCTCTCGTCACTGATTGATTGAGGGTTTGGGTTTGATTGCTCGAGGGCTAGGCTTAGGTTTTCTTGCTCGGCTGATTTCCTCCCTGTTTCTTGACTGATCAATTTGGGGTTCCCAAATTAAATTGCCCGACTGCAACTCAAATAACCGGTTGGACTTGAAATTGGGTTCAAAGAAAATGGGTTCAGCCGGTTGGATTATTTTTACCCGGCTGCAATTAGCCCAACCCGACTGGAATTTAATTTGGGCTTAACCCAACAGGGAGAAATAAAAATGAACTCAGCCCAAAAGTAAAAAGAAATTTGGGTTCAACTTAGAAATAAGGAAATGGGCCAATCTAAATAAAGGGTTATTGACCACATTATATTCTAATATTTTAACTTAAATAACTAAACCAATTAATTATTTATTTAAAATACTTATTTTTAACCATAATTCTTTATTCGAATTATTTAATCCGATAAAGTTATTTATTTCCCCAATTTTCTTGCCAATCGAATGTTAGGGTTAACTCATTAATTTATTCAAATTATTAATGAGCCCCTTTAAGGCAGAGAAATTTATGGGACCATGTATTAAATAATAATACCTTCACGGATCCAAATAAATTCGTAAAGTTAAATAAAACGAGTTTTATATATTAAATAATTTGATGCAATGTTTAAAAATTTGGGACATTACATCCTCTCCCCCTTATAAAAATTCCGTCCTCGGAATTTCAATCTAAGGTTACTCGAATAACTGGGGGTAATTCGCTCTCATTTTCTCTTCGAGTTCCCACGTGGCTTCTTCCACCGCGTGATTTCTCCAGAGAACTTTAACAGAATGAATGGTTTTATTCCTCAGTGTCTGTTCCTTTCTATCTAGGACTTGAACAGGAATCTCCTCGTACGATAAGTCCTTTTCGACTTGAATTGGTTCATAGGAAATGACATGCTTGTAGTCTGGCTTATACGGACGCAACATTGATACATGGAACACGTTGTGGATGTGCTCAAGTTCAGGAGGTAATGCTACCTTGTATGCCACTTCACCTATTCTTCTTAATATTTCAAAAGGTCCTATGAACCTAGGGCTTAATTTGCCCTTCTTTCCAAAACGGATCTTCCCTTTCCAGGGAGATACCTTCAGAAACAAAAAGCTACCAACTTCAAAGTCTCGTTTCTGACGATGTAAGTCGGCATACTTCTTCTGACGATCTTGTGCTACTACTAACTGTTGTCTTATTACTTTAATGATTTCCACGGTCTGTTGTACCAATTCTGGTCCCAACAACCTCCGCTCACCAACTTCATCCCAACACAACGGCGTTCGACACTTTCTTCCGTATAGCGCTTCGTACGGTGGCATACCAATACTAGCATAGTAACTATTGTTGTAGGCGAACTCTACTAGTGGCAAATGCTCGTCCCAGCTGCCACTTAAGTCCATCACAACTGCCCGGAGCATATCCTCTAGAGTCTGAATTGTTCGCTCACTCTGACCATCAGTCTGAGGGTGATATGCCGTACTCATTCTTAACTGTGTTCCCAGTCTCTCCTGTAGACTTCTCCAAAAATTTGATGTGAAACGCGGATCTCTGTCAGACACAATAGATACCGGCACTCCATGTCGTGATACTATTTCCTTCACATAAACTTTCGCCAACTGTTCCAATTTGTACCTGATCTTGATCGGTAGAAAGTGGGCAGACTTGGTCAACCGATCTACGATTACCCAGATGGCGTCTAGACCCTTTTGTGTTGTTGGGAGTCCTACCACAAAATCCATGGTGATGTGCTCCCACTTCCACTCGGGAATCTCTAAAGGTTGTAACAATCCGCTCGACCTCTGGTGCTCTGCCTTGATCCTTTGACAAGTCAAACACCGGCTGACGTATTCTGCAACTTCTTCTTTCAAATGCGGCCACCAATAGTGCTGACGAAGATCTTGATACATCTTGGTGCTACCCGGATGTACCGAAAATCTCGTATTATGGGCCTCCTGCAAAATCTCTTCTCTTAAGTCTGGTACGTAGGGTATCCAAATCCTTCCCTCGAATCTCAGCAATCCTGTGCTGTCAACCTTGTACTTCAATGTTTTTCCCTCCGATAGCTGCTTCTTAATGTCAATGCATTCCTCGTCAAATTCTTGAGCCTCCTTTATCTTATCCAGTAGAGTCGGACCTACTGTTACGGTACACAATTTTTCGTCCGTCTCCATCGGATACTTAACCTCCAGTTCCAGGCGTTCAAAGTCCCGTATCAATTCCTCCTGGACTGTCAGCTGCATCAATTTCACCTTGCCTTTTCTACTCAAGGCATCAGCCACTACATTTGCCTTGCCCGGATGGTACAGAATTTCACAGTCGTAGTCTTTGATCAATTCCAACCATCGGCGCTGCCTCATGTTCAACTCCTTTTGAGTGAAGATATATTTCAGACTTTTGTGATCTGTATATATCTCGCACTTCTCCCCGTACAGATAGTGCCTCCAAATCTTCAAGGCGAAAACTACCGCTGCTAACTCCAAGTCATGAGTCGGGTAACCCTTCTCATAGTCTTTCAGTTGACGTGATGCGTACGCCACGACCTTGCCGTGTTGCATCAGTACACAGCCCAGACCCTTGTGTGACGCATCGCTATACACTACGAAACCCCCAGTGTTGTCGGGTAAGGTCAACACTGGTGCTTGGCTAAGTCTCTTCTTCAGCTCCATGAAACTCTCCTCACATTTCTCTGACCAAACGAACTTAACTGTTTTCCTGGTGAGATTAGTCAATAGCGATGCTATCTTTAAAAAATCCTGTATGAACCTTCGATAGTATCCTGCCAATCCCAAGAAACTCCTGATCTCTGTTGGGGTTTTCGGTTGCTCCCAATTGATAACCGCTTCTACTTTTGCTGGGTCCACCGAAACACCGTTTTTGTCGATGACGTGACCCAGAAACTGTACCCTCTGCAACCAAAACTCACACTTCAAAAATTTTGCGTACAACTTCTCCTTCCTGAGAGCTTCCAATACAATCTTCAAATGTTCAGCATGTTCCTCCTCCGTCCCTGAATACACCAAGATGTCATCAATGAATACGACTACGAACTTGTCCAAGTACTGCTTGAATACTCTGTTCATCATATCCATAAATGCTGCTGGTGCATTCGTCAATCCAAAAGACATTACCAGGAACTCGAAGTGCCCATAACGAGTCCTGAATGCAGTCTTCGGAATATCTTCCTGCCTCACCTTCAGCTGATGATAACCTGTTCTTAGGTCGATTTTTGAAAAGTACTTTGCTCCCTTAAGTTGATCAAATAGATCGTCAATCCTAGGAAGCGGATACCTATTCTTAATCGTAACTTTGTTCAACTCCCGGTAGTCGATACAAAGTCGCATAGAACCATCTTTCTTCTTTACAAACAGAACTGGCGCTCCCCATGGGGACACACTCGGTCTGATATAACCTTTGTCTAATAGTTCCTGCAGTTGCACCATCAACTCCTTCATCTCTACAGGTGCCATTCGATACGGCGGCTTCGATATTGGTGCGGTTCCCGGTGCCAAATCGATAACGAACTCGGTTTCCCTGTCCGGCGGCAGTCCCGGAAGTTTATCGGGAAAGACATCAGCGAATCCCTTACGATTGGTATTTGACTCATCTCATCTCTGACCTGACGAGTATCAATTACATGTGCCAGATAACACACGCAACCTTTCTTAAGCAGTTTCTTGGTTTGCATCATAGTCAGACAACAAGATTGTCTTGGTGACTTATTACTGTAAAATACCACCTTCGACTTATTAGGAGTCTTCAGGTGTACACATTTCTTCTTACAGTCAATAACTGCTCCGTGAATTGATAGCCAATCCATTCCCAGGATTACATCAAACTCTCCCAGCCGAATTGGTATCAAATCCACATTGAGCTTAAATCCTCGCAGTTCAGCACTACAATTCCTATGAATGCATTCTACGAGTATAATTTCCTTGTTTGCTACTTCTACGTTCATAGGGTGTTCTAACTTTTCACGAGGTAAATTTAACTGACTAGCAAATTCTTTGGAAACAAAAGAGCAAGTTGCACTCGAATCAAATAACATATATGCATTTACATCATTGATTGGGATGATACCTGACACCACGTCTTTGGATTCCATGGCATCTTGAACAGTCATGTTGAATGTGCGTGCCATCGGCCTGTTGACTTGACTGGCTGGTGGCCCGTAGTTCAACCGGTTGCTGTTTCCACTGTTGTTGTTGCTTCGGTTGCCACTCCCAGCGTCACCCTTCCTCTTCGGGCAATCCTTGATCTGGTGGTCAGGTGATCCACAGGAAAAATAACCTCCTTTCGGCTTATTAGGGCACTGTGGGGCCATGTGCCCAGGTTGTCCACAACAGTAACACACGCTTTTCCCTTTCATGCATTCCCCCGTGTGGTTCTTGCCACAATTGTTGCACCTGCCTGGCTTCTTCACCTCCCCTCCAGATTTGTTTCCCCCAGAGGACTGACTCTCTATCCATTTCCGTTTGTTGGGGTTACTGCCCCCGCTGCTTCCTGCCTTCTGGCCCTCATGACCCTTCTTCTTTTCCTGATTGTACTTAGTCAGGGCCTCACTGTCACCCTCTGCAATGATCGCCCTCTCCAACAATTCTGCAAATGTCTTGATTTTCAATACCGCAACAGAACGGTATAACCATGGTTTCAACCCTTGCTCAAACCTACGAGCTTTCCTTTCCTCCGTGTTGACTTGGTGAGTTGCAAACCGTGCCAACTCATTAAACCTAGCCGCGTACTCAGCCACGGACATGTTTCCTTGTTTTAGTTCCAGGAACTTTATCTCCATCTCTTGCTTCATGCTTTCCGGAAAGTAATTTTCCAAGAACATCTCCTTAAAGGGTTCCCATGCGACAATGCCTCCTTCCACTCGGCCCCTGTTGGCTTTCCACCAGTAGTTTGCCTTGCCCTTTAACATGAAGGTAGCAAAACTTGTTTTCTGTTCCTCTGCCACCCGTGCTTCGATTGGGTTAAGAGTTCCCTTGAACTCGGGTGGTCCAACCAATTTGAAATCTTTGAAATTTGCCAGATGATGCGCTGGCTCGGCTGCTGCTTGGGTTCCTCCAGGTGGCGGTCTTGATTGCATGGCTTCTGCCAGCATTTCGGCGAACATTCTCATTGGATTGGATTGATTCCCAACCTCACTTTCTGACTCTTCAACCTGTCGGTTTCGTGGTCGTCCTCTTGGCGGCATGTTTGGATAAGGAAAATCCGCTGACTTTTACCTATAGTTTTATATTTTACACAATATGTCATAAAAATCAGCAATCAAGGGTAGAAACATCTATCAAACACATTTGATTTAAATGAAACACCTGCATTTATATTGATATACCACTGTTTGTTACAAGACTAAACCTGTGGCATACTGCTATAAATGCGCCACTGTGTGCCCTATCCATCAATAACCTTTCCCCCAAGACAAAAGTGGGGAATCCTAACCTTTCATCCCTAAAGTCCACAAAAGTTGGGGTTTAACTGCTACCCCGAGCATAAATACAAATATAAAGCTTCACAAGACAACATAAATACGTCCCTAATATAACAAAAGTGGGACTGACTGTACTAAAGACACATCACTGCCCTATCAAGTCACTGCTCATCGTGACGGATCCGTGCCTGCTGCCCAGAAGAGAATGCTCCATCCCCTACCCTGCGACGAACAGAGCGGTTAGACTCCTCTACCTCAGTCCGGGGTCTCCTGTAGGCTGTATCTAGAGCATGTCCTAGGGTCTCTATCCTCATAGCTCTGGCCTCCAACTGGTCCTCTAGCTGATCAACCCTCCTGGCCTCCCTGACCCAGGCCTCTCTGGCATGCATCCTCGCAGACACCTCCAGCCCAGCCTCGAACCTCATAGCCTCCTGCTTCGCCTTCAGGTGGGCGATCTGTAGATCCCTCTGCTCCAGCCTCTCTCTCAACTCAGCGTTTCGGGCCACCAACTGATGTAGCAGTTGTCCGATCTGCTGTGCTGAGGACTCGTAGCCCTGTAGCTGTGCCTTCGCCACTCCCAAGTCATGCTCAAGCTGATAGGCCAGGTCTCTATACTGGTCCTCTCGGATCTGGTGGGTCTGATTCTGTTCTTCTAGGTGAGCTATCCGATCCTCCAGTTCCTCATTCCTGCTAGTCAGCCCCTTGATGATACCAATGAGTTCCTGACCTGGCCGACCCGAAAACTTAATTTTGAAGTGTGGGATAGAGGTTACCGCTTGTAGCGCTGCCAATGTCGGTCTTCCCAGGATCGCATTGTAAGACGAGTCCACGTTGACAACAAAGAACCGGATGTTGATCTCCACTGCTTGAGGTGCTGTCCCGAAGATGACAGGCAGCTCTATAGTGCCCACTACCCGAACTGGATCATTGCAGAAGCCATACAACGGCGGCTCCTGGCCGATCTCCATTTTTATCCCTTCCAAGTCCAGACTTTGGTAGGCGTGGGCATACATTATGTCGACGGAGGAACCGTTGTCGATCATAATACGCCTCATGTCCATGGATCCGACTTGGACAGGTATGGCCAGCGTGCCTTCCTATGGCTCGATGGGTTCGGATAGGTAATCTTCGTCGGTGAAGGAGATTATCGTGCCGGGATATAATTTTTCCCTTCGGACGGGTCTCTCCTCGACCGTCATTATCGCGTCTAATACTCTCCTCCTCTTTTTTCAGGTAACATTTCCTACCGAGCCACCGGTTATCACATCGACTACCCCCCGAACGGGAGGGTTTGGGGCCGGCGGACCCTGCGGGGTCGGTTCAACGTTGCTGTTCGTGGCTCTTCCCGACCTGTCGTACCCCGCAACAAATTGGATCAACTCCCCATTCTGCACATTTTTCTCAATCAACTCCTTCAAATTCCGGCAATCCTCCGTAGAATGTCCCGAAGACTGGTGGTAGTCACAATATTTGTTTTGACTCCCCCGGTTTGGGTGTATATTATTCAGGCACGGGCTGAAGTAGGGCTGATTCTTCATGTGTTCCAATATGGCAGCTCGGTCGGTGTTCAGGGTAGTATACACCTTTTCGACCTTCCGATTCGGGAGGGGAGGACGTCCTCCTCCCGCTCCCCTTGCTCCTCCAAAATTTTTTCTCGGCCATGTGTCTGGCCTGTTGTTGGCGTCTAACCGAGGGTACGAGTTCCTATCCCGCTCTTTTGGCTTTTCCGCCGATGAGGAGTTCGGATCCAGACTTTCTATGGCTTCTTCGACCGCGATAAATCCTTCGGCCCTGTCGTAGGCTTCCGCCAGGCTCTTCGGGGCATTGAACATCGTGTCCTTTACTAGCTTTTTGGATTTTACTAGGTCCAACCCTGTGCTGAAGTAACCTAGGGCCTGAGGATCATTTAGATCTGTCACCACACCGGCTGCCTCCCGAAATCGTTTCACATATTGTCCCAAGGTTTCACTTGGATATTGCCTTATTTTCATCAAGGAGGCCGTTGGTTTCCCTCTTCTTTTGTTGCTTCCGAAGCGACTGTGGAATTTGTCACAGAGGTCCTTCCAACATGAGATTGAGTTTGGGGCCAAAGACGTCATCCATTGTCGAGCCTCTTTCCTTAGAGTGGAAATGAACATCTGACACTTGGCCGCATCAGAGTAATCATAGTATTTCATCAGTCGGTCGTAGGCCTGACTGTGGTCGTAAGGGTCGCCCGAACCATCGAAACTCTCCATGTGAAGCGCCTTTTTGTTCGGATTAGCCCGAACCTGATCGATCTCCGGTGAAAATGGTGACGTTGGATCGACCGGGATCTCCACTCGTCTAGTTGTCGCGAGCATCCCCTCAAGCTCCTCAATTCTCCGGGCCATGGCCTCAGGGTCCCTTGTTAGAAGGGCTGGTTCGGGCCCGCTACTTCTTCTTGGCGAGCGGCTCCTAAGCCCGCTCTGACTCCGAACTAGAGAGGTCTCCCTCCTTCTCCGTTCGACCCTTTCATTTCGTTCGGGCGAGCGGCTCCTCGGCCTGTCCCGACTTTGAACTGGAGAGGTCTCCCTCCTTCTCCGTTCGGCCCTTTCATTTCGTTCGGGCGAGCAGGTCCTCGGCCTACTCCTCCCATGGGATCAGTTATTAGGTCTGACACTTTCTCGTGTATTGCTCCGGACCTCGCTGCTTTCCCTCCAAGAACTCTCCGAGCAGTGTGTCCTGGACCGACATCCCAATATTACCTCCCGACTGCCAGGGTGACTAGGGGAAGCTTCCCCTCCTTATTCTAGAAGAGCCAATTGTTTTTCCAACTCTCCTTGCTGAAGGCGTATAGCCTCTACAGTTTCTTTTCGTCACTGTTCCCTTCGAGCAACGAGTGAGTCTCTTTCATCGTGGTTCCGACCTCGTCTAGAGCTCGGGTCTTCGGTACGACCGCGACGTTGCGTGTTTCTTTGCGGGGTCGGTAACACTTTTTTCTTGACTATTGGTGTTCGCGGGTTGACTGGCCCCACCGAATGACTTTGGGGGCCCAACCGATCCGATAGACTTTTAGACATCCCTTCTCTGTCCCTAACCGAACCCTTAGAGCGAGGGAGGTCAGAAGGGGCTTCTCCATGCGCCGAAGCCATTTTTTGAGCTGTCTGCTACTGTTGTGATTAGTCAAGAAATCCTCAAGTGATTGAAGGGTTACTGAGCACTAGGCCCTCCTTCTAGCGCCAATGTTTGGGAATTCGTCCACGCGCCTCAATCACCAAGAGCGCATCAATCCTACACAGAAACGAGATCACACTCAGAGTTCCGGGCGATTTTGCCGCCGAGGGATAGCTCCGGTGTGAGAATAAGTACATGCTGAACAAGGTGTATAACAATGGATGTATATTGCTCTAGTACTGTAAAATATTGATTACCTCTTGAATGAAATGAGCCTTGTATCTTATAGTAAAACACCTGCCACGCTTATCCCTCGAGACACGGGACCCCTCCTTCGGTCCAATGTCATGGGCTTACACTGAACTTTATTAAAAGGAGATAGACGTCATATTCTTCCCGGACATATGCCTCGGGAACACCAGTCTGACATTCTAATTGTTCTTGACAGACTAAAAGTGACCCCCACGTGGGGGGCGCCGCCCCATCACCTCCCCAGGGCCCACTAACCAATACTTATTGGGCTTATTGATTTGTTGTGATACTTGGGCTTCGCCAAATTATAATATTTGGGCTTTCATTAAGTCTCGCCAATTCTCCCCCCAACACCCGAGTAAAAATGAGAATCCTCACACTCATGGGTATTCTTAGAAGGTCATATTGTAAGTTTACAAAATCACAATCTAATTGAGATACGCAACGGAAAATGGAAATTAAAATTTTTACAACTTATCCATGAATCACCTTATGCATAGCTATTAATTGAAGAAGAAGATGAACAAGAGATACCTTTATTGATCCAACCTTTGAACCGCTACTAGATCTACTCCTTGTTGATTCCTTCAAGCTCCTCCAATCTTTGTTCCTTAGATTAAACACTAGCTACAAAGTGTATGTAGCACTCTAGAGGTGATCCACCAAGAATAATTATATGGAACAATATTTAATTTTTAAAAATCTTGGATGGCTAATCCAATAAGTTCTTTTATCCCTAACTCTTAAGAATAACAAGAACAATACATGAAGAACACTAAGAAGATTTGATCAACAACTTGATCTCTAATTTCTCTGATGTGTTCTTAGATGTGTTCTTGAATAAAATGGAGGCTAGTTCACACACTAGGTTAATTAGGAAACCCTAATCTTATTAGGATACTTCCAAGTATACTATACTTACACAAAATGTAAGTATACATTTTGCTCCTAACCCACATGTTATTCATGTATGCAACTAACACATGTTACTTGCTTAATCAACATTAAGCAAGTATTCTTCCAATCTTTAATTTGCATTTGCATTTCATTTAATTTAATTCTCAATCTAATTAAGAATTAAATAATAATAATAATAATAATAATAATAATAATAATAATAATAATAAGATTTCTCTCATTAATTTATAATTCAATATTTCTCCAAATATATCATTATAAATATTAAGCATTTCAATTTATTCAACTAATAAATTAAGTACTTAATTTATTATCATTAAGCCAATTGTTTTCAATATAATATTATTCTTTTGCGGTGTGACCCTTTAGGTTCAATATTATGCCGGTAGTAGGATAAATAAATTAAAACAATTCTAATATTATTTATAATGAATTAAACTCCTTTAATTCAAACATAAATAAATAATATTTATTCTACATCATGAGGGACACCTTACGATAATGTATCATGACTATCCGAATAATATGAAATCAATGTTTAATCACATAGAACCTATTCAACAGTAGTTACCATACAATTCAATCCTTCTACCAAACAATGTCCCGATTAAATATAAGACATGGAATTACTGACAAATCTTATTTTATTTAATCATATACATTTCGATCCAAGAATGCACAGCTCTGATTAATGTAAATTAGAAACTCCTTTCTAATTTTCATTCAACCCTGGCCAGGGATTTCTGAGCTATCATTTATCAAATCGCATAAGACATTCTCTCTCTTTATCAGAAGTGGTAGATCCTTTGTCGATCATTCACATACTTCCGTGTATACTTTATTATACCCGTACATATCCTATGACATACCCTAAGGTATTAAGGAATATGACAAAGTATAACTTAACATACACAAGGTACTATGATGATCTCAAGTCCAAGGATCACTTGTACAACTATCACTTAAGAATTTCCCTATTGACAGGTGAATAAAACTCCATTAGGGTTCTTAACGCGAGTCACGTTCAGTGAACTTATTCTCCAATAAGCACCTACATACTTGCTTTAGTGTCTCTACACAAATGATTATGAGATCAATCATCATCTTCTAAAGATCAAGCATAATATGTACTAATCTATCCGGATCAGTAATCCCAATATTAGTGATCCAACGATTAGGAACATTTTAGTTTTGAGCTTTCTTGAATTTAGATCTCACTAACATGATCTCATCATGATTCTAAAAGCATTGCTCGAAAACTATGGGTTCATCACATTTATTAATTCAACCAATTAACATGGATAAAATATGTCTTTTATTCTATTATTAATATTTGAATAAGATTACAAAGTAAATGCTTATTACATCAAATATAATTGGCTTGAGGGCATATTACTTTCACATATAACCAAGAAGAGTATGAAGATCTTTTGCAAAAAGTTAAAAGACGCCCCCTAAAGGGAGACCCTGAAGATTCGCGCGGGTGAAAAAAATAAATCCATTAGATACATACGGCAAATCTCCCCTTGATTATCATACTGGTAAGTTGAATACCAATATATTTCAAGTTCATAGACTTGATGACTATTTTCCGGCATAGGTCCGGAGTAAACAATTTCAGCTAAATTCATATATAGATGGCATTCCACTATTCCCTAGTGACTTTCACAAGTACTCCTTGTCTGTTGCCAATTGTTGTTCTGTTACTTTTCTGACATTTTTGATCCTTTCTTGAAGCATCCTATTTTTTGGCTTCCCTGATAGACATCATTGTAAATGGCAAATAGCTCTCCAGTTTTTAGTTTATCTTTGTGAAATACTTTGCCTATGTCAAGAATCAAGATCTAGAATGAAAGCCAACAACAACGGAAGGGTGTAGTTAATAAAAGATATAAAATGCAGTTCAATAACTCACCTGCATGTTATCACAAAAATAGTATAATTGCACCTTGCTGAGAATTATAACAAAATAAGTGGATAACTCAAGTGATCTATTACCCTCCTGATGGTGCTGTAAAATTGATGCATAAGTGCTGTTATTGATAAAGAATAACTAATTACATGAAGAATTTTCCATTCAGACAAGTTTTGAAGAACATAAAGGTTTTTTGCTAGCGTTTGATGCAGTACAACAAAGAAAGCATGCCCTTTATTTTTTTCAGTTCAGTTTAAGAATTAGTTGAGTTAAATTTCTTACGACATTTCATTACAATATTTTTCCTCGTGTCGGATGTTAAAAGAAAACTTCGCGCTGTCCGATATAATCGTCCTAAAAGGTTGAATCTCTTGCGCGGGTTCGTATATTGGTATGAGGTGACCTATATACGCCAAACATCAGAAACTCAGAATAATATAATTCCTTGACTACAGGTAGAATGACTGGTATCTTCTACCAACACATTTTTTTGATTGAAACAAGGTTGTTTTTGTGGAACAATAGATTAATAAATGTTTTTTTTTTTTTGACAAATAAGATTAAAACACAAATTCATCGGTAGTTTATGGTTCTCCGATAACAAATGTTGGGTGCACGGATAAAAGAGAAAGGTCATGCTATATAATTTTATTTTTTTTCCCTTTTAGAGTGCAAGTCATTGTTTTTTTCTTTTCTTTTTTCCTTCCTAGTAAGTGGATGTCCCCGAAACTTCCCTTCCCCTCCATGTCCAGTTGTTTTGCTGAGGCTATTGGTACGAGCCCTTGAACTCTTGACCTAGATCTTCATAGAATTTGGTTTTTAGTGATGCTAGAAGGACTAAAAGGGAAGACCTGTAAGTGGTATATCTGTGGTAAACCTGTTATTAATAGGACCTATGTGGAAAATTTCATTCAAAATTCAAAGTACTCCTCCTCCGTCCCACATTATTTGCAACATTGTTTGTCGGTGTGTGGAGCGTGGATTTGAAGACGTGTCAAAAGTATATTTGTAATATTATTTTTTTTTAACATTTATGCAATATGATTAACATATAAATTTGAATACATTAAAGCATACAATTATATACTCCATCCGTTTCACAATTTAGAATCAATTTGATTTTTTGAAGTCAATTTGAGATATTTTTAAATTCAAAATTAATATGAATTAATTTTATACAAGACTATACAATTATGAAAATTGGAAACTAAGCTAAAAAGTACTACTAACTACAAGGTTCATTGTTTACAAAAGTTAAATGAATCACAACAATTTTAAGTTTGAAATATCTCTTATCGATTTATAAAAGCCAAACTTAATTTACGTTTCGTCATGTAGGGAGCATAAAAATATAATTGCTAAATATGCTTTTGGCACGTTTTAAAATTTATGCCATACAATTAGAAAAAAGTTGCAAATAATGTAATATGGAAGGAGTAATATAGTTGACTAGCGGTAACCCGTGTCTTCGACACTAAATTTTTTTGGAGAAGAAGGAGAAGGTATTGAGGATAGTGTTTGAAGAGGAAGAAAAAGGTAGAAGAAGAGAGAAAATAAAGAAGGAGAAATAATGAACGGTTAGATTTATGCCAAACTTTGAACGGCTCAGATGATTTATTAGATGAGCGGGAAATTCAAAATCATTTGTATTTTGTTATATAGATTGACTAATGACCAATGTTACCTATATCATGGTTCGATGTGGTACATGGAACGAAATTGGGAACAAAAAACGTCACTTTTTATGGTACGGAGTACGATAGGGTAAGTTTCTTCAAACAATAATACTGTGGTGACAAAAGAATGGTTACGAAAGATGGATACAAAATGACGTGGTTGGTTGTGGTTAGTTATTATCACTAGACCTACTCATATATGACAGATCACCGACTAATTATACTTTGTCACATCATTTTGTAAATAATTTTTTGTAAGATTATTTTGTCGCCGTAGTAATACTCTTCTTCAAATCACTTATATATAGTTGGTATAAATATGTTTATTCGGAACGTGATACACTGAGAATAACTTTCAAAAAGATATAGTTAACGTAAGTTAAGATATAATTAAAACTAGTTGAGTTATTTTTAAGCGTAGTGTCACAACAAGAGCACTTTCAACAAGACTCCGTCATGTCATCGCTCATTTGACACTAGACCTGGCAAAATTGGCCCAGGCCCGCGGGCCGGCCCAGCCCGCCCAAAAAAAGCTGGGCTCTGGGCTTCATTTTTTTAGCCCGCCAAAACTTGGGCCTTTTTGGCCCGCCCAAATTTAGCCCAACCCAACATTGGCCCAGCCCGTGGGCGCCCAGCCCGCTCAATCCTTTGTAAAAATGGCCCCAGCCCGTGGGCCGGCCCAGCCCGCCCGCCAAAAAATGGGCTTTGGGCTTCGCTTTTTCAGCCCACCAAAACCTGGGCCGTTTTGGCCCAGCCCAATTTTAGCCCAGCCCAACAATGGCCCAGCCCGTTTGGGCTAGCCCAGCCCAATTGCCAGGTCTATTTGACACCCACAAGGGCTCGTTTGGTTACATTAGTTGGCATTCATTAAAATCTTCTTTTAAATATTGGGATTTCTAATAGTGTTATGGATTTAACATTAGGATGCATTTCTCAACTACCGTACAAACTTTGAGGTTCAAATTGTATTTTAGTAAAAAAAAAAGTGATTAAAGAATAAATAGGTCTTTTTGAAAATTTAAAATTTATAATATATATCATAATCAGTAGAATATAAAATATTGAATAAGTCAATATGTTTAACTTGGACCTGATAATATTATATGGTATACTTTTGGTTAAATGTAACTTATGTTGCTTAAAAATGTACCATTTAAAATAGAAAAAATGATATATTTGGTCCATGTACTTATAGTTTGGTTTCATTTTAATCCTTATACGTTTTTTTTATATAAAAAAAAAAAGCTCCCTACACTAGTTTTTAGAGTATTACTTTAATCCTTAACATTGCCACCTCATTAAGAAAATAGACATAGCATTAAAAAAGAAAAAAAATGATGAGTTGTAATTCTATTAATCTCATACATATGAGATTAAGGACAATAATGTCTTCTACCCATATTTTAATTTCAAAAAAAAAAATTCTAGTTTATATTTTTTCCTAGTTAATTTGTAAAATTTTAAATTTCTCAAAATTGATATTAATTTTGTTTTATTTTAATTAGTGCAATAGTCTATAATAAAAATTGCTTAAGAATTAGGGGGTGAGAAAAAATATCAGAAATTCGAAAAAATTGCAAAAATTGAAATCAATGGAAAATTCAATAATTTGAAATTGGGGAAAAAAAATGAACCGCACATTTTGTTACAACAGTTACTAGCAAAAAACTCTAGTATATGATTACTAACTTAATAATAGAAAATATATCTATAAATGAATTAATTGTCTACGTGTTGCTACCTTTTTAGTTGTTTATTTTTTTTACTTGATGTATAACAAACTTTTGGGGAGTATTCATAACTTTTTATTTATTTATTAATAATAATAATAATTATTTTTTATAGCATAATGTGCTTGTTAGTTCTAATATTTTCATAGATGTATTAGTAGCAATATTAAGAGTGGGTAATAGTTGTGGTTTGAACTTTTAAACTTCTTTTATTATTAGCTTGCTTATTTACTTCTTTCATTATTAGTTGTGGTTAACCGCAATTATGGTTATTTTTATAATATTAATCGCACTATATGGTTTTGTTATGATTACACCTTGCAACCGTCTCAAATCGCATCATGCACAACCCTATTAAGAATTATTACTAATTATATAAATATTATTTTAAAAATTAAAATAAACTTATGCAAGAATTTAAAATTTATGTAATTTTTACAAATTAACTATGATCATCTTTATTGATTAAACTGAGAAATCTTATTTTCAGGGAGATTAATAGTCATTTGAGAATAATGATATCGTAAAAGATATTATTGTCCTTAGTTTCACATATTTGGAGTTAAAAATTTACACCTCACTATTTGTTTTTTTTATAGTTTTTTTTAGTGTTATGTGATCACTTTTTTTAATGAGATGGCAACATTTGAGGATTAAACTAATACTCTAAAAATAGTATAGGGAGATTTTTGAAAAATAAAATCTATATAGACTAAAAGGAAACCAAACCATGAGTGCAGTGACCAAATGAATCATTTTGCCATTTAAAATATATATTGGACATGCATATATATGATTTTATTAAGGGTTTTTTAGTTTTTATTTCTTATTATATTCTTATAAAGAATAAATTATATAAGGATGATCCATACAATTAGTGTTTTATACCATCAGATAGTAAAATCCCATGTAGGGAAATTAGGAGAAAATAAGGGATTTCAAATCCATTATTATTAATCAAACAAAAATATCATGCCAAGTAATATTCATACAATTTGTTACTATAATTCAAATATCTTGATTTTCTTTTAAATTACCTAATATGATATCTTGCTATTGAACCGCGTAAAACACTAGTTTTATAAGTCATCATTTTTATTTGAGTTAAATGATTCTCTGGCAACTGTACAATATAGCCCAACTTACAAATTAACTATTGTACTAAAAAATAATCTCTCTGTTCCAAATTATAAGACCGTTATTTATTTTTTGAAAGTCAATCTGAGACATTTTTAGATTCAAAATTAAAATGATTCATTAAAAATAATTATAAGACAACAAATTTTATAATGAGTAATATTTTTTTTGTTAGTTTACTATATTCATCATTTTGTTAACTAAAATTAAATAAATTAATGTCAATTTTGAGTTTAAAAATATCTTAAGTTAAATTCAAAAAGTCAATGATCATCTTGTATTTTGGAAGAGTACAATTAAGATTCTCAAATCATTTATAAAATTTATCCAAAATTAAACAGAAATAAATCATTTTTTGGGTCGGGTCAAACAACAATCCAATCTTCTTACATGTGAATTAACTCGATCAGCTGTTCTTCTTGTAGGGCTCCTTTCTTTTGTATGTACTGAAGAAACTTCATTCTTCTTCACCGATTTCCTTCGTCCTGCCGAAAATTTATGGTAAATCTTCTCCTTCTCTCGCATCTATATTTTCTTGTTAATCTCACCATTATTCTACTTCTTTGATCTCAATTTCTCAAACTTTACGAGTCATAGCTTAAAATGACTTAAAAGGACTTGTAAGTTATTTTAAATTTCAAGTTATAAGTCATTTTAAAACAAGTAATTGCCGAACTGCTTATTGTAGGACCCTCTAACTTGGCGGGTAAACTAAACAGACAATAGAGAGAGAATTAGGGTAGAAAATAGGGCAGAAAACAAAGGTAGAAGATGAAGTAGAAACAGAAAATATTGAGAGAGGATAGAGCCACAAACTCGAGTTTCTATTCTGATTTTCATCCACATAATTCATACATCATATATTCTCTTAGGTATTTAGAGACTACAATTTCTTTAAATAGAAAATGTAAGCCTATTCTCTAACTAACTATCCTCCTTTGACATAAACTTCCTAGATAATACTAAGTTACTTATTTACCATCATGCCCTAAGCTTGACATTATGGTGATGAGACGTACTCTCTTGGCAATAAATGTTAGAATCCCCAAACTTTCATGATCATTTTTGACCAAGACGCTAATGGAGACGCTTGCGGTTATGAAGGTTTTTCTAAATTTGGCGAGCAGTCTAGGGTTGATGAAATGCTGCAAGTTGGGCATTTTTGCATGGGAAGTTTCATTGGATGCCTCAGAGTCATAATAGCCACATAATCTTAACCAATGTGGCGACTTTGGGAAAGCAAAGATGTCTATCTTGGTAGATGGGGGAAGTACACCCATAATTTCATCGACCCCACAGCACTCGGAAGTGTAGGAGTTGTTGTAGAGAACACCACTCCATGAGAGTAGCAATAGATAATGGGATTCAATTATTCTGCGAAATGAGGCCTAGTAAAGAAAGAAGATGGATCTTGGAGGTTTTGTGTAGACTATAGAAGCTAAATGAGATGGATATAAAGAAATACCCCTAATTTAAGATCTATTGGATGAACTACAGGGAGCTAGAGTGTTCACCAAACTTGATCTCATGGTTGGCTTGAATCAGCAGGTAAGAATGTACCCCCAAAATATTGAGAACAAGGCCCTTAGAATTCTCAAGGGCTTTGTGAATTCACTGATGTGACCTTTGACCCCTGCCACCTTTCAAAGCCTAATGAACCAACTTTCTGCCCATACTCAAGGAAGTCTGTCTTGGTCTTCTTTGCTTTTCATCGTTCTTTCCGCTAACTAGCAAGAACACGGATGCGCTAACACCCTATCTATAGTAAGGGGCCTGATATTAAGATATATTTAAAGGAAACTAAATGTGATATTGCTCGACCTACAATGGGCATAGCATTTCAGGAATGGGTTTATCTATGTATGAAGACAACATGAAGCATGTGCCGGATTGGCCAATACAAATTAATGTGAGGGGTTTGAGACTTGATAGGACTTGTAGGGTTGGGATGGTTACTATTGAAAATTTGTCAAAACTCAAAAGAAATTGTTTCTTAGCCGAGCCGTTAACCCAGTTATGCAAAAGAATTCCGTTAAATATAGCCCGGAAGCTGAAGCAGCATTTAGAATGTGAAGCAGGCCCTGACAATCTACCCTTGTACTTGCTTTGCTAAACTTCTTATCATAGAAACTAATGCTTGTGATAGTGGAATACGTGTTCTGGTTGTGCAGGACTCTAAGCCAATAGTCTATAGCAAAGCCCTGGGACCTAAAGAAGCAGGTTACTCAACCTATCAAAAAGAATTTCTTGCCTTAAACATTGCTGTTGGACATTTGTCTCTTTACCTCCTACACCATCAGTTTACTATCATGACAGACCATCAAGCCTTAAAATACCTAATGGTGCAAAGCGTGATTTCAGTGTTACAACACAAATTGCTACGTATGTTTTTGGGGTATGACTTCAAAATTACAGACGAACAGGACAACGACAATATGGCTACAGATGCAATATCACAAAAACATGAAGAGGAATATGCAACTCAATCTCCAATTTCATGAGGACATGGATCGACTCAAAGGGAGGGCACTGTTATGCCTACAGTATTAGTTTTCCATTAGTTAACTTTAGCTAGCTGTTAGATGAGTCAACATGGGGGTTGGAATCCTGTTGCTATAAATAGTGATAGATATTAGATAGTGTACTTTCCAGTTATGCTTGTATTAATTTGAATTGTAATCTGTAAATGAGTCTCTCTTGTAATCTTCTTTCTTTCTATTCTAATGAGATCTCTTATTTAGACTCTGTATTCTTTCTCTAAGCTCTGTATAATGCCATGTATTCCTCTCTTTCCACCTCATCTATCCTCTCATCTCCACACCCTAGCTTATGAACTCTAAGGTTCATAATAATCTCCAAGCTTTCACATGATTGAAAATTGTTTAGGCATTGAAATCATTTCCTTATAAGTGAACATTACTCATAACCCACATGAGAAACCCATTCATTATTTTGTTAATAATACATATCTTACGATGTTTATGTTAGAATATCTTATCATTATTAGAGTATATTATTATTAGAACTTGTTTACCAGGTATACTTGGTGCCCACAGATACATGGCCCCTACTCAACTAGTAGCATATATATAAGACTTTAGTACTCTTTGTAATGACATAATAACAATTATTCAATAATCTATTTTATCTCTAACAATAAAAATTAAAAATTAAAAATCTGTGCAAATTGAAGAGGGCCTCAATTTGAGGGGGAGTGTTGAGGATAAAATAATTTCGTACTATGATTGGTTTGAGTCTTTTTAGGATTATGTTATGTAATAAATTGTAAGTCGTGATATAAGACTCTCTAACTTGAGAGGAGTGTTAGAATATATTATCATTATTAGAGTATATTATTATTAGAACTTGGTGCCCACACATACTTAACCCTTATTCAACTAGTAGCCTATATATATGGCTTTAGTACTCTTTGTAATGACATAATAAATACATCTATTTTATTTCTAACATGGTATTAGAGCTAGTTTGATCTTGGGAGGCCCACTAGAAGTCTTGCTTCTGTCGTCGGCACACATAGGCTGCGGCGGGTATCTTTTCTTCTTATAGTTCTTTTTTTGTTTTTTTTTAGAGAAAACAAAATAAAAATTCATGGCCATTTATTTTTGTGGTGAAACAAAAATGGTTTGTCCTTAACAGTTATTTCTCTGGTTGAATATGCATGTAAATGGATGGTTACTTGGAAAGTAATACATGGGGCTCATGAGATTTTAGGAAGGACTGTGTCCTTCGATTTTGTGGGAGGCTAATGATCGAGTCCTCAATTATTTCAGGAAGGCAAGAATTCCTTCGTAGTTGTTCTTGAAGGATATATAGAGAGTCCTTCATATTTGTTATGGGAGACAAGTATTCTACATTATTGCCGGCACATGATATCTTTGGAAAGTGAATGTGTGAAGTTATATACCGAAGGTGAGAAATTTAACTTTGGACGTAAAAACAATCAATTGTTTTTCTATACAAATTGAAGAGAGCCTCAATCTTCGTAGTTGGTTTGAGTCTTTTATTTTTAAGATAATATTATGTAACAAGTTCTAAGTCTGATATAAGACTTCCAACTTGAGGGGGAGTATTAGAGTATATTATTATTACTTGGTCACCAAGTATGATTCATGCCAACACACACTTGGTGCCCACACATACTTGTCCACTACTCAACTAGTAGCCTATATATAAGGCTTTAGTACTCTTTGTAATAAATAACAACAATATTCAATACATCTATTTCATCTTTAACAGTTTAAATTACAAAACTGACCTGAAAACCTTGTCACTCATATACACTGAGCGGACATGTTATGATCAAAAGAGGTCCAAATTGTAAAGCGACTCAAAGTGAGTTGTGTTCTATTTCATGATCATAGTAACATCCAGAGGCCAACATCAATATACAGAATGGATAGTAGGAGATGTACCGTGACATGGGAAAATCGGATGAGTAAGGTAAATTGAGTGGGACAAAGAGTGTGAGGAGACTTGCAAGAGAAATGATTCCCATTATCAAAACAACGTCCGCAAGCCAAACAAGTTTGCTCACGACAAGATATACACTGACCATAAATGCTAATGACATCATGGTGAGAGATATCCCAAGCAATGGAATCGCCAACCTAAGGGCATTGAGCACTAAAGTAAGGTCACCTAACTGTGCCCAAATGAGGGTGACAGCCACCATAATGGCACTATACATTGCTATGGTGTCGCAAATCACAAATACCTGGAACTTGCGCTTACTTAGCAAAGTTGCCATTCCCTGGTCTGGTTCAGAATTGTTGTAGCCACCAGGCATTGTGAAGCCAGCTGCAAAAGTCACAGTGGCTACAAGGGTTGAAACCAGCAAGAGAGTATTAACCCTATCCTTGCAGTAATCCATGTTATATGGCTCATATGTTTTAGACTGTAGTCTGTCAATTTTGGGCATCTTACGAAGCTTTGCTCTTGGAGCACCAGCAGATTTCAGCGCCATCCATGTTAACCGCTACATAGTAAATAAAAAACTGTAAGCCATTGATCAAATCAAAAAACATTTCTCTCGCTCCCTCCTTTCTCTCTTCACTAGATAAGATTTATCTCTCAAAAGTTAGAATATACTTTTTTCGCTTAAGAGTCACGTACAAGGATATATGTGTAAACTAGGCATCGCATTTCTATTTGCTAAATACATGGTCCTCCACTACATGTATCATCTGGCAACCAATTATTTGGTTTTATTTATTCATCAAAGTTAATTGTGAGACTGTAGTTCATTTCTTTTTTTGGTTAAAAACTGTAAACTCACTTTACCTTAATTATGGTATTAACTCTACTTTACAGCATACATACCTTTCGATATGAAGCCATTGCTTCCATATACTCTTCAGCAGCCTCAAGAGCCGTCAAACCTTCGTTGTTGACAAGGTTTAGGTTAACTCTCCTATCCCATGTCAGAGAAGTTACAACCTTTGGATGCCAGTTTATCGCTGCCAGATGCAAAGGTGTGTTACCATCTTTATCCTTCTCATTTAAAAGTGATTCAAGCCCTGGAGTTTTTAGTGTGTATCTTGCAATGCTATCTTTTCCATACTTAGCTGCAACATGAAGGATGTTTTGACCATCTTGATTTACATACTCCTTTGCATCTGGGCAATGCTGTAGCAACTTCTCGAGTATGCCAACATGGCCATTTTTGGATGCGAGATGTATAGGATAGGATCCATCAGCATCCCTTTCGGAAGCATCCATTTTAATTTGGTTAAGTAAGAGGTGTACCCCATCAATAAAACCAGTTGAAGCTGCATAATGGAGCGGATTCTGCCCATCTTCATCTTTGACATATATCACTGCTGGCTTCATTTTTGCTATTTCTTGCAACAGTACTGGCAATTAGAATCAATGGAAACATTTTTGTAAATAATCATATCTGATTTAGTATAAAAGAACATCTGCATATTTAGATTATTGTGAAACCACATATAGAACTAGAATTATACAGTTAGGAGTGTTTGGAAGTACCTGTATTCCTCCTTGTTATGGTGGCATGAATTAGAGATTTTCCCTCTGTAACTTCTTCGTCTAGAATATGTTGATCAGTATAAGAAGGCACAGTGCTTAATATAGTTTTCACACAGTCAATGTTTTCAGCTTCCACAGCCATGTATAATGCCGACTTCCCTTCCTTGTTTACATAATATGCTTCTTCTACATTTGCTTTGATCAGGTACTCTGCTACTTTTTCATGATTGTTTATCAAGGCTTCATGCAAAGGTGTGTTCCCCTCATCATTCACCATCACCCTTTCATTAAGTTTCCCAATTAGTGTTTCATCATTTCTCTCTATATCAACATCCAGAAGAGAGTCCTTTCTCAGTTGGTCTTTTTGAAATCTGATTAGAATGTCAACTAAACCTAGGTGTCCACCTCTAGCAGCGACATGGAGGGGTGTATCGCCTTTATGGTTTCTCTTGCTAAGCAAGCTCCGAAAATGGTGAACAATAAACCCCGTGAGATCCTCATTTCCAAAACTAGCTGCCACATGAAGGAATGTATTTTGTAGAGGGGTCAACTGATTCTCAATTGTTGGTAGAGGTGAGTCTTTTCCTTCAACAATTTTCTTTAGTGCACTAATGAAGCCATCAATATCACCTTTCTTTGCAGCTACGTATAATGCAAGGTCCATGGAATGTTGATCCACAACTTGTTGAGGATCTTGAGGTAATTTTTCAACTTTTTTAGCATCTAGCAATCTCTTCAATCTCTTATGTCTCCCTTCCCAGTGCTCTGACTGTCTTATATCTTCAATTTTAAGGTCTGGGGGATGTTTATGTAACTCCTGATTTACATTCACTGCATCACTTGCAATGGTAGCTTTTTTGAACTCATCTTGTAGGTAGTTTACCCCCTCAAGAAAACCTGTTGATGATGCAAAATCAAGTGGACTCTGTCCATCCTCGTTTTTGATATGGATTAGCACAGGCTTTTGTTCTGCTAGTTCTTGTAATAGTTCTGGCAATTGAAAATGGAAATGGAGATCAAATTAGATTAGAAACAATAGTAATAGAATACTAGCTAAAAAGAATAAGAGAAACAGTTCATTCTTACTATAAATACTAAATACTCCATTCGTTCCAAAATTAGAGATACATTTTTCTTTTAGTCCGTTTCAAACTTAGAGATTCATTTCTATTTTAGGATAGTACTTTCTACTATCACTTAAAGCATCACACCACCACTCGTAAACTATTAGGTAATAGCAGGGGTGTATTTGTATACATAACATTAACATTTATCCTTAAAAGTTTGTCGGTTTAGAAATATATCTTTAATTTAGGAATTGAGGAAGTATGCTATTATCTACAAGAACATTCTTTCAATTCCCATCCTTAGTTAAATTGCGGTAGGGTCTGCTACAATGGTCAATGAATGTTTTTAGTTTTTTAGTTGAACGATATTCAAGGATCACATATAGGCCAGCAAAGAGAAAATAATATAGTTGAGCAACAGCTAGAAGCTATGATGAGTTTACTCGGATACTAGACTCAGCAAGCAAAATGGATCTAGAATTCAGAAAAGAACTAATCGCAAATGGCAGTGTTTCTAAGAGCATGTGTATTGCATATTTGGCTTTATTATCCCTTTGTATGGTTTTGTATTTGTATGCTCAAGTATATAATTATATACTTCTTCTGTCCCATAAAAGATGACTTAAATACAAATTTTCACACAAAATAAGAAAATCGAAGTAGAGGAAATAGAATAAATAAGTTCTAATTTTACCAGGGCCGGTCCTGGGTTTTTTAGGGCCCAGGGCAAACTTTCTAAGTGTGCCCCTTTAAAGACATGAACAAATAGGCTCGCTGTTCAGCCTGAACTAATTGAGACCTACGCCTTGAGATTATAGGTCAAATTAGAAAGCCCACTTCGACTTGAGTCTTAAGGCTTCATTTGCTAGTCTTTTTATAAAGAAAACTTCTTGGGACTTTTATCTTGTAACCAATGTGGGACTCAAATATTTAGAAAATATAATGGGACTTGAGGATTGTTGTTATAGTGTGAACTAAATGTTCAACTCAAGTTTAATTCGATGTGGGACTTTGAGATTGAGACTTTGAAATATTCAAAATTTAGAGTCCCACATCGTTTACAATGCTTCTCTTCTCCTACCTTTATTTTATAAATAGAGGAGAGTAATTAATTTTGCAAGTAAAGCATGGAAGAGTCCCACATCGTCTACTATGTTTTTCTTCTCCTACCTTTCTTTTATAAATAGAAGAGAGTAAGATTGATTTTGTAAGTAAAACATGGAAAAGTCCCACATAATTCTTGATAAATTAAAACAAGATCCTCAAAATTATAATTGTAAAATACCCGCATATACATAAAAATAAATGAGTAAATTTAGTCAAATAGAAAGAAATTATTAATTATTAATATACTGAAGTAAGCAATGCACAGAAGCAGTAGCAGTATGGAAAGGAAGCATAGGCATAGATTCCGCAGCAAAAGCTCATCTCAACTGGTGACCTTAAATTGTAAGTTAAATCATTTTTATCAGATTTATTGAAGCATCATTACCATAAGAATCATTTATAGAATGAATATACATAATCAGACGTATATATGTGTGTTATCATATCGGAAAGGCCTACTGGAAATGTAGTTTGTTTCTAAGCATTCTGAGTGAACAAGGAACAACCCTCTAGCAAATGATCCAACCTACAAAAATAACTATGAAATAATAAGAGTGATAGCCTTAATTAGTGAAGCCCACATCGAGTTAAACTTGAATTGAACAATACACTTCACACTATAAGAGCAAGTCTCACCACATTTTTTTACTAAATGACAAAGTCCCACATTGGTTAGGTGATTAAAGGTCAAAGAAGTTTTCCTTATAAAAGGTAACAAACCAAGCTTTAATTGCATAAGACTAAGCCCAAGAACTATGCTCTTATCTTTATTATAATATCTTTTGTTTTTTACATTATTTATACAAACAAAATTTAACAAAAATAAAATAAAATTGTGCCCTCCTTAGCTTTGGGCCCTGGGCGGTTGCCCTGCTAGCCCTGGCCCAGGGCCGGCCCTGAATTTTACTCACAATGGACCCATGTTAGTACAAATATGATTTCTTTCTTTTTTCTAAAAGTAATGGATCCTACTTTAAGGGTAAAATAGTCTTTTTGTAATATTTCAACATCTTATACTTCAGACCTCTTCGTAGGACAGAGGGAGTAACTATTTAACCCACCTAATGCTGAAAATCAGATCTTACAGATAACAGTGCTGGAATGACAAATACTTGTACTCCCTCCCTTCCAAAATATAGATTCTGTTTACTTTTTAAAGTTAACTTAAGACATAATTCTTTTAGTTTTAATCAACATAATGATGATATTGTAAATTATTAAAAAGTATTATTCATTGTAATATTTATTGTTTCATAATTTTGATGAATTAACCATCTTAATTTTGAGTTTAAAAATGTATTAGGTTGACTTTTAAAAGTCAATAATGAGCTTATAATTTGGAACAGAGGTAGCATTAAGCTAGCATGAAAATCTCTATGAATGAAGAATCTGCAATCAGGTCATATATGAAAGAACTATACAGTACCGAGTATTGTGTAAGTTTACCTATGCTCCTTTCCTTTATGGCAGCATGAAGAAGAGACTTTCCCTTTGTAAGTTTTTCATCTAGAACATCCATGTATTTAGATCGTTCAGCAAGAAGATTCATATAACCAAATCTTCCACGCAACATAGTCTTGACATACTCGATTTTTCCAGCTTCAACAGCCATATACAATGGCGATTTTCCTTGCTTGTTTACATAATATGCTGCTTCTCTATTCTTAGTCATCAGGTACTCTGCAACATCTTTATGATCATTAATCAAGGCTTCGTGTAAAGCCGTGTTCCCCTCATCATTCACCAATACCCTTTCTTCCACCCTTTGCTTAATTAACGCTACCCGTTCTTCGTCTGTGAGAACTAAACAATCATCCCAATTAGAGTCCCTGTACAGTTCGTCATTTCGAAACATGAGCAGGATTTCAACCAAACCAAAATGTCCAGCCCTTGCTGCCAAATGTAGGGCCGAATCGCCTTTGCAGTTTTTCCAGACGATCAATTGGCCGAAATGGTGAGCAATGAAGCCGGTGAGCTCCTCGTGTCCATAGCTGGCTGCAACATGGAGGAATGTGTCTTGTTGTGGAGTCAACTGGCTGAAAATGGTGGGCAGAGGTGATTTTGTGTTTTTAGAGAATTTCTCCAAGATGGTAATGAAGATGTCAATGTCGCCGTTCTTTGCAGCTTCGTGTAATTCGAGGTCCATTGGTTGGTGGTTTGTTCCATTTGTTGTATGGAATTTGGAGGTATTGGGGTTTTCAGATCTTCTTCGAAGTGAGTTTTGAGGTGCTGTTGTTGTGTTAAGTTGCCCCAGTCTCTTGTGTCTTTCGTCCCAATGCTTTGAGGCTCTTATGTGTTCTATTTTTAGATCAATAATACCCATCACTCTCTGTTTCCTCGAGAGGGAAAAGGTGAGATATATATATATAGAGAGAGAGAGAGCGAGAGAGAGAGATGAACTTTTAATGGAAGAGCAATGCAATGAGGACAAGATGCTTGTATATGCGCGTAGTGCCGTGGTGTTTACCTTGACGTTCTACTTATATTTTCTCTCTTCGAGTAGGACGGCGTTTACTCCAATTTTCTTTGATCAGCAGAAGAAATAAATTTTATTAAAACTCGTAAGAATATATAAGCGGCGAATCCATCATATAACAATAGACTTTCAATAAGTTACAATGTAATCAAATATGTGAGTTAATATTTTATTTTTTTATTATTGCTTAATTAGTTGTAAATTCTCTCAAGAATCCATTCTGTTACGATTATTACGTTTTGAAAACTATTTATCTTTCTCACTTTTCTCTTTTTTCTTTAATCAAGAATTCTAGTTTCCGTCTTAGATATGGTGAGGGTTCTTTAAATTTTGGAGAGATTCTCCCCTACATCTTTTTACTTCTTTTTACTTTTACTCTTTATTGTCTAGAAATAATTTATTCTCTTTTCTTGTGAAGTTTGCTTTCTGTTATTGTGAGGCTTGTTTTATCTACAAGATTGATTTCTTGCTCTTTTTGTGAGAGAATTGCATTATCATCTTTTGTCAGATTTTGCTTTTTTCGTTTGGAAGATTATGTTTTTTTTTATTTTTGAGTATTTTTTTTAGTGTAGATTGATGAAGATAAATTATTTAGATTTGGACGCGACAATATCATGACGACTTGTTCTTATTTTAAAGAATTGCTCATATCTACATTTATTATTATTCTATTACCAAAAATAAGATTTGCATCTATTATTACAAGTTTGATAATCTGTGCGAGGCACGAACTAGTTTATATAACTCTTTTTTCACAAAATTTTGATAATTTTTTATTAACATAATACATATTTAACGTTGAAGATAATTTGTATCAGCATCATATGTACAATTGTTTAATGTATACATCAAAAGAAATAGATAAGCAAGTTGACATTAAAGTTTTATATGATTATGCCTTTTCTTTTGCTTTATTGTGAGAGATTCATTATTATTATTATTATTATTATTATTATTATATAATTTGTATTTGAAAATTAGGTGATGACTAACCCTTAAAATGACCAATCAAATTAATTTAAATAAGATCTTTAATTGTCTTGTTATGTATACAAGCTTGGAACACGTGCGAGGTACGGGCTAATGCAAGCATGTATATATATCAAATTATAATTATATTCGTTGAATTTGAACATCTATCTTTCTTATAAATTTTTTGTTTATCAAAATAATTCAATTGTAAGTTCCTCTTTTAGATTATTATTATTATTATTATATATATATATATATGACATTAATAGTTTTTACGACTTTTCTTTTACTTTATTATGAGATTCATGCATGTGTGTATGTATATCAAATTATAATTATATGCATTGAATTTGAACATGTATTATTATAATCATGTAATTTGTATTTAAAAATTATAAGTCAATATCCAAATTATCCTTGAAATGACCAACTAAATTAATTTGGATAAAATTTCCTCTTACTTGTTATATACTTGTTCCATAGAAGTATAGATTTTTGGAATATAACTTTTTTTTGAAAATTATTCTGTAATATCCATTAGTTATTGTTAGATTGGCCCTCTTCTTATATATGTTACTTTGTTTAAGGGTTACCATTTAAATTTTTTTATTATAATTTTTTACATCCTTTGTAATCTACAGTTTTAATATATTGCACTCCTTTATAATGTTTGAAAAAAAAAGGAGAAGATTATTCTGTATTACATGGTTGGCAAACAGCAAATAAAATAAAACGAGACACAAATAAGGGGGGGTGGCGCGGGGGGCGTAGAATTGATAAAGGGAATACCGCGGGGGGTGGCGCGGGGGGCGTAGAATTGATAAAGGGAATACCGCGTGTTGCTGATATGTGGAGTACAATAGACTTCTCCCAACCGAAAATTGCGCCAATTCTCTGGTGGTAGGAGTTTCGCCAGAAGCAACTAACGAGGTCGTTGACCTTCCATACAGTTGACTTCATATTATTAAAATTATTGTTCTTCCAACTTTCATATTTTGATATGTATTTTTTTTTCTAAGACGTGTAACTATTATTTCATTGTAGTGCTATATTAAACAAATAAAATTTAATATTTACAAATTATGTACACCAGACTCTTTTTATAGAACCAATAACGTATTAATTTTGACTTTATAAAATTAATTTAAGATATTTTTAATTTAAAGTTAATGTAATTCATTCAAATTTTGAAAATAATAAAGTTTGTAATTTAGTATTTATTCTCTTCGTTCTAAATTTTAAGATCACTTTTGATTTTATGAGGCTAATTTGACATATTTTTAAATTTAAAATTATATAAATTTATTTAACCTTAACCGCACAATTATAAATATTATAAACTATCTATAAAATGTTACAATCATCAACAAGATTTATTATTTTAAGAATTCAAATGAATTATATGAATTTTAAACAAAAAATTGATCACATATTTTGAAGCGAATGCAGTAGAATTTTTAAATAGTTTATAATATTTATAATTGTATAGACTAAGAGAGTGTTTGATAACACTTATCAACCAATTGATACCACTTTTAAATTTGAAAATTTATCAATTTATCTTTAGAAAATCAAAATTATACACATTTTTTGAAATGAAGAGAACATATGGTTTCAAATTATTGAGCAGCGTAGTTTTTGAATTGATAAAGGGGATACCGCGTGTTGCTGATATGTGGAGCACAATGGACTTCTCCTAACCGAAAATTGCGCCAATTCTCTAGTGCTAGAAGCTTCGCCTGAAGCAACTAACGAGTTCGTTGACCTTCCTTACAGTTGACTTCATATTATTAAAATTATTGTTCTTCCAACTTCCATATTTTGATATGTATATTCTTTTTGTTCTGCAAAAAAGAATATTATTTATAAACATATACAAATCATTTGATAAAAACTAGTGATAGCATGACTGATAATTTGCTGCTCACTCATGACTGATAATTTCTGACTTTGCATTCCAAACACCATTTCAAGCTCAGATCCTTTTCATACACGAAAAACACAAAAACGTATAAAAAAGAATATAAAATACACGAGAACTCGCAATTTCATCAAGTTAAAAATACTCAATTCGTAGGTATAAAACTCACTCATCAACTTAGTTTTCTGCAAGAAAATTTATATTCATTTGTGACTTAATTCTATCTATGTGCTAAATTCAGAACTGTGATTTTGTTAAATCTTTGAAGGGGATTTTCAAAAGTATCATTCTGCTGTGCATAGTTAAATTAATCTGATTAATTTATAAATCGGTAATACTTCTTTAAAAGAAAAGTTTTTTTTGAATGATCTATTTAATTAACCCCCCTTCTAGATCTCTTAGTGCCTTTGGAAAATAACAAGTGGAATCAGAGCAGGTTCTCGTAATCAAAGCTTAAATTGTTTAAGTAGATCAATGGCACAAAATAAATCAGTTCTAAGCTTGGTGGTAGAAACAAGTCACCCCTATGTAATAAAGATAAATTTTCTAACTAGAAAGTGGGAATACATGCTTACATGGACGCTCTTGATAAGAAGCTGTTTGATGCTGTTCTAAATGGCCCATATGTTCCCACGAAGCTCGCTCCAACAACAAAAGATCCAAACAAAGGTGTAGTCAAGCAAAGGGCCGAATGGACTGATATGGAGAAGAAGCTCGTACAGCTCGATAAAAGAGTCAAGAACATTCTGTTCGTGACTTTAGAGGACGAGCTGTTTAAGAACGTGGTCAACTGCAAAACGGCAAAGGAAGTATGGGAAGCTCTCTTGGTAATGCACGAGGGAACTGAAGAAGTTAGGGGAAACAAGCAATCCCTATTGAGTCAACAATATAAAATGTTCTCCTATATCCCTGGGGAGAACATAACAACAACTTATGAGAGGTTTAACGTGCTGCTTAACACCCTCAGAGAATTTGGAAAGGTCTATCCCAACAAAGACCTTAATATTAAATTTATGAGAGCTTTGTCAAGCAAGTGAGATGAAAACTACTGCAATAAGAGAATCAAAGAATCTGCATGAGATGATTATGCAGAAGCTCTACGGTAATCTCCTTACCTACGAGCTCAAGCTAAACCAAAGGGCAGAGACTACTTCAGAATCCAAGAGGAAAGAGAAAGGAGCCGCCCTTAAAGCATTAGAGGCAGCTTTCAAAGCCCCTATTGAAAATGATTCAGATGATGATGAAGACAATGAAGACATTGCTCTGCTCGCCAGAAGATTAAGCAAATTCATGCGGAAAGACAGAAGCACTAAGCCCAGGAGATACAACAACAACAACAATCGTGATCACTCAATTGACTTGTGCTATAATTGTAAAAGTTAGGTCATTATATCGTTGAGTGCAATAAGCCCCTGAGAGAGGAGCTGAAGAAAGACAAGAAGAAAAAGAAGTCGGCCCCAAAGAAAGAATTCAAGGGCTACATGAAGTTTCAGAAGAAGGATAAAGGCTTGTCGTAAAGGGTTCATGGAGTGATTCTAAGAATAATTCGAGCTCAAAATCCAGCGAAGACGAAGGACCCAAGATGGCCAACTTGTGTCTTATAGTCATAGAAGCTGACAACACCTGATACAATCCTGACCAGGCTCGCATCAAGCGTCAACGACTCAACTCGAGTTCCAAGGGTTCAACAAATGTTCTTAAGTAATTGGGCTAGAATCTATTCGAGAATTTTCAAATTAGAGCTCAATTCAAGCAAACCACGAGTAGAGGATCCATTGTATGATTTGGAATTTCTAAGTACAACATATTTAGTAAGACCAAATCATGGAAAGCCGAGTCATCAAATAAGTGCTCGTTTATATCGTTTAATTCTTGACAAAGCTACATTTCAATTCATGGAGTGATTAGTGATCACGCGGCATTGTGGTTGTCCAAGCATGACGAAGAGTTTATGGATTATCACGCGACAACGCAAAGTGGCGATGCATGGAACAAAGGAAGAGGATTCGAGCTACATGATGAGGCGTTCGAGGTATTCGTTATGGGAGATATTTCTAAGTTCATTATTTTGGTCCGAGCAAAGGTTCAAGTTTGGTAGAAAGATCAAAAGGACGGAACAGACATTCCAGGGCTTAAAGACCGACGTCACAGAGCCGAGATTGGCCTTCAAAGTGGCGCCGTAGCGCCCGGGATTTAGGCGACTTTCTGATAATGAGTGTCGTAGCGCCTATTTTGTACTGCACATCGGTGCTGCAGCACCGAGACCAGGGCACAGATTTTGAGGACGCGTCTTTAACACGTTTTTACTAGAATTTTAGAAATTTTCATATCTTTTCAATTCTAATGTGATTAGGAAGTTTGTTAAGTAGGATTTTGATTCCAATTTGGTTACTATTTAGTAGTTCAATTCCTTATAGGAATTAGGGTTTTCTTTTAGTAGTATAAATATCAGTTTTGGTTGTAATTCCAAAAACAATTCAGATTTTATTCAATACAATTATTTTGTGGGGTTTTCTCATCTTTTGGTTCTTTGAGAATTTCTAAGCTAATTTCTTAGTTTTTCTTTGAGATTCAACTTTGACTTATTATAAAACAAATTCATAGTTGTGTGTGGCGTCCACTACCGCATCAATCGTCGATTGTACTAAGATAACCGCTTACATATAAGCGAGGGGTCAAGGTGTCGTTGGTGTCCATTCAACGCGTTCGCATTGCTTGATCGATTGTACCAAGGTTCTTGTCTCTTTATAGACGTTGAGTTGCGGTGTCGAGAGAGTTCCACCCAAATAGCTTGCTAGAAACGATCCGAGCGACGACCACCTTACGCAAGCGTGCCGTGGAGTCTATCATTTGGTATCAAAGCTACGTTTTCTAGCTAGTTACTTATTTTTATTTTCGTATTTGAATATATATTAAAAAAAATCGTGAGTTAAAAAAAGGAGAAATATTATTTGTTTTAATTGCTTGGTTTTTGTGAGTTTCAAGGATATTGAGAATTTATTCAAAAAGGGTATAATTGGCGATCGTGAAATCTTGTTGGTAATCATAAGTCATATCTTGCTATATTTTGTTTTGTGATAAGTTATTTTTGAATTGAATAGTAAACTGTGATTGTGTTTGGTGAATTCAAAAAGAACATATTAGAGAGAATAGCATAGAGGTAAAAGGTAAGAGTAATGAGATCACTTGAGGGTAAAAGCCTATTAAGTGATATACGAGCGTAAAATTGAGTGAAACATTGTTTGAGCAAAACACGTAAGGGAGTGTGTGAAGAAATTTTTTATCTACTAACCCTTGTTTTGCAGTAAACATGTTTGGTTATGAATTTGAACGTCGAGGGAATTCTTTTTAAGGCAGAAGTGATCCTGATGCATATTTGAGATGGGAGAAATGGAAGGAGAGGGAGTTTGACTATCATGACTATTCGAGCGGAGGAAGTTCAAACTTGCGATTCTAGATTTTTTTGATTATGCAGCTATGTGGTGGGATCAATTTGTGATTAGCAGAAGGAGATGTGAAGAGCGTCTGATCGAGACGTGGGAAGAGTTGACAACCGTAATGAGGAAGCGGTTTGTGCCATTACAGCTGAATAGGAAGAAGGAATATGCAGCTCCAAGAAGTGTAAATTAATCTTCAAGGCGATCAACTTGGGATGATGAAAAGAAGGTTCAAAGGCATGAAGAGTTGCATCGGAGACAGCCAGGAAACACTCCTAAGGTGTATAGAGAACAAGTATTTTCAAAGGAGCTAAAAGAGGACATCATTAAGCCGTTTTGTGAGATGATGGAGGATTGTTGGATGCAGCTACAAAATACTCTTACGGCGCATAATGATCAAGATCAGCCGAGGGAGGTGGAAGTCGAAGAAGAACATGCAGTCCAAAAGGAACCGTTGGATTCCAGTGTGTATCATGAAGTCCTTAAGGAAATAATAAATTTACAAAAAGAAAGTGATCGACAAAAAAAATTGATCAAGAGATTGAGAGTGAAAAAAAAGATTGAAAAGAGTGAGGAAGAAAATGAAAGAGAGATTAAGGAAAATGAGAATAAAAATAAAAGAGAGATTGAAAAGAATGAGAGTGAAAATAAACGAGAGAAAGAAACAGTTGAGAGGAAAAGTGAGCAATAAGTATATAGAGAAATAAGTGACTATGAAAAAGAGAGTGAGTGTGAGATAGTTTTGAATACTAACCAGATTAACTCTGTTTTGTCTAGTTATGTTTTGTCTCTTATACAGGTGAGTGACTACACACCCGGTGCTATCATTCCATACCGATAAATCTATAGCGTTCCCGAGGAAAAGAAATATTCACAAAGGCGGGTTGAAAAGTTGATGGAGCCCCTCTTCATCAAAGCAGGTATCGTGGAAGAAAGCATGAGTTCGTGTGCCATTAATGAGATTATAGAACCTAAGAAGGATTGGACGTCGAGTATGTTTGTTGATTTTTAATTGGTAAACAAGTATCGATATTCTTTTCTTTACTTTGATAATATGTTTGATAAATTGCATAGTACTTGTGTTTTATCCACATTTGAAGATGACCATGTGATGACAATGCCTAATCAAATTAGCATGAGAAAATGTGATGGATGAAAAGTTGTGTTAACATGTGAATTGTATAGTTGGTTAGTTATTTCGGTTAGATTAACTAATGCATCTAGTGTTTTCATGAATTTATCAAAACATGTTTTGCATGCTTCCATTGATAAATTTGTTGTTAGCTATTTTGATGGTAGAATCGTCTTTATCATAAACTATGGAGGATATTTAATTTTTGTTGAGTTAGTTTATGAGCATGTGATGTATTCTCGTTTTTAATATTCTTATCTTCATAGAATTCATTCTAGTGTTTCTTGTCCGTATTCTTGTTTTCATATTGATCGATCTTTACATAATTTGTCGATAGTTGACAATGGTAGTGATCATGTCTTTCCATTCGAGCAATTTTCATTACTTGACTTGCTATCATTTGGTATTGATTTGCAAAGTGTTTATTATCAGATTGGAGTGAGATATGGTTTGCATGCGTGTTTAGTTAAGTCATTCGGATTAGCTAATGCATTAAATATTTTCCTATTAAATCATATTTTGCGATCTTTCATGGAGAAATTCATTATTATCTGTTTTGATGATATTCCGATTTATACCAATAGGAGTGAGCAAAAATCGGATAAAACCGAATTACCGAACAGAACCGAATTTTTTTAACCGAATTATTTCGGTTATTCGGTTTTTTTTTCTAAATTCGGTTATATCCGATTTCTTATTCAGTATTCGGTTTCGGGTCCGGTTGTTAAAATCAACCTATTCGGTTATCCGAATAACCGAACCTGTTCATTAAAAAAAAAATTATACTTGTGTCTTGTAGTATTAGTGTATGTCAGTGCCCCTAATTCCCATTTTCCAATTCCCAATTTTCAATTCCTAATTCTTCTCATCTCTCATCTCAGATCTCACAAGTCACCGCCTCTAATCCTCGTCTTACTCTCATCTTTGATCTCCGTCTCGCCGACCACCGTCGTACTCTCTTCTCATATCTCATAGCCTCTCTGCCTCTCTCCATCTCAGTCTCCTACCTCCGCCTCTCACCGTCTCACGCTCTCTGGTATTGATTTTTAATAAGCTTTGTCTGCTGAGAAAGACCATAGTTTCAGTTGGCCCAATCAACTCATAATACATAATACTAGTCTCTCTCTCTCTCTCAATTTCCTCCCTTTATATATGTGTTCTTCCATTACCTCGTCAAGCTTGTGCTCAAAGAAGAGAGAAACAAAATAATAATGAAACCCACTTCAATTCCTCTTTGATTTGATGTATCCACAGATCTAACTCTTTCACTATCAAATCTTCATCTACTTTCAGTCATAAAGGTTAGTTCTTTAACCTTTTTTTTTCTATAATGGGTATACGATGTGCAGTGGCCAGTGTGTGTGTTGTTTTTGTTGAAAAAATTAGAGTTGATTTCTTTTGTGAGCTGGGAGTTCTTGGAATTTGGAGAAGTTGGGAATTGGGATATGTTGTATTAGTTGGACTTTCTGGATTTGAAATGGCTACCCAAACACTTGTCTGAGAACAAATTGAATTTGACTACTTTATTTTTCAAAAGATTCCAATTTTCTGTGTTATATATATAGATAACACCGAATGTGATATTTAGCTACTCATAACTTTTTGGTAAAACTCTACATATGGAACTTTGGAACTTCATTTCGGTTATTAACCGAAATAACTAAATAGTAAAATCGGTAATTCGGTTTTCGGTAATTCGGTTATTTCTTAATTTGGTTAATTTTTCGGATAGTAAAAATTGGTAGATTTCGGTATTCGGTTATAACCGAATAGCTTATTCGGTTCGATTATAACCGAATGATCAGTCCTATATACCAATGCTTGGGAAAATTCTTTAGCATGTGATGAGTTTAATTGTGATTATCGTAATTATGCCATTGATTTTTCATTGTAATGCCCGTGAATTTTGAACGTCCTTATTAATTAAATCGAATTTAATTCAATGAGTTAACGTTGTGTTCTATTTAAATCAGCTTGGGTTAATTGGTGGGAGATGTATAAGATGTGTCTATACTCGTGTTGGCAGGTATGATATAACTATGGTTAAGAGATAACCATAGGTGAGTCAAGTGTAGGAATTGGTGGGTAATGACTAAAATGGCCAAGAGTGGTTAATAACCAAGGTAATTATGTAAGGGCAATAACCATTGTATATCCAAGTGGTTAATAACCAATGAAATGATGGCGGGATAATAACCATTGTGTTTAACCAATGTAATGATGGCAAGATAATAACCAATGTCTAATAACCAATGAAGAATGGGTAATAACTAATGGATAATTAAGATTTTGCGAAAAGACTATTTTAACCTTGAAAGAGGTTGGGAAAGGAGTAAAATACCCTTGAGGAAGTTGCTAGGAAACTTCCTACTATTGATGAATTGACCAAATTGCCCTTGCCTAGTCATGGTTAATGACTATTTTGCCCACGGTCTCTACTTTCCTATAAATAGGACCCCTCACCAATGATAGTGAGGTTGGTTCATTATTCACCAAGTATAGAGAGAGTGTTAGAGAGAGAGTTTAAAGAAAAAGCAAGAACAAATCTTGTGGGAGAAAGAAGAAGGTCTTGATTGTTTAGGCCATCCCCATTCACAACCTATTTTGGGAAGGAAAAGAAGAAGAAGAAATCAAAAAGGTATAACTCCAAACTTTAAGCTATTTTAATGTGTTTGGACATAGATCCTTGAAGTTTTATATTCTTGATGGCTAGAACCTTATGATAAGGTTAGATCTTGAATGTATAATGTTTTTCTTGTTCATATGTGTGAGTTTATGTTGGAAAAATTTAGAAGAAAGGAAGTAAAGGAGATTTCCGGAAATTTTGTTTGAAAAAGGTTGTTATATGCTTGTCATTTTGAAATCTATAAAGGGATCTTGTGATTTTCTTTCTTGATATGCTAGATCCATAGGTTAGGGACAAAATCCCTTTTGAATCACTCAAATATGTTGAAAAATGAGCAAACCATGAATTTATTACCAAAGCATGCCAACTGTTGAACAACCTTGCTGACCCCTGACTTTGAGCCTGTTTTCTGAGACCTAGACATAACCAAATTTGATGTTTGATAAATGAAAAGTGTAGTTCAGGAAGATACGAATCCAACAAAATCGACGGATCGTAAATCGAAGTTGTAGATTTCGTTTTATGAAGGTTTTGGTGAAAGACCCCAAATCTGGAAATCAAGAACGAAAATTAGAAAAAAAAATTAACTATGTGTTATTTAATTATGTTTAAATAATAAATAAAGTTAAGTAATTGATTAATTATTATTAAATAATGATTAAGGATAATTAAGAATTGTAAATTAATTATTTATGATTTGATTAACTTTAAAATATAAATAAACCTAATTAGTTATTATTTATTATTAAATAATAACTAAAGATAATCAGTACTCACTTATTAGTTATTTATTATTTGATTAACATTAAATAATAAATAAACCTAATTAGTTATTATTAAATAATAACTAAAGATAATTATTACTCACTAATTAATTATTTATTATTTGATTAACTTTAAATAATAAATAAACCTAATTAGTTATCATTTATTAAATAATAACTAAAGATAATTCTTATTCACTAAGTAATTATTTATTACTTGATTAACCTTAAATAATAAATAAATCTAATTAGTTATTATTTATTAATAACTAAAGATAATTCATATTTACTAATTAATTATTTATTATTTGATTAACTTTAAATAATAAATAAATCTAATTAGTTATTATTTATTATTAAATAATAACTAAAGATAATTATTACTCACTAATTAATTATTTATTATTTGATTAACTTTAAATAATAAATAAACCTAATTAGTTATTATTTATTATTAAATAATAACTAAAGATAATTATTACTCACTAATTAATTATTTATTATTTGATTAACTTTAAATAATGAATAAACCTAACTAATTATTATTTAAATCTTAAATAATAATTAGAGACAATTAAAATTTATAATTCGATTATTAATAATTAAATAATAAGTAACTGTAATTAGTTATTAATTACTATTAATAATAACCAAAGATAATTAATTAATTACTATTTAATAGTAATTAAATGAAGATAGAGTTAATAAAATAGAGAGAGTTTAATAACCCATTAATTAAACAATCATAACAAATTGTTTAAGGGTTTAATAAATGAATATTACTTAAGAAAGAGTAATGTTAATTAATTTAACAATTATAATAAATTGCTTAAAGGTTAATAAGTGATTATCACTTAAGGGAAACATGGTTAATTAATTAAACCATCAACCTAGAGATCCATTAAGTGTCTTATAGGATTTACGATAGTTTATGTGTGCTATGTGATTTGCTTAATTGTTAAATAAATAGCATAAGTAAGCGTATCGATATACAACTACGCAGTACTAATTGATAGCTCAACATTATCAATGTTAGGTTCTTCAAGGCCAATTAGTTAAAGCTAGAATTATTTGTAGCTGAGCAAACAGGCAAGTTCCTAACCCTAAACTTCTTACATTATTGCAAGTTCCCTAACTCAAACTCGAGTTATTATTTTCGAAGCATGTTAGTGAATAATTATTGTTGATTATTCACATCTATATTGATTATTGAGATTCGCACCTGGTGCAATTGAATTCCTATCCTATTATGATTGAACTGTAAATTTAATTAAAGTTCTTTCAAGCATGAATTGTTTATGAGATAGATCTATGCTATTTGTATCAGCTAGATCCAGCATGTCTAAATTGGTTAAGACAATGGTATTTTAAAAGCTGTTCTTATTAAATTGCTATCGTAAGAACTCTTGGCTGAGAAAAGGATAAACTTGTTTAAGGCATGATATCAATGCTGGTTATTAAGTGTTTATGCATAAATCACGGGGTATGAGAGGCTGATCCCCTCGATTACCAAAACTTTTAAGAGGTCCAGTTTAAATGCTGAGAACCTTGGAAAACGTCCTTGGTTATTTCAAACCACTCAGTAATTGTCATTCAATTATTCGAATATTCAACTGTTGTTTATTAATTCAATGCTCCTCCACACTCTTATACTGTTGTTGAACATTGAAAGCGAAATTTCCTTCTATCATGATACATCTCTTTGTGTATATACTTGCTAAGTAAATTAGTTGCTTATCCTTGCTATATCATGATCTTTATTTCAGCTAAGGCAGAAACGTCTAGGGGAGACAAAGGAAAAGGGAAGGTGCAAGAGTAGATGCCCGTTAGTGCCTATGTACTAGCTATTTCTGAATGTTGTTTGATTAAGTGAACCTTTATTTGTATTAAGAGTACGTTTTATGTTAAGGTTAAATAACCTTGGGACCAGAATTGTAAGACTTTATTTCCATTCGATAAACAATGTATGTTTATTATTCTGCATTTAGTTAGATAGTATGTTTGTCGTCGAATTATCGTGAGCACCGAATTCGAGGTTTGGAAACCTGGATTTGGGGGCGTCACAGGTTGGTATCAAAGCTATAGGTTATAAACATTAGGAATGAGAAACCTAGGTTATGACCTTGATAGGAAACTCATATAGAGTATGTAGGTGATGAGTTGAGAAGATTCATCGAGTTCTAGTTGTACCGAATAAAATATCATTTCATTTTATCAATGAATATATTTTATTGAGGTACTGACATGGATTCATTGTGTGGTGTTTGTAGGATGTCGAACGAGAGTCAAGATAGCTGTGCAGTGACCCAAGAGCCCATAGAGCCTGATGTGATAGGAGATTTGCTGGCAAGGAACGCCGAGCTAGAGGTAAAGGCTGAACAATTAGAGGCGCAGAACCACATCCACCAGATTTCTGAACAGCAGTACCAGGACGCTGCTTACCAGGCCCAGGCTGAGTTAGCCGAGTTGCGAGGGAGGCTGCTGCTAAGGGAGCTGCAGTTAGGACAATTGAAGGATGAGGTAAAGGCTAAGGATGCGAAGATAGTTGAATTGGAGCGAGCCTTAGACATCGTCTGGATGCAGTTCGACGCCAGATGGATGGATCTGTCCTCTAGTAGCAAGGGCAAGCGTTGAGTTGTATTCACCTTGTGTCCCTTAGAGGATAGTAAAAGTAGGTGGTTATGCCTTGAGCAGTGTTATTGGTACTATGATTTGAATTACTAGAAATTGTATTAACCTCAGCAAGGTGCGAGGTAGTTCGTAGGTAGGATGTACTTCCCAACTATGTAGGTAGGAAAGAATGGTTTAAGTGAATCCCACCTTTTGTTATATTAAATGGGATGGTAGCAATTATGACAATATGCCTGTGATAAACGTGTAAGACGCTTAAGTCGGTATATGAATATAGATGCATTATTATGGTATGTGCTTGAGAATTTTACTTGATATACCATTTATGCAATGATTATGTTAATTTAGTGAGACTGAATCGGTATCTTAGTAACTTAAATCACTAATCGGGAAAGCAGAATTTCCGAGGTTGGGTAATCTAAAACTCCCACACAAGAGTCATGTGATTATTATATACATGCTGAATACTTATGTTTTAAGAAAGCCCGAGTAACGTGTTAGGGTTTGCTTAAACAGATAATGCCGCCCAGACGAATCCTACGAAATCATGGGATCGAAGAGTCAGTTAACAATGTAGAGGAAACTCCACCAAACCCAATGCAAGATTTTGTGAACATGATGGCAGAAGCCTTGCGAAATCAAACCACTACTACAGGAAACCAGACAGGCAACCACTTAGCCAATTTTAAAGACTTTAAGGCAGTAGGGCCTCTGGAATTTAGAGGAACAACGAACCCGATAGAGGCCCAGTCATGGATAAAGGAGATTGAAAAGGCCTTTGTCATTGCTAGAGTCGCTGAGGAGCAGAAGACAGTTTTTGCTACTTACTTAATGAAAGGTGAGGCTAACTTCTGGTGGGAAGCCAATCAGAACAAAGCTGGAACTGGAGTCGTGGCGTGGGAAGCTTTCAAGACGTTGTTTTTCGAGAATTACTTTCCCGAGAGTACGCAGGCGAAAATGGAAATCAAGTTTTTGGAATTGAAACAAGAAAATTTGTCAGTGTCGGAGTACGCTGCAAAATTCAATGAATTGGCTAGATTCGCCCCACATCAGGTGGATACTGAGGTGAGGAAGGCCAGGAGATTCGAGAATGGATTAAAGTCGTGGATCTACAGCAAGGTAGCGGTTTTGCAAATTACATCGTTCTCAACCTTGTTGGAGAAAGCTCTCATTGCTGAAGGTGGGAGTGAAGCGGTTTCGAAATATAATCGGGAAAGGAACAAGAAGAAGGTAGAAGGAGGAAATGTAAACGTTAGCAGTGGTGGCAGCAACAGCAGGAAGCGTCCATGGAGCAGTGGGGGTAGCAATTCTGAAATGCAGAAAGGGAACACGCAGTAGAAAAGGCCGGTATGTGGGAATTGCGGAAAGGGTCACTCGGGAGAGTGTATGAAGGGGAAAATGGTCTGTTATACCTGTGGACAGGAAGGGCATATCTCGCCCAATTGTTCTAAGGCGAAGAAAGGAGGTTGCTTCAATTGTGGAGAGATAGGACATCGAAGCAAGGACTGTCCAAGGAAGAAAAACATGGATGGCGGAAGCGACAATAGGGGCAACAACTCGAGGGCAACCAGTGGAGGACCAGCCCAGCCAAATAAGCCAACAGCAAGAACCTTCAACATGACAGTACAAGATGCTGTGGCATCCAGAGAGGTGGTGTCAGGTATTATTCCAATCAACAACATAGATGCCTATGTGCTATTTGATTCGGGTGCTTCATGTTCTTTTGTTTCTGATGAATTTGCTCAAAGATTTAAATTGCCTAGTGAACTGTTAGAACACCCGATGAATGTAGAAGTAGCGAACAAAGAGATTATCCCCGTAAACTACATTTATAAGAATTGTTGTGCGGATGTGAGAGGGTTTAAGCTTAACGTGGACTTGTTGCCGATTCGTCTTGGAGAATTCGATGTAATCCTGGGGATGGATTGGTTAGCGAGCCACGGGGCGGTCATTGACTGTAAGAAAAAGTGCATACACCTGCAGACTCCGGGTAAGTCGAAGGTGGTGTTCTATGGTAGTAAATCGCCGAGACAATCTTGTTGTCTGACGATGATGCAAGCGAAGAGATTGCTTAAGAAGGGTTGTATAGGTTATTTGGCTCACGTGGTAGATACTCGACGGGTCGAGGGGGAACTGAGTCAGATACCCGTTGTAAGGGAATTCGTTGATGTCTTCCCAGATGAACTTCCGGGACTGCCACCGGATAGGGAGATAGAATTTGCAATCGACTTGGTACCTGGAACGGCACCGATATCTAAGGCGCCTTACCGAATGGCACCAGTAGAGATGAAAGAACTGATGGTTCAACTGCAGGAACTGTTAGACAGGGGTTATATCAGACCGAGCGTGTCACCATGGGGAGCGCCAGTTCTGTTCGTAAAGAAGAAGGATGGCTCGATGAGGCTTTGTATCGACTACCGTGAGTTGAACAAAGTTACGATTAAGAATAGGTATCCGCTGCCCAGGATAGACGATCTGTTTGATCAACTCAAGGGAGCGAAATACTTTTCAAAGATCGATTTAAGGACGGGCTATCATCAACTAAGGGTGAGACGGGAGGATATCCCGAAGACGGCATTCAGGACTCGTTATGGACATTTCGAGTTTCTGGTTATGTCATTTGGCCTGACAAATGCACCAGCGGCATTCATGGATATGATGAACAGAGTGTTCAAGCAGTATTTGGACAAGTTTGTGGTAGTATTCATCGATGATATCTTGGTGTATTCAGTGTCAGAGGAAGAACATGCTGAACATCTAAGGATTGCCTTGGAGGCATTAAGAAGGGAGAAGCTATACGCGAAGTTTTCAAAGTGTGAATTTTGGTTGCAGAGGGTGCAGTTTCTTGGACACGTCATTGACAGTAATGGTGTTTCGGTAGACCCAGCAAAGGTGGAAGCCATTATCAACTGGGAGCAGCCGAAGACACCAACGGAGATCAGAAGTTTCCTAGGGTTAGCGGGATACTATCGGAGATTCATCCAGGATTTTTCGAAGATAGCATCACCGTTGACCAATCTGACTAGAAAGACGGTAAAGTTCATCTAGACAGAGAAGTGCGAGGAGAGTTTCTTGGAGTTGAAGAAGAGACTTAGCCAAGTACCAGTGTTGGCATTACCAGACGACACTGGAGGTTTTGTAGTATACAGTGATGCGTCACACAAGGGCCTTGGTTGTGTACTAATGCAGCACGGCAGGGTCATTGCGTACGCTTCACGCCAGCTGAAGGACTATGAGAAGGGATACCCGACTCATGATCTGGAATTAGCAGCAGTAGTGTTCGCCTTGAAGATTTGGAGGCACTACCTATATGGAGAGAAGTGCGAGATATATACAGATCACAAAAGTCTGAAATATATCTTCACTCAGAAGGAGCTGAATATGAGGCAGCGCCGATGGTTAGAATTAATCAAGGATTACGATTGTGAGATTCTGTACCATCCGGGCAAAGCAAATGTAGTGGCAGATGCCCTGAGTAGGAAAGGCAGAGAGAAGTTGATGAGGCTTACAACTCAGGCAGAGCTGATAAAGGACTTTGGACGCCTGGAACTGGAGGTTAAGTATCCAATGGAGACGGACGAAAAATTGTTCACCGTGACAGTGGGTCCGACTCTACTGGATAAGATAAAGGAGGCTCAAGAATTTGATGAAGAATGCATTGGCATTAAGAAGCAACTATCGGAAGGAAAAACGTTGAAGTTCAAGGTTGACAGCACGGGTCTGCTGAGATTCGAGGGAAGGATCTGGATACCCTATGTACCAGACTTAAGGGAAGAAATATTGCAAGAGGCCCATAATACGAGATTTTCGGTACATCCGAGTAGCACCAAGATGTATCAAGATCTTCGTCAACATTATTGGTGGCCGCATTTGAAAGGGGAAGTTGTGGAATTCGTCAGCCGGTGTTTAACTTGTCAGAGGGTCAAGGCAGAGCACCAACGGCCGAGCGGATTGTTGCAGCCCTTAGAGATTCCCGAGTGGAAGTGGGAGCACATCACTATGGATTTTGTGGTAGGACTCTCGACAACACAAAAGGGTCTAGACGCCATCTGGGTGATCGTAGATCGGTTGACCAAGTCTGCCCATTTTCTACCAATCAAGATCAGGTACAAATTGGAACAGTTGGCGAAACTCTACGTGAAGGAGATAGTATCGCGACATGGAGTACCAGTGTCTATTGTATCTGACAGAGATCCGCGCTTCACGTCAAATTTTTGGAGAAGTCTACAGGAAAGAATGGGAACACAATTGAGAATGAGTACGGCGTATCATCCTCAGACCGATGGTCAGAGCGAGCGAACAATTCAGACCCTGGAGGACATGCTCCGGGCAGTTGTGATGGACTTAGGTGGCAGCTGGGACGATCATTTGCCCTTGGTAGAGTTCGCTTACAACAATAGTTATCACGCTAGCATCGGTATGCCACCGTACGAAGCGTTATATGGAAGAAAGTGTCGAACGCCGTTGTGTTGGGATGAAGTTGGTGAACGGAGATTGTTGGGACCAGAATTGGTACAACAAACCGTGGAAATCATTAAAGTAATAAGACAGCGGTTAGTAGCAGCCCAGGATCGTCAGAAAAAGTATGCCGACTTACATCGTCAGAAGCGGGACTTTGAAGTTGGTAGCTTTGTGTTCTTGAAGGTATCTCCCTGGAAAGGGAAGATCCGTTTTGGGAAGAAGGGTAAATTGAGCCCTAGGTTTATAGGACCTTTTGAAATATTAAGGAGAATAGGCGAAGTGGCGTACGAAGTAGCATTACCTCCTGAACTTGAGCACATTCACAACGTGTTTCATGTATCAGTGTTGCGTCCGTATAAGCCAGATTACAAGCATGTCATTTCTTATGAGCCAATTCAAGTCGAAAAGGACTTATCGTACGAGGAGGTTCCTATCCAGATTCTCGATAGGAAGGAACAGAAGCTGAGAAACAAGACCATACATTCCGTCAAAGTTCTTTGGAGGAATCACGCAGTCGAAGAAGCTACGTGGGAACTCGAAGAGAAAATGAAGGCGAATTATCCGTTCTTATTTGAGTAACCCTATTTTTGCAATTCCGAGGACGGAATTTTTATAAGGGGAGAGGGATGTAATGCCCGTGAATTTTGAACATCCTTATTAATTAAATCGAATTTAATTCAATGAGTTAACGTTGTGTTCTATTTAAATCAGCTTGGGTTAATTGGTGGGAGATGTATAAGATGTGTCTATACTCGTGTTGGCAGGTATGATATAACTATGGTTAAGAGATAACCATAGGTGAGTCAAGTGTAGGAATTGGTGGGTAATGACTAAAATGGCCAAGAGTGGTTAATAACCAAGGTAATTATGTAAGGGCAATAACCATTGTATATCCAAGTGGTTAATAACCAATGAAATGATGGCGGGATAATAACCATTGTGTTTAACCAATGTAATGATGGCAAGATAATAACCAATGTCTAATAACCAATGAAGAATGGGTAATAACTAATGGATAATTAAGATTTTGCGAAAAGACTATTTTACCCTTGAAAGAGGTTGGGAAAGGAGTAAAATACCCTTGAGGAAGTTGCTAGGAAACTTCCTACTATTGATGAATTGACCAAATTGCCCTTGCCTAGTCATGGTTAATGACTATTTTGCCCACGGTCTCTACTTTCCTATAAATAGGACCCCTCACCAATGATGGTGAGGTTGGTTCATTATTCACCAAGTATAGAGAGAGTGTTAGAGAGAGAGTTTGAAGAAAAAGCAAGAACAAATCTTGTGGGAGAAAGAAGAAGGTCTTGATTGTTTAGGCCATCCCCATTCACAACCTATTTTGGGAAGGAAAAGAAGAAGAAGAAATCAAAAAGGTATAACTCCAAACTTTAAGCTATTTTAATGTGTTTGGACATAGATCCTTGAAGTTTTATATTCTTGATGGCTAGAACCTTATGATAAGGTTAGATCTTGAATGTATAATGTTTTTCTTGTTCATATGTATGAGTTTATGTTGGAAAAATTTAGAAGAAAGGAAGTAAAGGAGATTTCCGGAAATTTTGTTTGAAAAAGGTTGTTATATGCTTGTCATTTTGAAATCTATAAAGGGATCTTGTGATTTTCTTTCTTGATATGCTAGATCCATAGGTTAGGGACAAAATCCCTTTTGAATCACTCAAATATGTTGAAAAATGAGCAAACCATGAATTTATTACCAAAGCATGCCAACTGTTGAACAACCTTGCTGACCCCTGACTTTGAGCCTGTTTTCTGAGACCTAGACATAACCAAATTTGATGTTTGATAAATGAAAAGTGTAGTTCAGGAAGATACGAATCCAACAAAATCGACGGATCGTAAATCGAAGTTGTAGATTTCGTTTTATGAAGGTTTTGGTGAAAGACCCCAAATCTGGAAATCAAGAACGAAAATTAGAAAAAAAAATTAACTATGTGTTATTTAATTATGTTTAAATAATAAATAAAGTTAAGTAATTGATTAATTATTATTAAATAATGATTAAGGATAATTAAGAATTGTAAATTAATTATTTATGATTTGATTAACTTTAAAATATAAATAAACCTAATTAGTTATTATTTATTATTAAATAATAACTAAAGATAATCAGTACTCACTTATTAGTTATTTATTATTTGATTAACATTAAATAATAAATAAACCTAATTAGTTATTATTAAATAATAACTAAAGATAATTATTACTCACTAATTAATTATTTATTATTTGATTAACTTTAAATAATAAATAAACCTAATTAGTTATCATTTATTAAATAATAACTAAAGATAATTCTTATTCACTAAGTAATTATTTATTACTTGATTAACCTTAAATAATAAATAAATCTAATTAGTTATTATTTATTAATAACTAAAGATAATTCATATTTACTAATTAATTATTTATTATTTGATTAACTTTAAATAATAAATAAATCTAATTAGTTATTATTTATTATTAAATAATAACTAAAGATAATTATTACTCACTAATTAATTATTTATTATTTGATTAACTTTAAATAATAAATAAACCTAATTAGTTATTATTTATTATTAAATAATAACTAAAGATAATTATTACTCACTAATTAATTATTTATTATTTGATTAACTTTAAATAATGAATAAACCTAACTAATTATTATTTAAATCTTAAATAATAATTAGAGACAATTAAAATTTATAATTCGATTATTATTTAATTAATAATTAAATAATAAGTAACTGTAATTAGTTATTAATTACTATTAATAATAACTAAAGATAATTAATTAATTATTATTTAATAGTAATTAAATGAAGATAGAGTTAATAAAATAGAGAGAGTTTAATAACCCATTAATTAAACAATCATAACAAATTGTTTAAGGGTTTAATAAATGAATATTACTTAAGAAAGAGTAATGTTAATTAATTTAACAATTATAATAAATTGCTTAAAGGTTAATAAGTGATTATCACTTAAGGGAAACATGGTTAATTAATTAAACCATCAACCTAGAGATCCATTAAGTGTCTTATAGGATTTACGATAGTTTATGTGTGCTATGTGATTTGCTTAATTGTTAAATAAATAGCATAAGTAAGCGTATCGATATACAACTACGCAGTACTAATTGATAGCTCAACATTATCAATGTTAGGTTCTTCAAGGCCAATTAGTTAAAGCTAGAATTATTTGTAGCTGAGCAAACAGGCAAGTTCCTAACCCTAAACTTCTTACATTATTGCAAGTTCCCTAACTCAAACTCGAGTTATTATTTTCGAAGCATGTTAGTGAATAATTATTGTTGATTATTCACATCTATACTGATTATTGAGATTCGCACCTGGTGCAATTGAATTCCTATCCTATTATGATTGAACTGTAAATTTAATTAAAGTTCTTTCAAGCATGAATTGTTTATGAGATAGATCTATGCTATTTGTATCAGCTAGATCCAGCATGTCTAAATTGGTTAAGACAATGGTATTTTAAAAGCTGTTCTTATTAAATTGCTATCGTAAGAACTCTTGGCTGAGAAAAGGATAAACTTGTTTAAGGCATGATATCAATGCTGGTTATTAAGTGTTTATGCATAAATCACGGGGTATGAGAGGCTGATCCCCTCGATTACCAAAACTTTTAAGAGGTCCAGTTTAAATGCTGAGAACCTTGGAAAACGTCCTTGGTTATTTCAAACCACTCAGTAATTGTCATTCAATTATTCGAATATTCAACTGTTGTTTATTAATTCAATGCTCCTCCACACTCTTATACTGTTGTTGAACATTGAAAGCGAAATTTCCTTCTATCATGATACATCTCTTTGTGTATATACTTGCTAAGTAAATTAGTTGCTTATCCTTGCTATATCATGATCTTTATTTCAGCTAAGGCAGAAACGTCTAGGGGAGACAAAGGAAAAGGGAAGGTGCAAGAGTAGATGCCCGTTAGTGCCTATGTACTAGCTATTTCTGAATGTTGTTTGATTAAGTGAACCTTTATTTGTATTAAGAGTACGTTTTATGTTAAGGTTAAAGAACCTTGGGACCAGAATTGTAAGACTTTATTTCCATTCGATAAACAATGTATGTTTATTATTCCGCATTTAGTTAGATAGTATGTTTGTCGTCGAATTATCGTGAGCACCGAATTCGAGGTTTGGAAACCTGGATTTGGGGGCGTCACATTCATCTTGTGAAATTGGATGTGACCTTTTAGATTCATTGATGCCATTACTTGATCTTGAACTTTTTAATGTCAATGGAAAGGGAAAGGTTGATTTTGTTTTGCAGATTCAAGATGAGTTCAATTTCAACGATGAGAAAAGCTTGGATTATTACGCCATTCAATTCGAATGATGCATAGGTTATCTAAAGGGAAGTGTTTTGGTTTTTGATTTAGTAGACTATGCATGTGAATTTGAGTTTCTTGAGTTCTTAGTGATTACACAAAAGATACATGTTTATTGGTTTTGTTTTGTGTTTAATCCAAGAATTCTAGAGTGATTGCATATGCAACGTGTCAAGTTTCAAAATTTGATATTTGACCCAGGATCATTACAGTGGGTGTTTTTACGGATGTAAGAGATCAACAGATAGCTTTTGATCAGAGAATTCGTAAATGGATGTATATACTACATGATGGGTTCTTCATTCTGATGTTTGGTCCAGGAATTCGTCATTGGGAGGATATGCATCGAGAAGAGTTCTATATGATATTATTTGATCTAGGAGGAGATAGAACTTTTTATAGTTTTACTTGCATTTATTTTATTACATATGCGTTTATTTTCTTAGGTAGTAATTTTAATTATATTTTTGCTATAATTGCTAATTTAGTTTGTTTCGATGTAGTAAGTGTTTTGGAAGTATTTGTTCTACGCGTGGAAGAGCATCGTGATAGTTTAGACGGGTTTCTGTTTAAAGAAGATCGAAAGTTTAAGTTTTTAGGTTGTGGTACGACAAGTTTGCAGTGTGTTATGCCACTTCGAGCATCGCTTGGAAGGAGATATTTACGAGTTGTTCTTGTCAACACTAGGGAACTAACAAATGTTGCTTTGTTCTTTGTGAGAGTTGAAGTTTTTGATGATTCTTTTCATAACTTTGCTTGCATTGTTGATACTGCTTATATATTTCATTTGCAAGTTGAGATGTGGGATTATGATTTGTTTAATGCTACTAACTTAGTTTGTTTTTATGTAGGATCATATTTGTGGACAAATCCTTTTCGGGAGTAGTTGATGCCAGATTTGAGGACAAATCCTTTTAAAGAGGAGGAGAATGATACAATCCTGACCAGGCTCTCATGAAGCGTCAATGACTCAACTCGAGTTCTAAGGGTTCAATAAATGTTCTTAAGTAATTGGGTTAGAATCTATTCGAGAATTTTCAAATTGGAGCTCAATTCAAGCAGACCACGAGTAGATGATCCATTGTATGATTTGGAATTTCTAAGTACAACATATTCAGTAAGACCAAATCATGGAAAGCCAAGTCATCAAATCAATGTTTGTTTGTATTGTCTAATTCTTGACAAAGCTACGTTTCAATTCATTGAGGGATTAGCGATCACGCGATATTGTGGTTGTCCATGCATGACGAAGAGATTATGGATTATCATGCGACAACGCAAGGTGGCGATGCATGGAACGAAGGAAAAGGATTCGAGCTACATGATAAGGCGTTCGAGGTATTCGTTATGGGAGATGTTTCTAAGTTCATTATTTTGGTCTGAGCAAAGGTTCAAGTTTGGTGGAAAGACCAAAAGAAGGACGAAACAGACATTCCAGGGCTTAAAGACGACGAAAGGACGAAACAGTTAATATTTTCAGACCGGCGCTGTAGCGCCGAGATTGGCCTTTAAAGTGGCACCGCAGCGTCTAGGATTTAGGCTACTTTCTAATAATGAGCGCCGCAACGCCCATTCTGTACTACACACCGACGCCGCAATGCCGACACCGGGGCACGAATTCCGAGGACGCGTCTTTAACGCGTTTTTGACCAAATTTTTAGGGATTTTCATATCTTTTCAATTCTAATGTGATTAGGAAGTTTGTTGAGTAGGATTTTGATTCCAATTTGGTTACTATTTAGTAGTTCTCCTTATAGAAATTAGGGTTTTCTTTTAGTAGTATAAATATCAGTTTTGGTTGTAATTCTAAAAACAATTCAGATTTTATTCAATACAATTATTTTGAAGGGTTTTCTCATCTTTTGGTTCTTTGAGAATTTCTAAGCTAATTTCTTAATTTATCTTTGAGATTCAACTTTGACTTATCATACAACAAATTCATAGTTGTGTGTGGCGTCCACTACCGCATCAATCGTCGATTGTACTAAGATTACCGCTTACATATAAGCAAAGGGTCAAGGTGTCCATTCAACGAGTTCGCATTGCTTGATTGATTTTACCAAGGTTCTCGTCTTTTTATAGACGTTGGGTTGCGATGTCGAGAGAATTCCACCCAAATAGCTTGCTAGAAATGATTCAGGCGACGACCACCTCACGCAAGCATACCGTGGAGTCTATCAGCACCATTGATAATCAAGAAGTTGATATCAGGGAGTTATTTGATTTTAAGACGCCTGATGTAGATATAGATGATTTAAGAATTGTACTGCATGATATTACATCTAATCTGCATAAATATATGAAATGGTTCAGGGTTCAATCAAATGACCATTCTCTTCTTTAAGAGGAGAAAGAGAAAGTACAAATGGAGTTAGAAACAGCTCTACGAAATGCTAGCTCTCTCTATCTCTAATCTTGAAGCTGAGAATGAAAGATTGAGAAAGATAACTGAACAATCTGCACAGAGAGAATCAACTTTGGTTTCTAAGATCACGGAACTAGAGAAGACTATCTCTACGTGGAATAGGTCTTCTTCTATGGACTCCCTGGTCACAAGTCAGAGAACAGCCTCCGACAGATCAGGTTTAGGGTTTGGGGATTCATCCTCAGATCGTAGTGTGGACACAGCGCTAGAAATTAACAATAACAGTGCTTCTACTTCCCATAGAAGCATTGTATTTGTGAAATCCACAAAGGTTGCGGAGCCGATTATTTCAAGTTGTACGATCTCTGTTGATCAAGTTGTGATCCCTAAGAACAACAGATCACACACTGATCGAGGGTTCAAGAAACAGCAGGGTAAGCCAAAAATTACCTTCAAGCCTCGAAGGGTCGTAGAGTTGGGACATACTTACTCTACGAACCAACTAGGAAAGAAACGTAAAGTTGACTTCCACCCTACGAAATCTCAAAATCGTAAAACAGTGTGGAAATAGGGAGAGTATGAGCCAAGAAGAAAGGCTATAAGTGCTTATCATCCACACATGTCCTCAAAGAGAAGGAATTCACACACACACACACAAGCATACATCATATAAGATGTTATAATTGTCATGAGCATGGACATGTTGTTGCATTATATTATTATGATTATTATCTTGTTTATTATAGACCTAGAATCAAGCAAGTTTAGGTCCCAAAAGGAACTAACAAATGAGGACCCAAGCAAATCTGGGTACCAAAGTAAAAGTTAAGTCTTATTGCATGAAAAGAGTTCCACTAGCTCAATCTGGTATCTTGATAGTCGATGCTCAAGGCACATGACCTGCAATAAGGTTCTCCTATCGAACTTCAAAGAAAAGGACGGTCATGCAGTTGTCTTTGGAGACAACAACTTTAGAAAGACTCGAGGATACAGTTTTATTGGAAATGGTGCAGTCTCCTTCAGCAAAGTGGCATTCGTTGAAGGCCTAAAGTATAATCTCCTAAGCATCAGCCAACTATGCGATAAAGGGCATCAAGTAATCTTCCTCAACAACCAATGTCAAGTCAGAGACCTGGAAATAAACTCGTTGAAGCTGACTAGAACTAGAGAAGGCAATGTGTACATGGTAAATTTTGCAGAGCTGAGTTCAACTGAAACTGTCTGCTTCTTTGTTAAAGCATCAGATGGCGGCATGCTTAACACCTGCAAGTCGATGATCATATGAGTCTCCCCCTTACCTTACCGAGTGGATTCTCTCCTGAAGATATAAGTTAGTTGTGGCATCAAAGATTATCTCATTTGAACTTCAAAAACATGTCACAACTTACCTCCAAAGATCTAGTATCAGGCTTACCAAAGCTCAATTTTGTCAAAGAAAAGTCGTGCAAAGCCTATCAGCAAGGAAAGCAAACAAAAGTCTCATTCAAAAGCAAGACAGTCAACTCCAATGATAGGCCTCTGTAAGTACTTCATATGGATCTCTTTGGGCCTATCCCAACTATCAGCCTTGGAGGAAAAAGATACTCATTGGTCATAGTAGATGACTATACCAAATTCACATGGGTATTCTTTTTGAGCTCTAAGGACGAGACCAGCTCTCAATTGATCAGATTCTTCAAGCTGGTTGAGAATGAGAAGGGCGAAAAGATTAAGACTATAAGGAGTGATCATGGAAGAGAATTCGACTTCTGTGAGGTGGATAAGTTCTGTGAAACAATGATATCCATCACAACTTCTCAACTCCAAGAACTCCACAACAAAACGGAGTAACTGAAAGGAAGAACAGAACTCTCATAAAGGCGGGAAGACTATTCTAGCTACAGCTTGCCTACCTGAATATTTTTAGGATAAAGCTATCAATATTGCATGTTATACTCATAATCGATCGCTCATTCACTCCTTATTCAAGAAGACGCCCTACAAGTTGTGGAAAGGAAGGAAGCCCAACATAAGCTATTTTCATGTCTTTGGTTGTGCGTGCTACATCCTCAACAATGGTAAGAGATATCTGACCAAGTTTTAACCCAAGTCAGACGAAGGAATCTTTCTTGGATATTCTGTAGATAGCACAGCCTACAGAGTGTTCAACAAGAAATCGTTGAATGTTGAAGTATCAATCCATGATTAAAAAATGCATATTCTGAAAATCTTTCATTAAAAGAAGAATTGAAAAAATTAAGATAAATAAAAATCTTAAAATAAAAAATTCAAATATTATTGTATTTGTTAAAAATCTTGAAGTTGAACATTTTAATCTTGTTTTTGTTAATGAGGATCTTGTAAATCAAAATAAAATTTTAACTGATGAAATTAAAACTCTTGATTCTAAAATTTCTTCAATAAAAATAGTCTGAAAAACAAATGAGATTGATTCATTAATTGATCAAATTAAAATCTTAACGAAAGAACGAGAAGATTTGAGTACTATTGTTCTCAAATTCATAAAAGAAAAAGAAAATCTTGATGCAATGTTAAGTCAACAAAGATGTGGCTTTAACAAAGAAGGTTTTGATATATGGGTGAGTCAAGCAACACTAAGAACAAAAGTCTTTACCGTGTAAAAAGTAAAGAAAAAGAATATAATACATCACATTTTACTAAGTGTTCTTATTGTAACAGAAATAGTCATTCTAGTTATATGTGCAATGCTAAAAATGAAAATTACAAAGAAAAAATAATTTGGGTTCCTAAAGGAACATATAATGCACAAACTAGTAACAAAAGTGTAAATAGAAAAAATCCACAGTCCCATAAGAAACAAACACTTCATAAAAATGATTATTAAAAACCTCAAACATACAGAAACAGAGATAATCCTTATAGACCTTCACTCATAGAACATTATTTTCTGTAAAATCTGATTGTCCTGTACCAAATTTTGTAAGGCAAGGCACAAGTGCTCTTTACAATATGGGAAACTTACCCCCAACGACCCTCCTTACTAAAGGGTACCAAGTTGTGAACTTATGATCATATGTTAAAGGTATATCTTGTAACCGGATCAAATAAAAATAAATGATATCTTGACAGTGGTTGTTCACGACACATGACCGGAGATAGGTCCAAACTCAACAATATAAAGGAAACTAATTACGGTGAAGTGACATTTGGTAACAGTGACAAAGGTAAGGTCATCGGGATTGGAAATGTTGGAAGCAAACATTTAACGATCCTTGACGTTCAATTGATCATTGGCTCAGGTATAATCTTTTATCTATAATTCAATTATGTGATAGTGGGTTTAAAGTATCCTTCAGTCCTAATTATTGTTCAATATTTGACTAATCTAATAAATTAATCTTACTATGTCCTAGAAATCATAATGTGTACACATGTGATTTAGATACATGTTCACATTTAGATAATGTGTGTCTTGTATTTGTTAATGCTGATCCTTGGTTGTGGCATCGTAGATTAGGTCACATTAATATGAAACTAATTAAAAATATCTCATCTAAAGACTATGTGCATGGCCTACCTAAATTGAAATTCTTTAAAGACCATATCTGTGAAGCCTGTGAATTAGGCAAACAAATTCATACATCCCATAAGCCTAAATTCATGGTATCAACTTCTCGACCTTTAGAACTCTTGCATATGTACCTAGTAGGCCTCATTCATAAATATAACATGGATGGTGCTTCATATATTCTTGTTATGGTCGATGATTATTCGCGCTTTACATGGGTTGACTTTCTGAAAAATATAAAACCAAAGTTTTTTTGTTTTTTTCTACATTGTGAAAGAAAATTCATAATCAATAGGGAACTCTATTATTTATTTTCGTTTTGATCATGGAAAAGAATTTGACAATTCTGATTTTATTAGCTTCTGTGATGAGTGTGGTATAAGTCATAACTTTTCTGCTCCTCTAATAGTGTTGTTGAAAGGAAAAATCGAACCCTACAAGAAATGGCTAATACTATATTAAATTAATATCGTTTTCCTAAATATTTTTGGGCTAAAGCAGTGGCAACGTCCTGTTATATATTAATCGCGTTTTACTACGACCTATTTTACTCAAAACTCCATATGAGTTGTATTACAAAAGAACTCCAAAAATAAATTATTTTCGTGTTTTTAAGAGCAAATATTTTATTTTAAATTCTAAAGGACATTGTCAAAGTTTGATCCCAAATACGATGAAGGAATATTTCTGGGATATTCAAAAAATAGCAAAGCATATAGAGTTTGTAATAAGAAAAGCCTAATAGTTGAGGAATCAATAAACGTAACTTTTGATGAAACTCAACCACCCCTTAAATATAAAGAGTTAGTTGACAATGACATTGTCATTGAAGACATTGAGAAATATGGAAGAATTAAACTTGAATGTTTCTACACCACCTGTCAATGTTAATCCTCTTGAAATTTCTAATACCCAATTAGATGGTTTACCAAAAGAAACACAAATTGTTATAAATCAATCTATAGAAAATGTAATTGGAGATATTGATCAAGGAGTCTGAACTAGAGCACAAATTCATAACTTATCTGGTCATCTAGTTTTCTTATCTCAAATCGAGCCTAAAAATATAAAAGAGGCTTTAATGGATGAAGACTGGATATTAGCTATGCAAGATGAAGTGGAACAGTTCACAAGAAACAAAGTTTGGGAATTAATTCCAAAACCCAAAGATACTTCCATAATTGGAACTAGATGGGTTTTCCGTAGCAAACTTGATGAAAGTGGAACAATAATATGAAATAAGGCTAGATTAGTTGCACAAGGGTATAATCAACAAGAAGGTATATATTTTGATGAAACTTATGCTCCTGTTGCTAGAATTGAGTCTATTCGTATGTTACTAGCTTTTGCATGTCATAAAGGTTTTAAACTATTTCAAATAGATGTTAAATCAACATTTTTAAATGGCTATATAGAAGAGGAAGTTTATGTCAAACAACCTCCTGGTTTTGAAGATTTTGATCATCCTAATTATGTCTATAAATTATATAAAGCTTTATACGGTCTAAAGCAAGCACCCAGAACATGGTATGATAGATTAAGTAAATTCTTGCTTCCAAATTATTTTAAAATGGGTACTGCTGTTACTACATTATTTACTAAGTACAAAAATGATGATATATTAATTATACCGATATATGTTGATGATATCATTTTCGGCTCTACTGACATGTCTATGTGCAATGAATTTTTTGACAGTATGAGTAAAAAAAATTAAAATGAGCATGATGGGAGAATTAAATTTCTTCTTAGGATTGCAAATTAAGCAAAGTGATAAAGGAATTCATATTTCTCAATCAAAATATTGCAAAGAAGTGATTACAAATTTTGGCTTAGAAACTGTTAAATCTCTTACTACTCCTATGTTAACCTCTGAAAAATTAACTGCTGATGAAAATAGAAAGAGTGTTGATACTAAGAAATATAGAGGTGTGATTAGAAGTCTGTTATATAATACTACCAGTAGACCTGACATTACGTTCAACGTCTACAAATGCGCAAGATTTCAATCTGATCCTAAAAAATCACACTTAGTTGTTGTGAAACGCATTTTTATATATCTGAAGGGAACCATGGGATTATGGTATCCCAAAGGTCAACCATTTGACTTAATATGTTTCGCGAATTCTGCCTATGCTAGTCACCATATTAATCGAAAAGGTACAAGTGGTACCCGCCAGTTTCTTGGTGGATGTTTGGTTTCTTGGTTTTCTAAGAAACAAAATTCAATATCTATATTTACCACCGAAGCAGAATATATAGTTGTTACACAATGTTGTGCACATATATTATGGATGAAACAAACACTTGCTGATTATAATATTAAATTTGATTGTGTGTCTATATTATGTGACAACACGAATGCAATTAATTTGAACAAAAATTATGTGTTACATGCTAGATCAAAACATATAGATGTTAGACATTATTTTCTATGTGATCATGTAAACAATGGCACTATAAAAATGAAACACATTGACACAGAGCACAATATTATTGATATATATACAAAACCCTTAAGCTCTAATCGATTTTGTAAATTATATTTTGATTTAAGTATGTTAGAAACTTTTGTGTAATTTTTTTAGAAATATTTTATATTATATTTAAGCCACTCTGGTTGTTAAATATAATTTTTATTATTATTTTCTATTTTCTAGTCTAGTTAGATCAAGTTGTAGGCAAATTGGGTATTTAGACCTGTCATTTCAGAGGATGCACACTTCTCTGAAAAACTAATAAGGATTGCAAATGCAATTCTTTAAAGTAATTTATTATTTAGTCAAAATATATGACTATTGGTATTATAAATTAATACTAGTTATAATTTTTCTTAAGCTAATTTTACAGTCAAGATTTTTTTTATTAAATTAGTAAGCTCAAAGGTTTATTTTAAATAATAATAATAATAACATATTGTATAGATACATACTTACTTAAAAGATATATATTTATTTATATAAATACATAACTAAAGTGTACTAATAATTAATAGACATGTATTAAACCATATTCATATTTTTATATTATATATGAAATTATTAATATAAATATAATCTTTAATATTTTATATAAATAAATATTAGTATAAAAAGTATATTTTTTTAGAAAGGCTTTAATTTTCGGTTATTTAATTATTTACTAATTAATGTATATATAAATATTAATTATTTTTTTACGAAATATAAAGGTTTCTATTTATTCTCTTACCGACTAACTAAAGGCTGACCAATCACAAACAAGCACAAGAATCATATCTCTTAACCGTTAGATCAGAATTGACTTATCTGCGAGCCTTCAGAACAATTTCATTTGATCTCAGTCGATCATTTAAAATTTTAGACATCCAACCATCGTATCCAAAGTCAAAAGGTCAGATCATCCATCATCATTGATCTCAATCAGAGTTTAATTCTCACCGTTGGATCAAGTTTTTAATATAAAATATAAATAAACAAAAATATTTTTGAATTCATTTCATTTACTCCTCTCTCTCTCTCTTCTCTTCCGGTTCTTCTCTCATCTCTCTCTCTCTCTCAAAAGCTTTCTAAACCCTAACTTCTCTAACTTAGATCTAGCCAAATCAAGATATGATTTTGAAAAATTGCTACCGATTTGTTTTGCTAAAATTCATTTTCTAAATCTCAAGATCTTCAAAACTTTATTTTCGAACTTGCACTAATTTCTTTTCTTCTGGGTAAGATCGTTTTATTTATAAAAATAAACGCTTACAACTTTATCCAAAAACTAAAACATAATTATCATATTAAAACTCATATTATCTTCTCTACCAAGAGTTTCTTCTTCTTCTTTTCTTTTTGCATATATTTATATATTGATTATCTAAATCTTTAAAAGCATAATATGCAATTATGAGATTGTTAGTTAATTTTATATATTCATTCCGCTTCAAAATAAGATTATTATAGATTTTTTAAATTTTATTTAGATATTTTTAAACTCAAAATTAGTGTAAAATTTATTGAATATTAATCCGTAAACTATTTAAAATATACAACTAATTATACTATTTTATTGTTATATAGTTATAATATCATATTAATTTGAAATATAAAATGTCTCAAATTAATTTTTTAAAAATCAATAATAATATTATATTTTATAATGTAAGTACTATGTGCTATTGATAGAGATTTTATGAAAAAGGTATATATAATAATTCTCAAAAATTTTAAATTGTATAATAATATTAATAGGAAATTGATATTTTCACAATCAAAAGTGATAATTCTTCACATTCCCTCTCACATGAATAGTAAATTAATTTCACACTTATGTGAGAGCAATCTTTTAAAAATATAATTTTTTATTTGTGTAAATAACAATTTCCTATTAATATCGTGTTATTATAATTTATTAATTAATTTTATATATTATATGTGATAATTTTTATTAAAATAAATACTCAAATAAGGGAAGGAGAAGGGGGAGGGGGAATGCCCTTGACTTAAAACAGCTTGCATACTAGTTAAACATAAATCATAAATGGTCTTAACCATTACAATTTTTTGTTACAGTTTTTCTAGTTTTTTTTTTATTTTTAAACATGGCAGAAGTGGCTTAAGCTCGCGTCCAAGGCCACCCACAAAGTGGGCTTTAGGCCTATATTCAACCCAATAAAACTTGCGACTTTTTTGCCCAAATCAATTTTAACCTGGCCTTTTCGTTCCAACCCATCCCTTTATTACATCTAGACCTAAAAAAATTGGTCCAAGCCTGCAGGCCAACCCAGTTTGCCCACTAAACTTGGATTTTGGGCTTATATATTTCAGCCTAAAAAAATCTAGGCCTTTTTTACCAGCCCAATTTTGGTCCGCTGAGGAAATCCTGACCAGACTCGTATCAATTGTTAATGACTCAACTTAAGCTTAAGGGATTCAACAAGTAATCGTGATTGATTGGGCTGAAATCTATGTGAGAACGTTCAAATCGAAGCTCAAATCAAGCGGACTACAAGTAGAGGATACATTATTTGATTTGGGATTGCTAGATACAATCTATGTAGTAAGACCGAATCAACACAAGCCAAGTCGTCAAGCATTACACGGAATAATGGAGGAAGATTCAAGCTACATGGCAAGATATTCACTATTGATTATGATTCTAAGTTCATTAGTTCGAGCCTTACAAAGACTTAAGTATAGTGGAAGAAGTGAAGAATGGACTAAGGATCAAGTTTGGGACTTGGAAACGGCAAAGGATCAAATCTGGACCACCGGCGAGCCCTGCGCCACTTTTGTGCAGGTTCCGGCGCGCCTCGAACTACCCATACAAGGACTAAAGCGCTCCAGCACGCCTAACGCCATTTTTGCGCGCCCGCGCCGTGCCTGGTAAAAGTTCTGCACACCCAACGCGCCCCGCGCCATTCTTTGGGTATTCCTGGTGCGCCCCGCGCTCGTCACGCAACACGAAATCTGAGGAACGCGTTTTTGAAGATTTTGATCAGATTTCTTTCCAAATTTGTAGGGATTTTCATATCTTTTAGATTTCTAATGTAATTAGGATATTTGTTAGATACATTTGATTCCTAATTACTTGTTAACTAGTATTTCTATTCCTTTTAGGATTTAGGGTTTCTTTAGAGTTTATTCTATTAGTATAAATAGAATACATGGGTTATGTAATAGAGACATTAGACTTTCTGATTAATAAATTACTTTGTGAGATATTTCTCATCTTTTGGTTCTTTGAAAATTCTTAGATTAATTTCTTAGTTTTCTTGAGATTCAATTGTCAACTTATTATACAACAATTCATAGTTGTTTGTGGCGTCATTCTATCATGCATTAATCGTCGATTTGTACTTTTGGTTCTTGTCTCTTTATAGACATTGGGTCAAGGTGTCGTTAGTGTTTCATTCAATGTAAGCTCCCTAGCGCAGGGCAATTGTACCAAGGTTCTCGTCTCAATATAGGCGTTGGGTTGAGGTGTTGTGAGCGTTCCACCTTATAACTTGTTGGAAACGATCCGGGCGACGACCACCTCACGCAAGCGTGTCGTGGAGTCTATCATTTGGTATCAAAGCTACGTTTTCTAGCTAGTTGCTTATCTTTAAATTTTCTACTTATTATATGTATTGAAAAAAAAATCGTGAAAAAAAATCGTGAAAAAAAAAGACTCGTGAGTTAAAAAAAAATGTTGAGAAAAAATATATATCATTTGTTGCGATTGATTGCTTGCCATCATTGAGATATTCATACCTTCTATGTTTGTGCTTAATAAATTATTTTTGAATTGAATAGTAAACTGAGATATTTGTTTGGTAAATTCAAAAAGAACCTATTAGAAAGAATATTAAGCGGTAAAAGGCTAGAGTGGTGAGAATATTAGAGGTTAAAAGCCAATTGAGCGATACACGAGTGATTTCATAATTGTGTGATACATTATTTGAGCGAAATACGTAAGGGAGTGTGTGAGGAAATTTTTATCTACTAACCTTTGTTTTGCAGCAATCATGTATGGATATAATTGTGAAAATAATTATGTGTGGAAAAAGAGATCTTTTCAAGGTAGAGCGGATCCAGAAGCTTATTTGAGTTGGGAGAAAAGGAAGGAATGAGAGTTTGGTTGTCATGAATATTCCGAGCAAAAGAAGTTTAAACTTGCAGTTTTAGATTTTTCCGGTGATGCACGTACATGGTGGGCTCAATTTGAATGTGATAGGAGAAAATATGAAGAGCATCCGATCAATACATGAAAAGAGTTGAAAACTGTGATGAGAAGGTGGTATGCCCCAGTACAGCCTAGCAGGAGGAATGAATATGCATCTCCAAGACATAAAGAGCAACCTCCAAGGCATTCAACATGGGATGACGATAGGAAGGTTCGTCGACATGAGGAGTCGCATGAGAGGAAGCCACAATAAAATCCTCAGGTGTATAGGAAAAAGGTAATTTCTAAAGAGGAGCTAAAAGAGGACATTATGGGATCATTTCGTAAGATGATGAAGGAGTGTGATTCGCAGTTCCAAGATCTTCTTCAAGCATATGTTAATCAAGGGTAGCCAAGGAAGGAAGAAGAAGACAAAGAATATGCAGTCCAAGGAGAGCTATTAGATTCCAGTGTTCAAGAAGAAGTCCATAATGATGTAATATCTTTAGAAAATACATGTAAATTTGAACGACAAAAAGAAAGTGAAAAAGAAATTGAAAAAAAGATTGAGTGTGAAAAAGAAAAGTGTGAAAAAGATAATGAAAATAAACGAGAAAATAAGAGAGTGAATTGAAAGAGGAATTATATTTTGAAAAGTCAATGATTGTACATTCGTACAAGACGGTGCTTTTGAACACTAATAAGAATAACTCTTCTTTGTCTAGTTCTGTTTTGTCTCTTGTACAGGTTGTTGATGATATACCCCAAGCTATCATTCCATACCAATCAACCTATGACATTCCCGAGGAGACAACGGATTCACCAAGGCAAGTTGGAGAATTGATGGAGCCCCTCTTCATCAAAGCGAGTATTGTGGATGAAAACATAAGTTCAAGTTCCATTCATGAGATCATAGTACCTAAGGTGGATGAGATGTCGAGCTTGTGCATCGATTTTGAATTGGTAAACAAGTATCGTTATTATTTTCTTTACTTAGATAATATGTTTGATAAATTGCATAGTACTTGCGTTTTGTCTACAATTGATGATGACCATGTGATGACAATACCTAGTCAATTTATCATGAGTGGAAGTGATAAATGGAAAATTGTGTTAACATGTGATGTGTATAGGTGGATAGTTATCTCTGTTAGATTAACGTAACTAATACATCTAGTATTTTCATGAGTTATTTAAAATATGTTTTGCATGCTTCCATGGATAAATTTGTGTTTGGCTATTTTGAGGGTAAAATCGTCTTTATCATAAACTATGGAGGATATTTGATATTTGTCGAGTTAGTTGAGTTTGCGTTATATTCTCGTTTTTAATATTTTTACTATCATTTGGTAAATTCTCATTGTCAAAATGCATATCTTCGTAGAATTTATTCTAGTGATTATTGTAGGTATTCTCGTTTTCAACGTTTTTACTTGCATGAAACTCATTCTAGGATTTTTCATTCACATGTTGAATTAGGTTTTGATGTTAATCAATCTTTACATGACATGTCATTAATTGATAATGATAGTGATCATGATTCTTTAATAGAGAAATCTTCATTCCATGATTTGCTATCATTTGGTAATGTCTTTCCATTAGAGTTGTTATCATTGCATGATTTTGAGAAAACTGTATTGAATGGAAAGGAATTTGGTAATGAGTTGAAAAGTGTTTATCGTCAAAGTGGAGTGAGATATGGTTTGCATATTTGTTTAGTTCAATCTTCCGGATTAACTAATGCATTAAATGTTTTCAACTTAAATCATATTTTGCATTCTTTCATGGGGAAAATAGTTATTAGCTATTTTGATGATATTCCGACTTTTATCAACACTTGGGGAAATTCGTTAGCGCTTGATGAGTTTGTGAGTGAGTATCGTATTGCTAATTGTGTTGGTGAGTTTTCATCTTGTGATGTTGGGTGTGATCTTTTTATTCCATTGATGCACTTATTTGAACTTGAATGTTGCAATGTCAATGGGAAGAGAAAGGTTGATCTTGATTTGTAGAGTCAAGATCGGATTATACTTATCGAGGAGAAAAGCATAGATCGTTGTGCAAATCAATTCGGACAATGCATCGAGAGTCTACAGGGAAGTGTTTTAATTTTTGTTCTAGTAGACTATGCATATGAATTTGGGTTTCTTGAGTTTTTAATGATTAGACAAAAGATACACGATGATTGCGTTTGTTTTGTGTTTAATCCAGGAATTCAAGAGTGTTTGCATTTAAGATATGAGAAGTTTCAAAGATTGTTATTTGATCTCGGTGCAATGAAATGGGAGTTTGTACGGATGATCAAGATCATGAGATTTACTTTTGATCCGGGAATTCATCATTGGATCTATTTGCGAATGGACGAGATCATCACGTTGATTTTTGATCCGGAAATTCGTGGATGGGAGTTTATCCAACTTGGAGAGTTCTACATAATGATATTTGATTCAGGAGGATATAGGACTTTACGTAGTTTTATTTGCGTTTATTTTATTATTTATGTATTTGATTTCTTAGGTAGAAATTTTGACTGTGTTTTAGTTTTAGTTGTTTATTTAGTTTATTTTGGTGTAGTTAATACGTTGGAAGTATCTGTAATACGTGTGGGAGAGCATTGTATTGATGTGGACAAGTTCTTGCATAAAGGAGTTCGAAAGTTTGAGTTTCCAACTTGTGTTACGAGGAGTTTGCAGGGTGTTATGCCGATTCGATCACTGTTGGAAAGAGATGTTTACAAGTTGTTCATGTCAATACGTAGGAGTTGCCAGATGTTGCTATGTCCTTTACAGGAGTTAAAGTTTTTGATGACTATTTTCATATTCTTACTAGAGTTGTTAATATTATTTATATATTTCATGTGTCAAGTGAGACTTGTGATTATGGTTTGTTTGATGCTACTGACTTGGTATGTTTTTATGTAGGATCAGATTTGTGGGAAAATCCTTTTCAAGAGGAGGGGATGTCAGATTTAAGGACAAATCTTTTTTAAGAGGAGGGGAATGATGAGATCCTGACCAGGCTCGCATCAATTGTTAATGACTCAACTCAAGCTCAAGGGATTCAACAAGTGATCGTGATTGATTGGGCTGAAATCTATGCGAGAACGTTCAAATCGAAACTCAAATCAAGCGGACTACGAGTGGAGGACACATTATTTGATTTGGGATTGCTAGATACAATCTATGTAGTAAGACCGAATCAACATAAGCCAAGTCGTCAAGCATTACACGGAACGATGGAGGAAGATTCAAGCTACATGGCAAGATATTCACTATTGATTATGATTCTGAGTTCATTAGTTCGAGCCTTACAAAGACTTAAGTATAGTGGAAGAAGTGAAGAATAGACTAAGGATCAAGTTTGGGACTTGGAAACGGCAAAGGATCAAATCTGGACCACCTGCGCGCCCCGCGCCACTTTTGTTCTGGTTCCGGCGTGCCTCGCGCTACCCATACAGGGACTAATGCGCTCTAACGCGCCTCGTGCCATTTTTGCGCGTCCCGCGCCGTGCCTGGTAAAAGTTCTGCATACCCAGCGCGCCCCGCGCTCGTCACGCGGCACGGAATCCGATGAACGCATTTTTGAAAATTTTGATCAGATTTCTTTCCAAATTTGTAGGGATTTTCATATCTTTTAGATTTCTAATGTAATTAAGATAGATAGATTTGATTCCTAATTACTTGTTAACTAGTATTTCTATTCCTTTTAGGATTTAGGGTTTCTTTAGGGTTTATTCTATTAGTATAAATAGAATACATGGGTTATGTAATAGAGACATTAGACTTTTTGATTAATAAATTACTTTGTGAGATATTTCTCATCTTTTGGTTCTTTGAGAATTCTTAGATTAATTTCTTAGTTTTCTTGAGATTCAATTATCGACTTATCATACAACAATTCATAGTTGTTTATGGCGTCATTCTATCATGCATCAATCGTCGATTGTACTTTTGGTTCTTGTCTCTTTATAGACATTGGGTCAAGGTGTCGTTAGTGTTCCATTCAACACAAGCTTCCTAGCGCAGAGCAATTGTACCAAGGTTCTCGTCTCAATATAGGCGTTGGGTTGAAGTGTTGTGAGCTTTCCACCTTATAACTTGCTGGAAACGATCTGGGCGATGACCACCTCATGCAAGCGTGTCGTGGAGTCGATCACCCGCCCAATTGTGGCCCAACCCGTAGGTGGCCCAACCCGTCCATAAAATTCATTGCACTTCATATGTTCACGATTTATTTCATAATACTAATGATAATTTGATATTTTCTACAAGTAGTCCACGCAATTTGTTTTCCCGCAAGTAACAGGAGTAACCCACCTATCAAAGAAACAATAAAAAAGAACTTAACCACCCACTTTAATTTTCTTTAACCTAATGCAATAGTTTTAACTTATAAATTTGTCAAAACTATGATATTTCTAACAATGTAACTATTGATGCTTGTAGGATTATTTTATTGTATACATATATTGTGCTGATTTATTTCTTCTGAATTTATAACACTTGATATAAGTTTGTGAAGAAGGAATTAAATTGCTTGAATGGATAAAAAGGTTAATGCAAAAAAATAAAATAAAAAATATACAAAAAATCTTACGAGTTCCAGGACTGTCACTCCTTGGATCGCGAGTCTCTTATTTTAAACTCACAAAAACTTGGGCTTTTTTAGCCCAACCGCCTGACCCGTTTGGGTTTGACCCGCCCATTTTCCCGGTATAATTACATCCAAATTTTAATTCACTTAATTAGTTCAGTCTACTACAACACTATTCAAGTTCAAACCTTAACTTCTTTTTAATTTTTACTTACAACTTAACTATATAGCATCAATAAATTAGAAATTCGAAAGTAAGGAAAAAATTGTCATTTTTGTTAGGATGATTTAATAGCGCTATTACATCATCTACACATATTTGACAATTTGTGATATTTACGTTTTTGTTAGGATGATGTAAAAGCATTATTACAACATCTAAACATATTTGACAATTTGTGATATTTTCTAAATGATGTAATAACATTAATAAATGAGTAATGTTATGAGTCTTAAATTTTAGTGTCAAAAAGTATCTCAAATAATGTGACATCATTACATTAATTAGATAAATCTCTTATAAATTTTTTTTTTTAATGTGGAGTTCCGGGTCGCAACCCGACCTCTCTTATAATTGGCTATGTCATAAAGTACATTCTATCTAATTCAATACCACATTATTTGAGATACATGTAAAACAAAAAATTTGAGATTTCTGACATTACTCTTAAAGATTAAAACTATGTACACAAATTATACACAAAAAATTGTGCACAAACAGTATAATAAAAGGAGAAAATAGAAAACGAGACCCTACTATTGAATGTTTTATACATTTTTATTGATATGTAATATATAAGTTCTACTTTTTATGTATAATTTTTTGTGTATAATTTGTGCACATAGTATTATTCTCCCATTTAAATACTTAGGTTATGTTTGTTTGTAAGGATTATACTTAGGATTGGACTATTAATCTCAAGTTTCTTATTTGTTTTTAAAAATAGACTTGAGACTATTAGTCCTGAGATAATAAAATGACTTAAAAGGGGGAATTATTTAATATCATGTTCAACTAAGTATTATAATCCCTACCATTTGGGACTAAAAAATTGTGGACAAAATTAACCTTTAACTTTGTTTAAAAAGACCGATATATCTTATCATATCTATCTATACTTAAACTAATGAGAATATGATATCTTTGTTATTAATAGTAAGGGTATGATAGTTCAAATGGTAAATTTTTATCTCATTCTTTAAATAATCCTGGACAAAACAAACATAACATGAGATTATTTTAAGTTATCCCATGAATAATATCATAAAAAAACAAACATATGATTAGGACTATTTAATTCTAAGATTAATAGTCTTAAAATTATAATTCATGAGAATATAATCTCGTCCTTACAAATAAATATGGCCTTAATATTGTTGGTTGTCGGATTATTGGATAAGAGTCTTGAACTATGACTAATTGGATAATAAATTTATACTATAGTGAGCTCATTTTTATACACCGATCAGCCGTTATGCTCTGGGACTCACTTTTTTTTTAGCCCAGTATTTAGCCCAACACAATCATGGCTTAAACGTTTGAACCAGCCCGATCCATTTGGCAGGTCTTATTCTTTCCTTTCATATTCTTATCAGAAATTTATTTATAACTCTTTAATTCTTTACACACTATTTTTCAATTCTAGTTATACTTTTAATTTGAATATGAATTAAAGTTTCATGAATACCAATGCATATACAAGAGGTGTTAGGATTATGACACCTCATTAATAAAGTATTTATGTTGAATATTATTATCTTTATTTTAATGACGTGTTGTGATCTTAACACCGCTCGTACATACTATGATAATGTATCAATTTTTAACTCTAAAAATATTTTCTTTCATATTTTGATTAGAATTTTACTTCTAATAGAATCTTATAGTTATTTATGAATTGATATTCCCACAAACAAAAAATAATAATTATACAAGTTCTCTCACATGAATAATAAACCGATCCCGGGGACTAAAGTGAAACCAAGTTATTAATCTGTAGATAATAGATAAAACATTTGGGAGTGAGAGAATCTTGTGAACATATTAAATTTCACTTGTAAAAATATCAATTTTTTTAATTAATTTATTTTGTAATTAAATATTTATTTATTTATTTTATAACCAAAATACTAAACCCAAGAAAATTTAAAAACAATAATTTTACAATAATCTTTTATTAAGTAACTTTCATCCCATATAAATTTTAACAACAAAAATAGAACATTTTTACATTAAATTCTGAATTTTATTATTTATTTTGTTAGACTCAAATTTGTATTAAAATATTTTGGACCATTAATGTATTTCTTAAATATATTTATTTGGTTACCTGACAAAAACACCCACATCAAGAATTTTCAACCTTGTGTATTTTTTGGTGCAAAAAATAGAAAGTAGGTAAAGTATCCCAAACTCCCGGCAAAAACATTGCACTTACAAAAACCACACAAATATGAAGAAAGTAGAAACCCCACCGCACCTATTTCAACCTTGTGTTTGATACACTTTAAATTGAAATCTTTCTCACAAATGTCGAACCATAATTTGTTGGAACACACTTTAAAATCAAAGACACTGATGGAAAAGGCTAAAGTATAATTGCATTTGCAATAAATGTTCTTTAGTATCATTTATGTATTCTTCCTATAACATTAATCTATACTGTAAACAAGAGAAAAACATGAAATACAACAAATAAATCTGCAATTTGCAGAAAACAGCGATAAACCTAAGGTTCTTACCTCACTTGCTACAATTCGACTCCTCGGAGACGTAGCTTCCAGTTCTCTCGCCTATGCTGTCAACAGCTGGAGAAGATTCTGTTGTCGGAATTTTGTACATTATACGGATAGGATGAGTCAACTCATCAAGATCAGCAACTTGTACAACAGACGGATTTATGTCACACATGGTTATTTGCTCGCTTGATGAGGGCTCGATAGTTTCTCCAGCTTCTTCGTCGCTAATATCTAAACTGATGTAATCACTGCACTTTCCTTCTTGGCAGAAAATGTCATCATCCTTCTTCAAATAAAGCTTCTCAGACACTGCAGTTCTGGACTCCATGGCGTCAACATGCCTAGAGCCGAAATACCGACCCTGAGCATTCTTCCGTTCTTTTGAAGATTTCCTTTTCGGTCCCTTGCTTCGTTTTTTGGGGTGGTGAAGCTTGCATTTGGAACCTTGGGGACAGATTCCTGTTGCTTCAAATATGGGGCAGACATAGGTGTGCTTCTTTCGACACTGCAAGTTTAGAGATATGATCCGTTTTGCAAGTTTCAGGATTAGTGGGTTGTGCAGATGTGATGTGTGGATGGATAAAGAGAGACACAAACTAGTGGAAGGTCAAATGTGAGGTTTTGAATGAATAGAAACAGTTAATAACTAACACAAACCTAACACATGCAAGAGAACGGGTCTATTGAAGTTTACAATGCCAGCTTTTTTCAGCAGTTGGACAAAAGTCGAAGTAATACTAATTAAATAAGAATAATCAACATTTAATCAAAGAAAATCATAACTTCATACTAAGAAAAAATATTGAAATGAGATGAATGCTCAAAAAATTGTGGGTGGGTGTGGGAGTGGTAGGGAGAGAATAATGCAAGCAGCGTAGTCATTAGCAAAATGCAAGTACTGTACATGTATTAAAAGCTTCTTTTCTGGAGATGTAATGCTTTATTTGGTACAAGGGCAGGGAAGATGGCAGGGAAGCAGAGGTGCCAAGGGAAAAGGTAACCTTCCATTACTTTTTTTGGATAAACATGAAGGACAAGGGGAAGGAGAAAGTGAGCCACTTATCATTCTTTAGTAGCACAGCACATTTAAGGAAAAAAGAGCCTATTATTTTGTGATTCACATAATATCCTAAAAATTGGCAAAACTTCAATATGAATATTATGTTAAATAACATTATAAAAGCCGTATTTATTCAAATTACTATAAAAACTTTAAAGGAGAGTTGTTTCTTCCTCTTTCTTGTCCACTTGCAGACTTTCTTGTCCACTTGCAGAGGAAAAAGTTTTTGTGAGCCTGGAGAGGGAGGTGAGGGAGGTACCCCTCCACTTTTACTTCTTCCCCTTCCCTTTTCCTGCTTAACAAATGCAATGTAAATGAAGTTACATAAAATAGAACTTCCAAACCGAGATCCAGTAATACCTCATTTCCATCAGCACAATAGCCCTTGAGAAAACCTTCACAAATAGAGGCAATTGCATTCACATTTACATGTCTATAAGGACAATTTTCGTTGGAGCATAATCCTGTAACCAAAAAGAGAAGTAGTTTGAAATTTTTGCATTTCTACATTCAGTCGAACAAATGCACTAAACAAAACCCACCCTGCAGATAATAAGAGCAATCCTGCATCCTCTCTGGAATGACCTGCGTGAAGAAATACAATCCAGCTACAATGAAAAATATTAAGATAAACAAACAATGCAGGCATAACTTGACAAGCACATTAACTTGCAATGGCCAAATAACCAATACACCTTATGGGTCAATTCGCAATTGGGATTGGAGCATGAACCATTCAAAAATTTTGTGCAGACTGCAATTTTAGCCGGATCGTGGATATATGGACATTTTCCATCAATCTTGTTGCATTTCCCAAACCTAGTAAAAAACTGACAGTACTTGCTCTTTCTTGCCAATCGTAATCTAGCAGTATGCAAACTCCACCGAACTTTCTCACTTGCCAAGGTGCGAGTTCGTTTCTTTGGATCCCTTATCAGCTGGTTACCATTGCCAATCCGCACATATCTGCAAATTGTTGAATACATTTTATAACCCATTTATACCAGAGTAATGATTTGAAAATTATATTTTCTTCTCCTAAATCATCTGTCTTTACATATTTTATTTCAAAACCCTTACTGCTGATGATAAATTTTACTATATAAATTGAGATTTGATAATCATAAGACAGATCTACATAATGTCTACATACTCATTGTTGCCAATTAGTAATCTCCGTGGGACGTAAGACTTTGTGACATTCTTTTCAGATTCAAGAATGGACGAGCTCGATGCTTCCTCCTCTGCATACAACATGGAGGAAAGTTAAAAAAGCCAAATTGCATACTAGAGACATGGTCATTTCACTAATGCTATTCTTTTATTCTTGTTATTGTTGGTTTTACCAAAATTAATTTTCAGCAACATTTAATTCAAACCAAGCAACAAGATTGACCATTTACCAATCAAAAAAATCAACCTTGATCAACTTGCACCTGCCTAACTAATATCTTATAACTCAATTATCTCTATCAATCATACACTAGCTCTGTCAAACTGAACTTGTACCATTTCTTTGAGTACTTTTAAAAATATTTACATCCTAAATAAATTTAAATATTATAGTTTCAACTATATTAATAACTTATAATATAGATATATATGTATATTCTACAAATATAACCCCTACACATCTTAAAATTTGTACCACAATGAGACGAATAAAACTGAACAGAGGGAGTACTTTTTAAGAGACCAACTTAGTTGAATGGTGAAAATATGCAATATTTAACAGTTGGAATAGATGTAGAAACATATATATATATATATATATATAAGTATTTGTTAAAGGCGCGCCTATGGGCAAGGTGAGGCATGGCGCACCTCTAGGGCCTTGTCTTGGCCAAGGCAAGGCGCATTCAAAGACGCACGCCTTTTGCCTAGGCCGAGTTGCAAGGCACAATTAAGGACCGTCTTACTGAAATCTTCTAAAACAAAAACCCAGGTAATATTTTTTTTTTCAATGTTCTTTTCTTCACCTCTTTCTTCTTCCCCTCCCCCCTTTCTTCATCTTTCATTCTTCCTTTTTTCCTTCATCTCTTTTCTTTTCTTCCCCGGTTTTTTCTTTCTTTTTTTTTTAATTTTTTATTCTCCCTCTGTTTTTTCTTTCCCCTTTCTTCTTCTATATTTCCTCTTTCTTCTTAATTCCATTCTTCCCTCTCCTCTTTTTGTTCCTAAGGTTTTCTTCTTTCTTCTGTTTTTTGTGTGTTCACGCTATTGTCAATTTATGTCATAACATACTTTATTGCTACAAATACGATATCATACATATGGTTTTTTGAGGTTGTGCACCTAATTTCTATGAGGAACTCCCCTAGCCTCCTCGCTTTGCGCCTAAGCCCCAAGGAGACTTTTACCCTTGGTTGCGCCTACGGATATGTGTTTATGGCATATTGTGTGTGTGTGTGTGTGAGAGAGAGAGAGAGAGAGAGAGAGGGAGGGATAAATTTAGAACAAGGAAATTATATGAAAGCCAAAGTATTTGTTATAGAATTAAGTATTCGTTGTAGAATTATACAGGGAGGGATAAATTTAGCAAATGTTCAGCATATCTTACAAATGGGGATTCGAGGATTCGGTGCATATTTAAATATGAAATAATTTCTTTCTATACATTTAAATTTAAATTCATATACGTATATTCGTATACACATAAATAAAACTTTAATGCCAATAAATATTAATTCATGACAAAATGTAAAATCTATCAAGGCAAACAAATTTTTAGTGGACAAATACTATCTAGTAATTTAGGAAATATATAGTATTTCTATATAAAAATATTAAATTAATTAGTATAGTGTATTTTTAGTTATTTTTTAGGGAAGAAAAACTACATAAAAATGCCCGATCCTGTCGAATCTAGAAGATTCCACGAGTCGAATCTAGAAGATTCCACGAATCAGATTCCCTGATTTTTCAACCTAGTGAAGAACTAGTGCAACAGTTGCTAGTCTCTCCTATCAATGCAGAATCCAAACTCATAGAAAAAGAACTCATAGGAATTTTGCAGTAATTGACGTTGAATATCCAAAAGAATTGATATTCAAGATTAAATAATGATACTTTACAAACAAAAGCATAATTAAAGAGTCTGAAGAGGACAACAAGTTAAATATCTAGTATGGATAAATCATATCACAATGAAAGAAATCAGGAGTGGGCCACCTGAAATCCTCTGAAGTGTCCTCCTCGTAGGATCCATTTTATATCGAACAGAGCCAATACGAAATACTCGCTCTCCTGTAAATTCAGAAGGTCAACATATTACACTAACAGGAAATCTCATTACAAAATCCTCTTTAAAAGAACACACATTGAAGGTGAATTAGAATGAATATACCAATCATATTATTAAAATATCTATCAAATAAACAAAAAAAATTATCTGCCACACCAGGATTCTTCATTAACCTACCTGGGCGCAGCTTACTACTATGAACTGACTTACGGGAAAAATGATTCCTACTCTTTGTCCCTGAAACAGCACAAGAAGCATTGGTCGTCTGTTCTCTTTTCTTCTTCTGCACTGCTGCAACTGCCAGTGTAGCTTCCTATAAAGGCATTAACACAGTTATTGGACAACATAGCCAAGCTCTTCTGACTTGCAAATTGCAATCAATCATTATCTCAGAACCCTCAAACAAAGAAAAAGGATACGTCTGCGAGAACGAGTGCTAACGAACCTCATTAGCTCTTTTAGAGTTCTTTTCAATGGATTTTGACCACTTCAGGCTAGACCCCCCAACACTTAATAACTTTGATATCCGAAGAGAGAACCCACGTTTTGACCTAGTGTAAATTGTATCTCTCTTTCTTGTAAGCAGAAGTTTTCGACTAAAAATAAAAAACAGAACCAAATTATTTTATCAAGCAAACAAATAGACATTATAAATTCTGAAGCCACCAGCTGAAAGATACCTGAAATGCACCAAATACTGATATACCTGATTAAAGATAAGGAATTGTTATTGGAACTATAAGCTGGATCATGCACTGAACTTTGCCAATATGTTGATCTCTTCCACGGGAACAGGTGCGATCGTTCCTTCTGACGTTGTAATGAAATAGCATCTTTCTTTGGTGACTGTGTATTACTCAGCCTCCACACCAATGAGAATTTTGAAGGTTTATGCATCTTTGTTATAGCTGTAAAAAATTAGAGAAACTAAGTTTTGTTTGCCTGTTTTCCATTAACCCAAATGTTTTTGACTTGAAGCAGATTAGTTTATGACATGTACGATAAAAGGCCTAACTGGGAAATGTAATGAACTTTCAAATGACACCATTGTACTAAAGTGCGGCTGCAGAATTAGACAATCTTTTCGCATACTGCTTATATATATATATATATATATATATACATATATAGAAAGAGAGAGAGAGAGAAGTGAAGAGAGAGAAGGATGAAAAAGTCTTGTACATTGAGGACTCAAACATAAATCCAAATACCATAGGAGTTGTCAAAGTCAAAGAAAGAAAGTAGTTAAGATACAACAACTTATAAGCTCATAATGTTGTCATCCGGACAAGTCAGAAGAAGCAGACAGAGATAGGAGATAAATTCATTACAAGGTCGATACCATATCAGTAAGGCACAAGCCATATATGGCGACTGCATATCTAAAGTATGATTTTAACCCACAAGACATCATATGATCATAATGACAACTCCCCCTCCTCCACCCCCCCCCCCCCCCAAAAAAAAAAATGCAAAATGCAAAAAAATGAAAAACAAACAAAACCAAGATGGTAATAGGGAGGCAAAAACAAGGAAGCAGTGTAAAATTAATGCATATCAAGGTTGCCAGTTTGTCCAGAACACACCTTTACCAAACTGTCGTCTGCTTAAACTTCTGCTTGCAATAACCCTGGAAATCCTTTGTGCTTCTGAGCTTAAAGTGTTATCAGGAAGGATGACTCTTGGCATGGTATGACTTTCCATTGAAGCTCTAATAAGTTGATTTTTCCTCCTCTTATAGTAGCTATCAGATGATGATGCTTGGGTCTTATCTACATCCTGACCAGAAATATCGTTAGCATTTGAAGTCGCAATCAACTGATTTGATTTTCGCTTCACATATGTTATCTTCTTCACTAAATTTCCGTCATCTAGTACCCTTTGGATTCCTAAATCATTGATCAGACCAATTTTATATTCAGAAGTTCCAGAAGATTTTGGAGCATCCACAGAAATCTTCGGGATATCTACATTTGTGGTAAGTTCCAAAGGAACTGATGTTGTTTCGGAACAACCATCTGACGGAGTATTTGCCAGTAGCAAAGGTGTAAAATCTCCTGCAAGTGTGGTTGCGCAATCTAATGATTTAGTGATGTGCGGCAGTGGTGGTGTTTTAGGCATCTCAGAAGGAGCAGCTGATCCTCCAGTTCTCAAACAACTAGCTGAACTGTCAATACCAACCCTACTTTCAGATTCTGAACTCTTCTTGATTTCATCTCTACCCCTTGTTCTCGACCAACTAGCTGAACAATCGGTAAATTTCTTATTTTCAGATCCTGAACTCTTCATGATGTTATCTCTAGCAGAAGGATTCAATTGATACACAGAAGAACTTGAAGCATGGGAAACATGAGGAAGTGCTGAGACTGGAGCAGGTTTTCTTACAAGACTGTTACCTTTACGAATATAAGAAGAGCTCTGCACCTTTCCAACTTTGCTTGGTGATAGCCTCTGTGTATGAACAGGGTTCGGAATCGTTTTCTTCACTGGCACAGAAGCAATGGGGCTATCTGTTCGATGCCAAGTTCGGGATTTTGCATTGTGGTTTGAAGGGGTTGCCCTTTTTGAGGTGTTTAGTTGTTGTACAGATGAAGGGCCCGTAGAAACTCTAGGGACTGCTGAAGTCGGTTGTTTTCTTGTCAAGTTTAAATCCCTCTTAACAGGATTCAAACTCTGAATTGACTTACGGGTATCCTGAGATGGAGATGCTGAACTTTTGGTGTTGACTGAGAGATCATCTACCAATGCTTGATCTGATTTCACTTTAGCTTTGAAGTTATCCAAAGATGAGTTGGGTGCTAATGAAGAACCACCTTCAGACACAGTCTTCTCATCAAGGGAAAAAACTTTTCTTTTCTTGTTATACATAGGAGATGCGCCATTTGAATCACCATTACTACCGCCTTTAACTAAAGGCCCAACCTCATATGAAGCTTCAATTATTCTGCTCCCATGCACAATGCTGTCCCCATCTTTACAAGATTGAGAGGTATCATGTAAATTCCCGGTACCACAACTGTCATCTTTCAATTCTGCAGGAACAAGATCCCTGACAGAACAACTTAATGTTGTATTTTCATCAAGTGCAGAGCTAACCACATCCAAATGTGTATCACATGTCCTTGGGCTAGACAAATCTAATTGCATGTCCCCAACATTTCTCTTCCTCTTAACCTTAGGAGTGTAGTCCTTTTCAAAACAAACTTCGGCATAGTCTCTTGTGAGAACCTCAGCCTTTTGGTATTCTTCGATGACAGTATTCTCATGTATCAGAGTGGCCCCATCCAGACATGCCTGATTGCTGGTATCATCTAGAATACATGTGTTAGAAATAATTTCATTCCCTTGGCAATTGGTAAAACCACTGTTAGAACTTGAGGGGGAACTAGGAGAATAGTAGCAGCTATTTGCCTTCATGGTAACCTCATGAATTTTCGTTTCCTCTGTCTTTGACAAATCAAGATTACCATGGCCTCCAACACAGTTATCAGCAGCATTCAGATATGTTTCTTCATTGCCGCTGTCTAGCCAATTAGTGGCCTCATTTTCAGAAGACTCTTTGGGGCCAGCATCCATCAAGTCAATATTGTAAACAGTTATATTTTCTTGCTTTTTGAATCCAAATACAGAATCTGAAGTATTATGGGCATCCTGGACAGCCATACATAAATCTATTTGCCCCTCGTGAATTTTATTTTCTTGCGGAGTAGACAAGCTAGCATTACCATTGCCTATTCCCACAACCATACCTTCTGAAGAACCTTCAATACCATTCTCATGCAATATGGATTTCCCATTCTGACTAGACTGTTGGCTAACTTCATCCACCCTGCCAATGCCAGAAACTGTAGATCCATCTTGAAATTCTGCTTGAACCATGTCCGAATTTGAAATAAATGTATTAACTAATCCACACACATTTTCAGTACCCTCATCAATTTCGGTTTCCGGGGGGCTCAGTGAATCCAAGAGATGAGTCGGACTGTTCCTATTGAAATCAAGTAAGAGCGACCTCCTAGAATTAATCTCAGAATTATCCACCTCTGAAGCTATAGCTGCTGGAGATTCATCTTTGTTGGCAGTGGGTACATTTCCAGAAGGTAGTGAAACAACATCATCATGTTTGATAGCCAGAACAGCAGAAGTCATTTGCTCTTCTAGATGCATTACACCCTGATCAGATGCAGGGAGTGTGTTCGTGGAGCTATCTACAGTGACAGGCTCACTATCTTTCTTCGCTGACTTCAAATTTGATGCAGGTGAAGAAAGGGAAGCAACTTTCTTCTTCTTCCTAATCCTGTACGATGGTGCTTCACCAGAAACACCCCTCTGACCCTCATCTGAAGCTGTATCCCCTAGAGACACCTTCACTGCACTACTTCCAGCAGAATCATTGACCACACTTCCATTACCAGAAACTGTAACATTTTCTACTTTTTTCGGAGTCTTTTCAGAACTAGATGGACAATCTGATTCATGTGTGGAGTTGCCTGATTTAACAGAATGCTCGGCAAATTTCTTTTGTGGAGAATCAGACATAGTAACTTTCCTAACCTTTCTATTCCTAGGTGTAAAACTCCGAGCTGGACTTGAATGAGCTGCCGCAATAGCCTTGGCGACTAATGCATTGGATTTGAAAGAAACATCAAGATCAACTGGGCTTCGTTCTCTCTCTTCCTCTAACCTCTGACTCGAATAGACAATGGGATCTTTATCTTTCTCTTTACCCCTAAAACTACCAAAATGTTGTTCATGGCTTCTATTATTCCTAACATCATTAGGCTTCCCTATCCTAAGCAAAACACTTTTCTTCTGTATCTGCTTCTTCGGCGGGGTTTGAAAAAAATCTTCTCTTTCCTCCCTCTCCCTATTACTAAATCTACCAGAATCATAAATATCACGTTCCCGCCTTGCGGAAACAAATTCACCATTATGTTCCATATCCATGGATCCCCAGCTTCTATTTTCATCTCTATTATCATTCAAAAATCTCTCATTTTCCAATACAGAACCATAACGAGACTCATAATTTTCCCTAATTTCCCTTGTAAAGTTTGAATTATGAGAATCACTACCAAACTTAAACCGATAACTATCACTATCATTATCAATATCATCATCAATTCTATCCCAGAAAAGCCGTTGACTTTGAGTTTGATTATCATTACGGTTTTCTCTGTATGGAAATTCATCTCTAAAAGAAGACCTAGAATTAAATTCAAAATCAGGGTTATAGTTACTTGTTGGCCGATAGGGTAAAACCCTAGGTGGATCGGGCCAGGAGTCGGGGCTGGGAGGCGGGTAAGGGTTGTCTAATTCGGGTACGCGGAATAGGGTTCGATTGGAAGAATTAGAAACCCTAGGTGGTGAGCGGTGGAGGCTCAGGAAGGTGAAATTTGATTGGTGGGGATTGAACGGCGGAGGAGGAGGTGGTGCCGGAGGTAGAGGAGGGTATAGCGGTGGCGGCGGGGGCGGTGGGTGGAACGGTGGCGGAGGAAGGCGGTGGGTATCACGGTGGAGGATATCACGGCGGTGGTGGTTGTGATCGGAGGGGAAAGGAGGAAGAGGGCGGTGAGGAACGTACCTGTTACCGAACGAAGGGAATTCCATGGGCGTCTGCCGCTTGCTTTGACAATTCTGCTTTCTTTCTCTAAACTGTTTGTTATTTTTTGTATTGATACGTGTGTACTGTGTATATCTTACCTACACAGAAAAAAAAGAAAAAAGAGAGGATATTTTCATTTGGGATGTTGCCTTTGTTGACCTTCACTAATTGGAAATACTAGTTTGGACTTTTATTTAAAAGGTAAATTGTCAATTGAATTTTAGGTCAATTGTGAATTTGTGATTAGCATTAGGTAGACAAAAGCATGTTGTTATGGATTTGGGATTTGATACAAAAAATGTTGGTAAGTATTAGGGATGTCAATTTTGAAAAGAGTCAACTAGTATGAGTATTGGAAATGTTCTTTATTTTTATTTATTTTTTTTAAAATTAGCAATTAATTTTCAATAATATAAAACGAAGATATCAATTTTCAATAAACCGTGAGATACTGAAAGAAAATTTCAAGAAAAAGGCATGACAAAACTTTTTTTTTTTTTTTTGGTATTGAATATACATAATTTTTTTAAAATTTTTGGTATCGAATATACATAATTTAGATACAATGCAACATATGTAAAAGCATAAGAGGATTAACGAGAAAAGGAAATTAGGATTAGGGCTTATCATATGTAAAAGGATGCAAGAGGAGGAGAAACCATGAATGTAGTAATAAGCATATCGCAATTAATCTTATTTCGTTATTTTGCAAGAGAGCGAGAGGTGGAGATTTGCAAATGGGATAGAGAGAACATAATCAGCGTATTAATTTTTTCGATTGGGTGAATTACTCCTACTGAAGAAGTAGGATAGGGTGTATTATTACCCTGCTGAAGAAGGTCAGACCAGTTACACTTTGAGTAGGGTCCAAATGATTACGATAGTGACAGAGGAACGCGCAAATACCGTTAATAGGGATCTGTAAGCTATGTTTAGCAAACATGTATAGGTATATATATGGATATATATTTATAATGATGTGAATCCCAACTTTTGGTATTAGTAGCGGGATATCTTTTGTAAAGTCCCAACTATAGATAAGTTGTGAAATTGTTATGTAAATCCCGTTTTTTGTATGTAATAGAGGGATAGTATGTAAACAGCTAAAGCTCTATAAAGTAAGTTGTATGAATTAGGAAGCATATTTATATAAAAATATTTATTAAATGTGCTTTGTGATGAATATGTGTTAGCAATAAATGAAAATGCTTTAAGATAAATAATGGATTAATAATAACATAATCTTATTATTTAACAAAAAAATGCCGCCACGAAGAAGACCAAGAAACCAAGAGGAAGAATCCCATAATAAAAATGAAGGTAGGGGTCTAGAAAACTCGATGCAATAGTGTATAGACTTACTAGTGGGAGCCTTAAATAGAACTCCTACCGTAACACCTGTAGATCCTCCAGTTGCACGTGTAGCCAACTTTAAAGACTTTAAGAGTGTGGGACCGCCCGAGTTTAGGAGGACCACTGAGCCTATAGAGGCTCAGTCGTGGGTGAAAGAAATAGAGAAGGCATTTATCATTGCTGGAGTTAGGGAGGAGCAAAAGACCATTTTTGCTACCTTGAGGCCAATTTCTGGTGGGAAGCCAACCAGAATAGGGTCAGAGAGGGGGTTATTGTATGAGAAAGATTCAAGGAGTTGTACTTTGAGAATTATTTTCCACAGAGCATGCAAAGTCGTATTGAAATGCGGTTTTTAGAATTAAAGCAAGGAAAAATGTCAGTTTCCCAATACATTATCAGGTTCAATGAGCTGGATAGGTTTTGCTCCACACCAAGTGGACACCGAAGAAAGGAAGACGAGAAGGTTTGAGCAGGGCCTAAAACCCTGGCTCTATAACAAAGTGTCTGTATTGCAGATTAGTTCTTTTGACCAATCCTAAAAAAGGCTATTATAGCCGATGGGGGACGCGAGGTGTTGAGCCTATATAATAAGGAGAAGAAGAATAAGAATAAGAGTGACGGGAGAAGTAAGGCTGAGGGAGCCAGTAGAAGTAGAGGAGGTTAGACGAGAAAGTGGAACAATTTTGGGAATACCAAAAACAAACAAGGGGGCCCAAAGAAGAAGGGAGAACCGTGCAAAAACCTGCGTGAAGCATCACTTGGGGGGTTTGTCTGAAAGGGAAGTCGGTGTGCTACAACTGCGGGCATGAGGGACACATCTCTCCTAACTATCCCAACCCAAAGAAGAACACTGGATGTTTCATCTGCGAAGCGACAGACCACATGGCAAGAAATTATCCGAAGAAGGGAGCCGACGGGGGGAGCGACAACAAAGGAAACAGTAATGGTACGCTGACCATAATTGGTTCAGCCCCACCGAGTAGACCAACCGCCTGTACATTCAACATGATGGTCCAAGATGTCGTGGCATCTGGAGATATAATCTCAAGTATCATCCTAATCAATAATATTAATGCATATGTATTGTTTGATTCGGGTACGACCTATGCTTTCATATCCTGTGATTTTGCTAGATGTTTAAGCTTACCTCTAAAGAAACTAGAGTCACCCTTGAACATAGAAGTTGCGAATAAGGAAGTGATCCTTGTTGAACATATTCATAAGAATTGTTGTGTCGAAATTAGAGGACATAAGTTATCGGTAGATTTAATTCCGATTAAACTGGGAGAATTCGACGTAATATTAGGGATGGATTAGTTGTTTAACCATGGGGTGATAATAAATTATCAGAAGAAGAGCGTAAACCTTCAGACTTCGAAGCAGTCTAAGGTGGTATTTTATGGTAATAAATCGCAGTGACATTCTCGTTGTCTGACGATGATGCAAGCCCAGAAGCTGTTAAGAAAAGGATGCGAGGGTTATTTGTGCCACGTTGTTGATACCCGACAAGTGGGAGCAGAAATGGAACAGATACTGATTGTACAAGAATTTATGGATGTATTTTTAGACGAGTTACCATGTCTTCCCACCAGATAGGGAGATCGAGTTCGTGATAGACGTAGTGCCAGCGACAACACCAGTTTTGAAGGCTCCATATAGGATGACGCCAGTAGAGATGAAGGAATTGATGATACAATTGCAAGAACTATTAGATAAGAAATATATCCAACCAAGTGTGTCTCTATGGGGAGCACCCGTATTATTCGTTAAAAAGAAGGACGGATCGTTAAGGCTTTGTATCGACTATAAGGAGTTGAACAAAGTAACGAGTAAGAATAAGTATTCGTTGCCTAGGATCGACGATCTATTTGATCAGTTGAAAGGGGCGAAATACTTTTCTAAGATAGACTTAAGAACGGGGTATTACCAATTAAAGGTTAAAGGAGAGGACGTGCCTAAGATAACATTCAGGACTCGTTATGGCCATTACGAGCTCCTGGTGATGTCGTTTGGGTTGACGAATGCGCCAACCGCATTTATGGATCTGATGAACAGGGTGTTCAAGCAGTATCTGGATAAGTTTGTAGTGTTCATAGATGATATTCTGGTTTATTCAAAGACACAGGAAGATCATGCGGAACATTTAAGGATAGTGTTGGAAACACTACAGAGGAAAAAATCGTATGCGAAATTCAACAAGTGTGAATTTTGGCTAGAGAGGGTTTAATTTTTGAGCCACGTGATCGACAAAGATGGTATATCCATAGATCCATCGAAGGTGAAGGCAATGATTAACTGGGAGTAGCCGAAGACGCCGACAGAGGTGCGTAGTTTCTTAGGGTTAACGGGTTACTATCGAAGATTTATCTAAGATTTTTTGAAGATAGCTACCCCGTTAACAAATTTGACGAGGAAGACAGTAAAGTTTGTATGGATGGGGAAATGCGAAGAGAGCTTTCAAGAGCTAAAGAAGAGATTGAGTGAGGCGCTAGTATTATTCTTACCAGATGATATATGTGATTTCGTTAGTTTATAGTGATGCGTTGCTTAGGGGACTGGGATGTGTGCTTATGCAGCATAGTAAGGCCATTGCGTACGCGTCACGATAACTAAAAAACTATGAGAGGGGTTACCCTACTCATGATTTGGAGTTGGCAGCAGTAGTGTTTGACTTGAAGGTTTGGAGACATTATTTATACGGAGAAAAATGTGAGATATACACGGACCACAAAAGTCTGAAATATATCTTCACACAGAAGGAGTTGAATATGAGGCAGAGGAGGTGGTTAGAATTGATCAAGGATTATGATTGTGTGATTCTATATCACCCGGGGAAGGCAAACGTAGTGGTCGACACCTTAAGTTGGTTAGTAAGCAGCTAGAAGATTGAGGGAATTGACCAAGTAAAACCAAAGCCAAGGGGACAAAATAGAAACTATAGCAAAGATGTCCTAATGACCACACCACACCAACTCTTACAAATCCTATAAATAGCAAGCCTTTCTCTTCTTATTCCTTACCAATTCATAAGTATAGAAAAGAAACTCTATACATATTAAGAGAGAGAGAGAGGGAGCTCGGATCAAAGAAGGAAGGAAAAGGCTAGCAAGCTTATCATCTTCATTAAGTTAATCAAGAAGCAAGAACAAAGGTAAAAACGCTAAACCCTAGAACCATCTCTTAAGCTTTTTGTTATATTGAAATGCTTTGTTGGTGGTTGCTGTTGTTATGGAGGATCATGAAGGATCCGAAGAAATAAGGATGAGAACATTAGTGGACTTAATATTACCTGATGAATGGATTTTATACCTGCGAATCGGATCTCATTAGACTTGGATTATTGTTAATCTATGTTGTTTTGTGTACATTTCATACATTTTATTTTATTTTGTAGGAAGAAGCATGGAAACGTAATTCAGACATCTGTTGGAGTAAAATATGCAAGCAAATACAAGAAGGGAAGATTGCAGGGCTTTTAACACTAAGTTGGATGCATGTTCTTGGTTTAGAAACTTAGATTTTATTGTAGATCTACTTTTTAGCTTTCCGGAACATCTTCAATTATCCCAATCAGAGTTCGGATGCGAGAGTTATGGCCTTGATATCAACAGAGATCAAAGTTTGAGGTTGTCATGTTTGAATTAACATAGCAGCCACTTGAAGCCCAATTTTAACCTTGATCTAGCCAGTATCTCTAAATTCTCAAAGAAATAAAGTTGTAGATCCCGTCGAGATCTTCGATTTGATAGGTGGCAGGCCCTGTAACTCCTTCCGGATCAAAAGTTATGACTATTTTACCAACAGACGTCGTAGCAGAATTTTGACGGGAGCGGCCGCGCCAGTTTCTAGTATATTTTGGGCACGACTGCGCTGGTGTACAGAAGGAAAAACATAGTTTCTGCCATTTGGGCGCGGCAACGCCACTTTCTAGGCCAAATTTAGGTGCGACAGCGCTAGGACGGAATGCTAAAAAGTTTATTTTTGGTCCAATTCGAATGAAACAAGGATTATAACTTCTAATTGGTTTAGGACTTTAACTAGAACCTATAAATACATGATGCAAGACATAGAATAAGGGAGATCTTGCTACTTTTTGCTAACCCTAGAATTAAAGAAGGATTGGAGGCTTGAAGCAAAAGATTATCACGAAAGAAGATCAAGATAGGAGGCTGAGGAGGATATCAAGGATAGTTTCAAAAGAGTTTTTACTTTCTTCTTTTATCTTTTTATTTTGTAATTCTTGGATGATGGTTTAGTTGTGGGTTATGGATTTTAATTTAATCATGAACTAATTTCTTTTTAAGATTACAATGGATCTTTTTGTGTAGTTTATTTTGATATACTTCTTTGTTGATTATTGTTAATTATTATCAGATTGTATATTATGGTTTATGCTTAATTGTTTAATTGCCTGATTAACAATTACCGTGGTAATTTATATGAACTCGAGAGATGGATTTATAGGTTTAGATCTGATCATAATAGCATGTGATTGTATTTTTCTACATGGTGATGGAATTCATGATTTGTGTTTAGGATAGAGATACATATATGTCGCATGTAATCTGAAAGAGAACCTGTACTTTAAATCCTTTTTAATTGTAATTGACATAGAAATATAGTGAATTAGTTAACTAGGGTGTTCATCTTAATTCTAACCTTTATAGATTTAAGTTGATTCGTTTATGATGCATCGAGAGATGGTTATAAATATTGATGGAGTTCTCGATTAACAATCTGAAATAGTTAGCATAACTTACAAGGAAGTATGTTGATCTAAGTGAAATATTAAGGGAAATTATAATCTTAAGCCTTTTTATCTGAATTCAATTCTTGGTAGTTAGTGATTAGTTAGTTTAGTACTTTATTTCAAAATTCAACAACTTTTATCAAATTGTTTAAATATGATTAATTTGATTATGAGTTAGTACTTGGTAATTATTATTAAATAATTCTCTATGGGTTCGACACTTCTTATCATTATATTACTTGTGGACTGCGTATACTTGCGTATTTTGCTAGTATAGATTTAGGCAAACATTATTGGTAAATGCATGAAAGTGAAAATGTGATGTTAATAACGAACCAAACAAAGAAAGCATGAAAAACGTGTTGATTATTTAAATGGACTAGCTTAAATCATTGTTCGTAAATTAGTTTTTTTTTTTAAAAAAATTCAAAAATATAGAAATATACATTGGTAAATTACGAAGATGTTCCAAGTAGAACGGAGTAAAAATATGCTATAACGAAGTTATGGCGAAAATTTTAATAAAAGATGTTTAAAAGGTGAAAACCCTAGATTGGTACGATTTTTGGGCCAAGTTTACGGGTAAGTAACACTTCTGAAAAACCTTAGTTTTCTGGGGGTTTCATAGTTCATAGTAAACATGAGCCGTGGGCTCAAGAACGGGCTCAATCCGACTTCGGATAAGTAAGTTACAACGATATGAAAATTCGACGTCGAAACGTCATTTAGTAAAAACTAGCTCACGAAGGATTTTTGAGCCAATTTTTAGGCTTGTTAGAGAATCAGAAAAATTATTCCATCCGTGGAAAGTTTTAGAGGGTATTACGAGCTAGAAAATGTGAAATTCAGATAAGGCACACTTAGAAGGGGGGTTGAATAAGTGTGGATACAGACTATTACAAATTTAAAAATTTAAACCAAGCTTTTGAATATAGTCTACTATATTGATGAATGCAGCTTACTAAATGAATATGATCTACCGAATTACCATATTGATGAATGCAGCTTGCTGAATGAATATAGTCTACCGAATTACTATATTGATGAATGCAGCTTGCTGAATGAATATGGTTTATCGAATTGAATTTTTTGTTTAAGAAAATATCTTGATGATTTTATAAGTTAATATAACTTAGTGAAAATACTTGATAATAATGAATAATGCAAATATTCAAATTTTAATTATTAAGATAATTAACTAACTTTTGAATAATTAAAGTAAAGCAAGTAATAAAATCAACACCAAGATTTTTTACGTGGGTTCAGCTATTACCCTCTATAATAATAGCCTACTCCTCGTCTAATACTAATTAGTATTGGAGACTTACTTTTATTTCTTTTAAAAATCAATTCCTGTTACAAAACAGATTCTATAAAATCTTGAATTACAATAATTCTCTTGAGCACTTTTGCTCCTTGTGCACCAATGCACTCCTTAAGCACCTATGCTTCCTTGAATCTGTTTGTAAACAAACCTTAATCCACCTGGATTAAATTCTTTTAGACAACACTTAGGGGCTGTTTGTTTAGAACTTAATGGGTCTGAATGGTTGAATCGGTAAGTGGGCTGAATCATTAAGTGCGTTTGTTTTGGAAAAAAATCGTCTGAATGGCTGAATCGGTCAGATGCTTTGGCTGAATGGTTAAGTCAGAATTTTTGGTCTGAATGGCTGAATGGTTGGCTGAATGAAGTAAAAAAATAAAAAAAAAACTAAAAAAAATAAAAAAATAAATATTAACTATTATATTATGTAATATTAAATAAATTTACAACAATTTTGAATTTTTTCAGAGGGGTAAAATATTAAAAATATGTTCATTCAGATCTTTAAAAATATGTCAATTATCAAACAGCTTTTTTCATTGAGATTCAGCTCATTCAGATTCAGATTCAGCTCATTCAGATTCAGATTCATTCAATTTTTATCAAACACCCCCTTAGTCTTAAAATTAAAATTACAATAATAGAGGTCTAATGATCAAAGCAAATAAACAATTTAACAATGCAAGGCTCAACTAATAAATGCAATGATCAAGTAAAGTAAAAGATATCACCAATATTATGCCCACAAAAATTGCTGATAATATATCTGAATATAATAGTGCAGCAACTGGAATTTTGCACTGAAAGTAATTAAAACTTTTTCAAATATGTGGTTGCAAGATATAAATCCAAGTAATGTCCGTGTTTTTTTATTGAAAGCAATTCTTCCTTTTATAGCCCAGAAATTAATCGGTTAGAAAAATATTCCCGTTGCCAATTAAAGATAATGTTCAAATAATAATCCCGTTAATGGCTAAGAGAAACAAAACTAATTTATCTTCGGTTGTAACAAAAATTTGTTGGACACTTTCAAAAGATAACTGCACCGAGTAGGAATCATTATCTTATACTAATCAAAACTGCCGCCACTAATTAAGATAGGAAAGAGAACCAACTTTGTCAAGATAATAATTATCTTATATTCCCAAGATCCTTATCTCATTCTTTTTAGAAAGATAATCATATCTTATCAATATACTCCAACCACTTCCAAATTTCCAACACATAAAATTTTCACACGTGGCTCATAATTATTATAACACCAGTACATGTGTAATACC
>CM068378.1:36908934-36956434 GCA_034770075.1 Aralia elata
AACTTACTGACCATTTCTCGCCACGGCGAGAAGTCCTCAGTTCAATTTTTCTCCTTCTCGACCCGGACTAGAATCAACGCAGATGAATGGAGTTTGGCGCGTTTTTCGACTGGCGACGCGCTTTCTGAAGAATTTTTTAATCAGATTTCTTTTTCCTTAATTTTAGGGATTTGCAAGTATATTTTCTTATAATTCTACTTGTAACCTAGGATATTTTAAGATAGGATTTTGATTCCAAGTCAATTGTTATTTCCTTTTTGGATTCCTAGGGTTTCATAGTTAGTATAAATAAGTTTTATGCTTGTAATTCAAATACACATTCAATAATAATTCAGAGTTTATTCATACTTGGAGAGCCTATTCTCTACTTTTGGTTCTGTTGAAGAACTTTCTAAGTAATTTTGCTTAGTTTTCTTTGAGGGATTCGAAGTTAACTTATCATACAACATATCCATAGTTGTTGTGTGTGGCGGTTATCTAACCAGTTTATCAATCGTTTGATTGTTAACCACGAAGGTTCCCTGCTTCATATAAGTACGGGGTTTAGGTGTCATTGATAATCCACCTACGCGAATTCATCTGCTTTGAACGATTTATACCCAGGAGTTATCTCTCTCGTACTCAAATATAGACGTTTGGGTTAAGGTGTCGGTGAAGAGTTCCATCAAATTGGGCTTACTTGAGAAACGATTCTGGGCGGACGACCCACCTCACGCAAAGCGTAAGCCTGTGGAAGTCTATCATTTGGTATAACAAAGCCGCGTTTTCTAGCTAAGTATCTATCTTTATTGTATCGTTTGAATTTGCGTGAGCAAAAAAAAAAAAGTATAGAAAAATTTATATTTCAGTTTATTTCAATTTGTTTGATCGTGGATTTCATCTTCAATTCCGGTAATCGAGATTGTTGGTACTTATAGTCATACCTACTATAGTTGTTTGTGATAAGTTATTTTTGAATTGATTAGTAAAACCGTAGGTATTTTTGCTAGGTAAATTCGAAAAAAGAATCCTGATTTAGATGAGAATTATTTAGAGGTAAAAAGGCTTAGTTTTTTTTTTTTTTGTTGCCTAAATTTAAACTGTATTTAAAGAAGATGCAGATATGTTACAAGAACATGGGAAATATCGTCCAAAATGAGAATATTTAGCATAGACGTCCGTAGGACAAGCCCTATGAAAGTTTATGACTATAAGGGATTACAAATACATAAGCCTAAAAAAAAGGATTAATACAATCAATAACATTAAAAAGCCAAGAATTAGGATAGAAAGGGCGCAAGAGCATACAATCAGCAAAAGGAATGACGGGTGGCCCAGCACCAAAGGCAAAAGCGAGGCCCTCAAAAGGTTAATAGGACCCGACCAAAACCTGAGCAGCGAACCTCCGCAAGGGGGGGACCAGCAAGCAACACCAAGTCGGAACAACCCGCAAGAAACAGCAAAATATAACCAAGCAGACGGCAACAACCTAACCATAGCAACCAGATCCAAAGCAACCAAGTAAGGCCCCCAGCTGCACAGAGCCAGTGGCTAGCCCCAAAAGCAGACCAGCAAACCAACCATGCAGAAGCAACAAACCGAGCAGAAAGCAGGCAACAAGCCAAGGCAGGAAGCCCAGCCAAGACGCAACAGCAGGAGAGAAATCCCAGCAGCAAATGACAGCAGTTACCAGCCAATTGCAAAATCAGCAGCAGCACAGCCCAACGTGGGACAAAATCCAAAGCATGACAGCAGCCCCACAGCTGGCAAGAAACCAGCTGACAGCATAGAGACAGCCGCAATGACACCAAGCAACAGCAGAAGGACCCGCCAGGAGAATAAAACCAAACCCAAGAAGCAACAACAGTAAGCGCACTGGAAAAGCGACACAAACCAACCAGCTGAACTACCAGACAGAAGAAACGCAGCAGCATCCGCAACAACAGAAAAAGAGGCCAACAGCACCAAACCTAACAGTAGCTACAGCGGCAAAACCACACGCCATAGCAAAAGCAAAAAACATAGCATAACCCAGCCAAAACAGCAGCCAGGCAGTAGCACAAATAACACCCGACACCCAGAACAACACGAAGACCAAACCCCAGCAGCAAGCCAGCGATAAACAGCCACCCAAGACTCAACACAAACAGCAACAAATCAGGGCCAGCAGGCAAACCATCCCAAATAGACCACAACAAATCCCACCAATCCATCCAAAGAGAATAGCCCCCAAAACAGACCCCCATAAGCAGACCCGCAACAGAAGAGCAGAAAACCATCCCCAAGAAAAAACTAGAAACAGCCCATAGAAGCATAAAACCTAAACAACATTAGTAAGCAGCAAATGGGGAAAACTAGTAGCCCTTTTCCTAAGCATGGAAGAAGAGTGGAGCCGGCACTTAATGACATGAATAAGTTCACGCCCAAGACAAGAAGCAGGCTTTGCAGGCTTACCATGGGATCTAGTGTTCCGTTCACGCCAAATAAAATAAATAGTGGCAGCCAGACCAAGGGAGAGAGTATAGCGCCTAAACTTTGAGATGGGCACATGAAGCACATAATCAACAATAGGAAGCCAGTCTCTATGGAACCCCCTCCAACCACAGAAACGCATAACAATGAAAAACACCTTGAAAGCATAAGGACATTGGAAAAAGAGGTGATGAAAGCTCTCAGGCTGATTAGAGCAAAGCTGGCAGTCAGCAGGAATGTCAATGCCATACCTAATGAGAACATCCCTAGTTTTGAAACCATTATGGAAGGCAAGCCACAGACTGAAAGAAAATCTTGGAACGTGGAGCTTATTCCAAACCAAAGAACTCCAGCTAACCTCAGGACGTCTCCTACGAATAGATTTCCAAATAGATTTCCAAAGGCTTAGTTGTGAGATCATTCGAGGGGAAAAGCCTATTGAGTGATACACGAGCGAAACATTAACCGAGTGAAACACGTAAGGGAGTGGTGAGGAAAATATTTTGCTACTAACCTTTGTTTTGCAGGAAAATGTCTAGTTCAAATGATAAAAGTGTTATGGAAGATTCTCCAGCAAAGTTCGATCCAAAATTTGTGATGGAAGCTATGATGAAAGAATTCACTAGAAAGTTGGATATGGCGAAGGACCAAGTGAATGAGCGTCTCGACCAAATGAGTGCGTCCCAAGGACCCCAGTTTCAACATCCTCATGGGGCACGTCAGCACGGAAGAACGCATCAAAGAGAAGCTAGACAAGAGGAAAATTACTATGAAGGGGGATTTAGTGAAGAGGAGGATCGAGAGTCCGACTTCTTACATCGCAGGCAACGAGGAGCTAGGGATAGAGGGGGTCGAGATAGAGAGGACAACAACTTGGACAGTATAAAGATGAAAATTCCGACTTTCCAAGGAAGAAGTGATCCAGAGGCCTATCTAGAATGGGAGAAGAAGATGGATTGGATATTTGAATGTCATAACTACTCGGGGCTAAAGAAAGTAAAACTCGTCGCCACAGAATTCTCAGCTTATGCTGTTACTTGGTGGGATCAGTTGATGATCAGTCGGAGGAGATGTGGGGAACGTCCGATTGAAACTTGGGAAGAAATGAAGACCATGATGAAAAAGAGGTTCGTTCCAGATTACTATCACCGAGAGCTAGTTCGGAGTTTGCAAAGCTTAAGGCAAGGTAGTAGGAGCGTAGAATATTATTACAAAGAAATGGAGATGTTGATGGCTAGAGCAAACATCAATGAGGATGGTGAATCAACAATGGCTAGGTTTTCGGCGGGATTAAATTGGGAGATTGCCGACTTAGTGGAACGACAACATTACTTGGTTTTGGAGGATATGGTTCACATGGCTATCAAGATTGAGAAACAGCTTAAGAGGAGAGGTAGCCAACGTTCGATACCTAACGCAGGATCATCATGGAAGTATAATGTTGGAAAGCGAGAGGAGAAGCCAGCCGTAAGTAAATCCAAGTTTGAGCTAAAAACGCAGACGATTAATAAGGGAGTGCAAGGTAAAACTAACCCTTCTTCTTTAAATCGTAATCGGGATATAAAATGCTTCAAGTGTCAAGGAAGGGGACATATTGCAAATCAGTGCCCAAATCAAAGGACGATGTTGTTACTTGACAACGGAGAGGTGGAAACCGAAGAGGAAGCTAGTGATACCGACTCATTGCCACCGTTAGAGGATATAGATGATAGGGAGTTGGCTATGCATGGTGAGATGTTGGTTACAAGGCGAGCACTTAGTACGCATGTGAAGGAGGAGTACGGGGAGCAACGGGAAAATTTATTTCATACCAGATGCCTTGTGAATGGTAAGGTTTGTTGTGTGGTGATAGATGGAGGTAGTTACACAAATGTGGCCAGCACGACCATGGTGGAGAAATTGGGAATGTCCACAACCAAACATTCCCAACCATATAGATTGCAGTGGCTTAATGATAGTGGAGATATAAAGGTGACTAAGCAAGTGTTGGTACCGTTCACGATTGGAAAATATGTGGATGAGGTATTGTGTGACGTGGTTCCGATGCAGGCGGGTCATTTATTGCTAGGCCGCCCATGGCAGTTTGATCGGCGGGTGAAGCATGATGGTTTCACGAACGAGTATTTCTTTTTGTTCATAATCAGCGAAAGGTTACGTTATGTCCTATGTCACCAAAGCAGGTGCATGAGGATCAATTATATCTGCAAAAAGATCATGTACAAAGAAAAGAAAGTGAAAAAAAAGAAAGTGAGAAAAAAATTGAGGGGAAAAATGAGGAAAAAAATAAGAGAGAAAAGAAAAGATGATGGGCGAAAAACCAATATCTATGCAAAAAAGAGTGACGTGAGGCGAGCTTTAGATGCTAAACAGCCGATGATTATACTTCGGTATAAGGAGGCGCTTTTGAATACTAACGCTAATGATTCTTCTTTGCCTAGTGTTGTTTCATCTCTTTTACAGGATTATAAGGATGTGTTTCCCGAGGAGCTTCCACAAGGATTACCACCAATTCGGGGAATTGAACATCAGTTTGATTTCGTGCCCGGAGCATCCATTCCAAATCGTCCAGCTTATCGGAGCAATCTAGAGGAGACAAAGGAGTTGCAGAAACAAGTTGGAGAATTAATGGAGAAGGGGTTCGTGAGGGAAAGCATGAGTCCATGTGCAGTTCCAGTGATCTTAGTGCCTAAGAAGGATGGGAAGTGGCGTATGTGTATTGACTGTCGAGCGGTAAACAATATTACGGTGAAGTATCGACATCCCATTCCTCGATTAGATGACATGTTAGATGAATTGCATGGGTCTTATATATTCTCAAAAATTGATTTAAAAAGTGGTTATCATCAAATTAGAATGCAAGAGGGTGATGAATGAAAAACTGCTTTCAAAACAAAATATGGTCTTTATGAGTGGTTAGTATTACCTTTTGGTTTAACTAATGCTCCTAGTACTTTTATGAGATTGATGAACCATGTTTTGCGACCATTCATTGGCAAATTTGTGGTAGTTTATTTTGATGATATCTTGATATATAGCAAAAACTTGGAGAGAGCATGCATTGCATTTGAAATCTGTTTTTAGATGTTCTTAGGAAAGAAAAGTTGTTTGCTAACATGGATAAAGTGCACGTTTTGTACGGATAGAGTTGTTTTCCTTGGATTTGTTGTGAGTTCACAGGGAGTTCAAGTGGATGAGGAGAAAATACGTGCGATCCGAGAATGGCCGAGTCCAACAAATGTGAGCCAAGTTCGAAGCTTTCATGGATTGGCTAGCTTTTATCGGCGGTTCGTGAGGAATTTCAGCGACATCACAGCACCCTTAACGGAAGTGATCAAGAAAAGTGTAGGATTTAAGTGGGGTGATGAACAGGAAAAGGCATTTAATTTAATTAAGGATAAATTGAGTAATGCGCCTTTGCTTGTTTTACCTAATTTTGCTAAAACCTTTGAAATTGAGTGTGATGTTTCAGGTTTAGGGATTGGAGCGGTGCTGATGCAAGAAGGAAAGCCAGTAGCATACTTTAGTGAGAAGTTGAGTGGAGCCGCTTTGAACTATCCGACGTATGACAAGGAGTTGTATGCATTGGTACGAGCATTGGAGACGTGGCAGCACTACCTTTGGCCTAAAGAGTTCGTGATTCACACGGATCATGAATTATTGAAATACTTGAAGGGACAGCACAAGCTGAACAAAAGACACGCAAGGTGGATGGAGTTCATTGAAACATTTCCGTACGTCATCCGATACAAACAGGGTAAGGAGAATGTTGTTGCTGATGCTCTTTCGAGAAGGTACGTGTTATTGAATACTCTTGATACAAAATTGCTTGGGTTTGAACGAATTAAAGAGTTGTATGCTAATGACCTTGAATTTTGTGAAGAGTTTAAATCATGTGAAAGGAATGCTGTGGGTAAATACTTTAAAATAGATGGTTTTCTGTTTCGAGAAAATAAGCTATGTATATCTGCATGTTCTTTGCGTGAGTTGTTGATTAGGGAGTCACATGGGGGAGGTTTAATGGGTCATTTCGGTGTGGAAAAGACTTTATTTGTTTTGAAAGAACATTTTTATTGGCCTCACATGAAACGAGATGTGGAAAGAATTTGTGATAGATGCATTACGTGTAAGCAAGCTAAGTCTCGTGTTCAACCTCATGGATTGTATACACCATTGCCTATATCTAGTGAACCTTGGATTGATTTGTCTATGGATTTTGTATTGGGTTTACCTAGGTCTAAGCGTGGTCATGATTCTATATTTGTGGTCGTGGATAGATTTTCTAAGATGGCACATTTTATTCCATGTCACAAAACTGATGATGCATCCCATATTACTGATTTGTTCTTTAGAGAAATTGTGCGTTTGCATGGCATGCCTAGAACAATTGTTTCTGATAGAGATTCTAAATTTTAGAGTTATTTTTGGAAGACATTGTGGTGTAAGTTAGGTACTAAACTGTTATTTTCAACTACTTGTCATCCACAAACTGACGGTCAAACTGAGGTAGTGAATAGAACTTTATCTGCATTGTTAAGAGTTGTTATCAAAAAGAACATTAAAGTTTGGGAAGAGTGTTTACCACATGTTGAGTTTGCATATAATCAATCTGTTCATTCTGCTACACAATTTTCACCATTTGAAATTGTTTATGGTTTCAATCCTTTGACACCGTTGGATTTATTGCCATTACCTTTGTCTGAATATACTAACATGGATGGAAAGAAAAAGGCTGAATTTATTAAGCAGATACATGAAAAGGCAAGGTTTAACATTGAAAGGAGGACGAAGCAATATGCGAAACAGGCCAACAAGGGTCGACGTCAAGTGATTTTTGAACCAGGAGAGTGGGTGTGGTTACATATGCGGAAGGAAAGATTTTCAGCTCAACGACGTTCAAAATTGCTTCCAAGAGGAGATGGTCCATTTCAAGTTCTTGAGCGCATCAATGACAATGCCTACAAATTGGATTTGCCTGGTGAGTATAATGTTAGTGCAACTTTTAACGTTACTGATCTTAGTCCGTTTGATGTAGGTGACGATTTGAGGACAAATCTTTCTCAAGAGGAGAGGTATGATGAGGGCATCCTTGGCTCTGGAGCGGTTGACATCCATAAAGTGGATCCTTTGTGTATGTCGGATGGTCCCGTGACGAGACCTCGGGCTAAACGTTTTAAGGAGAGCATTAATGGGTTGATTCAAGGCATGTGGAGCGAGGATAGATCGAGTGTGGACCCGAATTCTATGGATTTACATTTAGTCATGATGATACAAACAAACATGCCAAGGTTGGAAGCGTTGGAAATGAGAAAGGACGAAGAATTCCAAGTTGCAGAGTTCTCGCCCCGGCGAGAACTTCAAAGCCAAAATTCTCGCCCCGGCGAGAAACTTACTGTTCAAGCTCGCTCCGGCCTAAATTGATCCGCCCCAGCGAAGAACTTACTGACCATTCTCGCCCCGGCGAGAAGTCTCAGTTCAATTTTCTCGCCCCGGCGAGAACACGCAGAATGAGTTGGCGCGTTTTTCGAGGCGACGCGTTTCTGAAGATTTTTATCAGATTTCTTTTCCTTAATTTTAGGGATTCAGTATATTTTCATAATTCTATTGTAACTAGGATATTTTAAGATAGGATTTTGATTCCAAGTCAATTGTTATTTCCTTTTTGGATTCTAGGGTTTCATAGTTAGTATAAATAAGTTTTATGCTTGTAATTCAAATACACTTCAATAATAATTCAGAGTTTATTCATACTTGAGAGCTATTCTCTACTTTTGGTTCTTTGAAGAATTTCTAAGTAATTTTCTTAGTTTTCTTTGAGATTCAAAGTTAACTTATCATATAACAATCCATAGTTGTGTGTGGCGTTATCTACCAGTTATCAATCGTTGATTGTACCGAAGGTTCCTGCTTCATATAAGTACGGGGTTTATGTGTCATTGATAATCCACCTACGCGAATTCATCTGCTTGAACGATTATACCGGAGTGCTCGTCTCAATATAGACGTTGGGTTAAGGTGTCGGGAGAGTTCCATCAAATTGGCTTACTAGAAACGATCCGGGCGACGACCACCTCACGCAAGCGTGCCGTAGAGTCTATCAATCAGAAGGAGCAATCTCATCACTATCGCGTTCAAAACAATGTGTACATCTCACACAAGTCTTGATTTAGGGAGACCTTCTTATTGGTTCATTAGTTCCTTCAAATTGTCAAAGAAAGAGGTGATTAGGAGTCATATTACTTCGTTCTAGTTTGATTAGCATCTAAAGGAGCAATCTCATTACTATCGCGTTCAAAATGATGTGTACATCTCACACAAGTCTCGATTTAGGGAAGCCTTCTTATTGTTTTGTTAGTTTCCTTCAAATTATCAAAGAAAAGATTAGAAGTCATATTACTTCGTTCTAGTTTGATTAGCATCTAAATGAGCAATTTCATCACTATCGCGTTCAAAACGATGTGTACATCTCACACAAGTCTTGATTTAGGGAGACCTTCTTATTGTTTCGATAGTTTCCTTCAAATTATCAAAAAAAAGAGGTGATTAGGAGTCAAATTACTTCGTTCTAGTTTGATTAGCATCAGAAGGAGCAATCTCATCACTATGACGTTCAAAACGATGTGTACATCTCACACAAGTCTCAATTTAGGGAGACCTTCTTATTGGTTCATTAGTTCCTTCAAATTGCCAAAGAAAGAGGTGATTAGGAGTCCTATTATCTCATTCTAGTTTGACTAGCATCTAAAGGAGCAATCTCATCACTGTCGCGTTCAAAACGATGTGTACATCTCACACAAGTCTCGATTTAGTTAGACCTTCTTATTGTTTCGTTAGTTTCCTTCAAATTGTCAAATAAAGAGGTGATTAGGAGTCTTATTACTTCGTTCTAGTTTTGATTAGTATCAGAAGAAGCAATCTCATCACTATCGCATTCAAAAGAATGTGTACATCTCACACAAGTCTTGATTTAGGGAGACCTTCTTATTGTTTCGTTAGTTTCCTTCAAATTGTCAAAGAAAAAGGTGATTAGGAATCTTATTACTTCGTTCTAGTTTGATTAACATCAGAAGTAACAATCTCATCACTATGGCGTTCAAAACGATGTGTACATCTCACACAAGTCTTGATTTAGGGAGACCTTCTTATTGGTTCATTAGTTCCTTCAAATTGTCAAAGAAAGAGGTGATTAGGAGTCATATTACTTCGTTCTAGTTTGATTAGCATCTAAAGGAGCAATCTCATCACTATCGCGTTCAAAACGAGGTGTACATCTCACACAAGTCTCGATTTAGTGAAGCCTTCTTATTGTTTTGTTAATTTCCTTCAAATTATCAAAGAAAGAGTTGATTAGGAGTCTTATTAATTCGTTCTAGTTTAATTAGCATCAGAAGGAGCAATCTCATCACTATCGCGTTCAAAACAATGTGCACATCTCACACAAGTCTTGATTTAGGGAGACCTTCTTATTGGTTCATTAGTTCCTTCAAATTGTCAAAGAAAGAGGTGATTAGGAGTCAAATTACTTCCTTCTAGTTTGATTAGCATCAGAAGGAGCAATCTCATCACTATGGCGTTCAAAACGATGTGCACATCTCACACAAGTCTTGATTTAGGGAGACCTTCTTATTGGTTCATTAGTTCCTTGAAATTTTTTTTTTTCCTAGTTTTAGCGGAAATTGTAACATTCTTGCCTTTGGCAAGAATGGATCCCAAGACCTCATGCACCCAAGCCTTATGAGTAGTTCTTTTACCATTGGGCCAAGAGGAGCTTGGTTTTAGTTCCTTGAAATTGTCAAAGAAAGAGGTGATTAGGAGTCATATTACTTTGTTCTAGTTTGATTAGCATCTAAAGGAGAAATCTCATTATTATCGCGTTCAAAATGATGTGTACATCTCACACAAGTCTCGATTTAGGGAAGCCTTCTTATTGTTTTGTTAGTTTCCTTCAAATTATCAAAGAAAAGATTAGAAGTCATATTACTTCGTTCTAGTATGATTAGCATCTAAAGGAGCAATTTCATCACTATCGCGTTCAAAACGATGTGTACATCTCACACAAATCTTGATTTAGGGAGACCTTCTTATTGTTTCGATAGTTTCCTTCAAATTATCAAAGAAAGAGGTGATTAGGAGTCAAATTACTTCGTTCTAGTTTGATTAGCATCAGAAGGAGCAATCTCATCACTATGACGTTCAAAACGATGTGTACATCTCACACAAGTCTCAATTTAGGGAGACCTTCTTATTGGTTCATTAGTTCCTTCAAATTGCCAAAGAAAGAGGTGATTAGGAGTCCTATTATCTCATTCTAGTTTGACTAGCATCTAAAGGAGCAATCTCATCACTGTCGCGTTCAAAACGATGTGTACATCTCACACAAGTCTTGATTTAGGGAAGCCTTCTTATTGTTTCGTTAGTTTCCTTCAAATTGTCCAAGAAAGAGGTGATTAGGAGTCGTATTACTTCGTTCTAATTTGATTAGCATCAGAAGGAGCAATCTCATCACTATCGCATTCAAAAGAATGTGTACATCTCACACAAGTCTTGATTTAGGGAGACCTTCTTATTGTTTCGTTAGTTTCCTTCAAATTGTCAAAGAAAGAGGTGATTAGGAGTCTTATTACTTCGTTCTAGTTTGATTAACATCAGAAGTAACAATCTCATCACTATGGCGTTCAAAACGATGTGTACATCTCACACAAGTCTTGATTTAGGGAGACCTTCTTATTGGTTCATTAGTTTCTTCAAATTGTCAAAGAAAGAGGTGATTAGGAGTCATATTATTTCGTTCTAGTTTGATTAGCATCTAAAGGAGCAATCTCATCACTATCGCGTTCAAAACGAGGTGTACATCTCACACAAGTCTCGATTTAGTGAAGCCTTCTTATTGTTTTGTTAATTTCCTTCAAATTATCAAAGAAAGAGTTGATTAGGAGTCTTATTAATTCGTTCTAGTTTAATTAGCATCAGAAGGAGCAATCTCATCACTATCGCGTTCAAAACAATGTGCACATCTCACACAAGTCTTGATTTAGGGAGACCTTCTTATTGGTTCATTAGTTCCTTCAAATTGTCAAAGAAAGAGGTGATTAGGAGTCAAATTACTTCCTTCTAGTTTGATTAGCATCAGAAGGAGCAATCTCATCACTATGGCGTTCAAAACGATGTGCACATCTCACACAAGTCTTGATTTAGGGAGACCTTCTTATTGGTTCATTAGTTCGTTCAAATTTTTTTTTTTTTTTGCTAGTTTAGCGGATATTATAACATTCTTGCCTTTGGCAAAAATGGATCCCAAGACCTCATGCACCCAAGCCTTATGAGTAGTTATTTTACCATTGGGCCAAGTGGAGCTTGGTTTTAGTTCCTTGAAATTGTCAAAGAAAGAGGTGATTAGGAGTCATATTACTTTGTTCTAGTTTGATTAGCATCTAAAGGAGAAATCTCATTATTATCGCGTTCAAAATGATGTGTACATCTCACACAAGTCTCGATTTAGGGAAGCCTTCTTATTGTTTTGTTAGTTTCCTTCAAATTATCAAAGAAAAGATTAGAAGTCATATTACTCTCGTTCTAGTATGATTAGCATCTAAAGGGAGCAATTTCATCACTATCGCGTTCAAAACGATGTGTACATCTCACACAAATCTTGATTTAGGGAGACCTTCTTATTGTTTCGATAGTTTCCTTCAAATTATCAAAGAAAGAGGTGATTAGGAGTCAAATTACTTCGTTCTAGTTTTGATTAGCATCAGAAGGAGCAATCTCATCACTAAGACATTCAAAACTATGTCTACATCTCACACAAGTCTCAATTTAGGGAGACCTTCTTATTGGTTCATTAGTTCCTTCAAATTGCCAAAGAAAGAGGTGATTAGGAGTCCTATTATCTCATTCTAGTTTGACTAGCATCTAAAGGAGCAATCTCATCACTGTCGCGTTCAAAACGATGTGTACATCTCACACAAGTCTTGATTTAGGGAAGCCTTCTTATTGTTTCGTTAGTTTCCTTTAAATTGTCCAAGAAAGAGGTGATTAGGAGTCGTATTACTTCGTTCTAATTTGATTAGCATCAGAAGAAGCAATCTCATCACTATCGCATTCAAAACAATGTGTACATCTCACACAAGTCTTGATTTAGGGAGACCTTCTTATTGTTTCGTTAGTTTCCTTCAAATTGTCAAAGAAAGAGGTGATTAGGAGTCTTATTACTTCGTTCTAGTTTGATTAGCATCAGAAGGAACAATCTCATCACTATGGCGTTCAAAACGATGTGTACATCTCACACAAGTCTTGATTTAGGGAGACCTTCTTATTGGTTCATTAGTTCCTTCAAATTGTCAAAGAAAGAGGTGATTAGGAGTCATATTACTTCGTTCTAGTTTGATTAGCATCTAAAGGAGCAATCTCATCACTATCGCGTTCAAAACGAGGTGTACACATCTCACACAAGTGAAGCCTTCTTATTGTTTTGTTAATTTCCTTCAAATTATCAAAGAAAGAGTTGATTAGGAGTCTTATTAATTCGTTCTAGTTTAATTAGCATCAGAAGGAGCAATCTCATCACTATCGCGTTTAAAACAATGTGTACATCTCACACAAGTCTTGATTTAGGGAGACCTTCTTATTGGTTCATTAGTTCTTTCAAATTGTCAAAGAAAGAGGTGATTAGGAGTCAAATTACTTCCTTCTAGTTTGATTAGCATCAGAAGGAGCAATCTCATCACTATGGCGTTCAAAACGATGTGTACATCTCACACAAGTCTCGATTTAGGGAGACCTTCTTATTGGTTCATTAGTTCCTTCAAATTGTCAAAGAAAGAGGTGATTAAGAGTCATATTACTTCGTTCTAGTTTGATTAGCATCTAAAGGAGCAATCTCATCACTATCGCGTTCAAAACGATGTGTACATCTCACACAAGTCATTATTTAGAGAGACCTTTGATAGACTCCACGGCACGCTTGCGTGAGGTGGTCGTCGCCCGGATCGTTTCTAACAAGTTGATAGGATGGATAGCTTGCAACACCTTAACCCCTCGCCTATATATAGACGGTAATCTTGGTACAATTGCTTGCTTAGGAAATCTGCGTAGGGTGAACACCAACGACACCTCGACCCCTCGCTTATCAAGCGGTAACCTCGGTACAATCGACGATTGATGCGGTAGAAGACGCCACACACAACTATGATTGGTTGTATGATAAGTCGAATATGAATCTCAAAGAAAACTAAGGGATACTTAGGAATTCTCAAGAACCACAAGAAGAGAATAATCTCACAATAATGATGATAATCTGAATATTAATGGTGTCCAATGATGTTTACAATAGCACCTATTTATACTAGTTTTAGAAACAAACTAGAAGCTTCTAGAAGCACACACTCTTTGAAACTAAATACTGATTTCATGTTTTGGATGAAAGAAGGTTCGAAAATCAAGAAAGTCAAAAAATGACAAATTGCATCCAGGAGGTTCTCGCCGGGGCGAGAGAATGTACTGGAAATTCTCGCCGGGGCGAGCTTCTCGCCGGGGCGAGAAAATTGGCCTGGAAAAACCTCGCCGGGGCGAGCTAGCCTGTTCCATGCAAACTGTTTTCTTTCATCGTTTTGATCGCCACGTCCATTCGTAACATGTTTACAGGTTTCATACGCTTGGACTCCACCTCCATAACTTCTATACTTGATCCAACCTCGTTCCATAGTTCACGGATCATCCCGTTAAGTCCGTCTTTGAAGGTTTTAGCTCGAGCTCTAGTAACGGGTCCAAGTGGTAATTGCAATGGGTCTTCTCGGGTTGTGTCACGGGTTTCTGGATCATGGATGTCCTCATCATACCTCTCCTCTTGAAAAGGATTTGTCCTCAAATCTTCACCTACATCAAACGGGCTTAAATCAGAAAAACATTTGAAAAGTTTGCACTAACAGTATACTCACCGGGTAAGTCCAATTTGTAAGCATTATTGTTAATGCGTTCAAGCACTTGAAATGGTCCATCTCCTCTTGGAAGTAATTTTGAACGCCTTTGAGCAGGAAATCTTTCCTTACGCAAATGAAGCCATACCCAATCCCCGGGTTCGAAGATTACTTAACGCCGACCCTTGTTGGCCTGTCGAGCATATTGATCCGTCTTCTTCTCAATGTTAAGCCTTGTCTTCTCATGTATCTGCTTAACAAAATCAGCCTTGTTTTTACCATCCATGTTAGTATACTCAGAAATAGGTAAAGGTGCTAAATCCAATGGTGTTAAAGGATTAAAACCATACACAATTTCAAAAGGTGAGAATTTAGTAGCCGAGTGGACAGACCTATTATAAGCAAATTCAACATGGGGTAAACATTCTTCCCAAAGCTTAATATTCTTATTAATGATAGCCCTCAATAATGCAGATAGAGTCCTATTTACTACTTCTGTTTGACCGTCAGTTTGTGGATGACAAGTAGTTGAAAACAACAGTTTAGTTCCTAGTTTACACCACAAAGTTTTCCAAAAGTAGCTCAAGAACTTAGCATCTCTATCCGAAACAATTGTTCGGGGCATGCCATGCAGACGCACAATATCTCTAAAGAATAAATCAGCAATATGGGATGCATCATCAGTTTTATGACATGGAATGAAGTGTGCCATTTTTGAAAATCTATCTACGACCACAAAATATAGAATCATGACCATACTTAGATCTAGGTAATCCCAATACAAAATCCATAGACAAATCAATCCAAGGTTCACCTCGAAATTGGCAATGGTGTGTATAACCCATGGGGTTGAACACGAGATTTAGCTTGACGACAGTAAAGGTAATGCACCTATCACAAATTCGTTCCACATCTCGTTTCATATGGGGTCAATAGAAACGTTCTTTTAATACAGATAAGGTCTTATCAACACCCAAAATGTCCCATCAAACCTCCTCCATGTGATTCACGAACCAATAGTTCACGTAAAGAAACTTGCAGGTATACACAATCGATTCTCACGAAACAAGAAACCCATCCATCTTGAAGTACTTACCTACAACATTCTTTTCACAAATTTTAAACTCTTCACAGAAATCATGGTCATTAACATATAATTCTTTGATTTGTTCAAAACCAAGTAATTTTGTGTCGAGAGTATTTAACAACACATACCTTCTTGAGAGAGCGTCGACAACGACATTCTCCTTACCTTGCTTATACCGAATGACATACGGGAATGTCTCGATGAACTCCATCCATCGTGCATGTCTCTTGTTCAACTTGTGTTGGCCTTTCAAATATTTCAAAGATTCATGATCCGTGTGAATCACAAATTCCTTAGGCCACAGGTAATGTTGCCAAGTCTCCAATGATCGAACCAAAGCATATAACTCCTTGTCATAAGTGGGATAGTTCAAAGCTGCTCCACTCAATTTTTCACTGAAATATGCCACTGGCTTTCCTCCTTGCATCAACACAGCTCCAATGCCTAAACCTGAAGCATCACATTCAATTTCAAAAGTTTTAGTGAAATTAGGCAATACAAGTAAAGGAGCGTTAGTTAATTTTTCTTTAATCAAATTAAACGTTTTTTCCTGTGCATCACCCCACTTGAATCCTACACTCTTTTTGATTACTTCGGTGAGTGGTGCTGTGACTTCACTGAAATTCCTTACAAACCGTCTATAGAAACTCGCGAGTCCATGAAAGCTACGAACTTGACTGACATTCGTAGGAGTCGGCCATTCTTGGATTGCTCGTATCTTCTCATCGTCAACTTGTACTCCCTGCGTACTGACAACAAAACCAAGAAACACAACTCAATCCGTACAAAATGTGCATTTGTCCATATTAGCATACAATTTTTCTTTTCGAAGCACATCTAGGACAGATTTTATATGCAATGCATGCTCAACTAAATCTTTGCTATAGATCAAGATATCATCAAAGTAGACAACTACAAACTTTCCAATGAAGGAACGCAAAACATGGTTCATTAGTCTCATGAACGTGCTAGGAGCATTAGTTAGACCAAAAGGTAAGACCAACCACTCATATAACCCATATTTTGTTTTAAAAGCAGTTTTCCATTCATCTCCCTCGTGCATTCTAATTTGATGATAACCACTCTTTAAATCTATTTTAGAAAACACACAAGATCCATGCAATTCATCTAACATGTCATCTAACCTAGGAATGGGATGCCGATATTTTACCGTGATGTTATTTACCGCTCGACAATCAATGCACATACGCCACTTCCCATCTTTCTTAGGTACTAAAATAACTGGAACTGCACATGGACTCATGCTTTCCCTCACGAACCCCTTGTCCATTAGCTCGTCAACTTGCCTTTGCAATTCCTTTGTTTCCTCGGGATTGCTTCGGTATGACGGGCGATTTGGAATGGTTGCGCCAGGGACAAAGTCAATTTGATGCTCAATTCCCCGAATTGGTGGTAATCCTTGTAGAAGTTCCTCGGGAAATACATCTTGATAATCCTGTAAAAGAGCAGAAACAACACTAGGCAAAGAAGGATTATTAGCGTTAGTATTTAAAAGTGCCTCCTTATACCGAAGTATAATCATTGGCTTTTTAGAATCCAAAGCTTGCCTTACATCACTCCTTTTGCAAAAATGTTTGTTTTTCTCTCTTCTCCTTTCCTTTTTTCTCTCTCTTTTGTTTTCTTTTCATGATCTCTCTGTAAGTGTATTTGATCCTCATGTACTTGTTTTGGTGACATAGGACACAAGGTAACTTTTCTTTGATTGTGAACAAAAGAGTACTCATTAGTAAAACCGTCGTGTTTTACTCGCCGATCGAACTGCCAAGGTCTCCCAAGTAGTAAATGACCTGCCTGCATAGGAACTACATCACAAAGGATCTCATCAACATACTTCCCAATTGTAAACGGCACTGATACTTGCTTGATAACTTTGATGTCGCCGCTATCATTGAGCCACTGCAATCGATATGGGTGAGGATGTTTGGATGTTGTAAGTCCCAATTTCTCCACCATTGTGATGCTTGCCACATTCGTACAGCTCCCACCATCAATTACAACACAACAGATCTTACCATTTACCATGCATCTAGTATGAAATAGATTCTCTCTTTGCTCGCTGTTTTCTTCTTTTACCTGTGTACTAAGCATTCTCCGTGTAATCAACACTTCGCCATGCATAGCAACCTCTCTATCTTCCTCCAATGGTGGCATAGAGTCATTGTCACTATCTTCTTCCTCGGTCTCCAAATCCCCATTATCAAGCAATAACATAGTTCTTTGATTTGGGCATTGATTTGCAATATGTCCCCTGCCTTGACATTTAAAGCATACAATATCTCGATTACGACTAGTAGAAGGTGTTATTAAGTTTTACCTTGCACTACTTGAGTAGCCGCTCCTTGCTTGATTTCTGGCTTTGGTTTGAAAACAGTTGGCTTTATCCTCACGCTTCACATTATTGGCTTTCCATGATGAACATGTGGTAGGATTTGTTCGCTGGCCACCTCTCCTCTTAAGGTTGCTTCCTCTATTTTGATAAGCCATGTGCACCATGTCTTCCAATACCACATAATGTTGACGCTCCACCAAATCTGCAATAATCCCAATTTAAACCGGCTGAAAATCGGGCCATGGTTTGCCTCATTATCCTCGTCGATGTCAGCTCTAGACATTAGCATCTCTATTTCCTTGAAGTAGTCCTCCACACTCTTGCTTCCCTGTCTCAAATTTTGTAAGTTTCGAAATAGATCTCGATAGTAGTGGCTTGGGACAAACCTCTTTTTCATTACAACTTTCATTTCTTTCTGCCCAAGTCTCTATTGGAACGTTCTCTGCACCTCCTTCGGCTGGTCATTAATTGATCCCACCAAGTAACTGCATAGTCTGAAAATTCGGTAGCTGCAATTCTAACTTTCTTGAGATCCGAGTAGTTGTGACAATCAAAGATCCACTCCATTTTCTTCTCCCAATCTAAGTAAGCCTCGGGATTACTTCTGCCTTGGAATGTGGGAATTTTCATTTTGATGCTATCGAGGTCGTTGTCCTCTCGATTTCGGCCGCCTCTATCTCTTGCAAAATGTCTCCTAGGGATAAAGCCAATTTCTCGATCCTCTTCCTCGCTAAACCTTTCATCATAGTAATTTGTCTCTTCTAGCCTAGCTTCCTTTTGTTGGGCCTTTCCCTTTGGGCGCCCACCCGGAGGGATTTGAGTTTGTTCCCCTCGAGTGTCACTCAATTGATCGATGCGATCATTCACTTGCTCCATAGCCATTCCTAACTGCCTAGAAAATTCTTTCATCATAGCCTCCATCATGAGTTTTGGGTCAAAATTCGATATAGAAGGTTCATGTTCGATTGTCTTATCTCTTGTGTTAGACATATTTCCTGCAAAACAAAGATTAGTAGAAAGCAAGTTCCTCACCACTCCCTTGCGTGTTTCACTCAAACAATATATCACACAAATAGGAACGCTCGTGTATCACACAATTAGGCTTTTACCCTCAATTAAACTTACTACTCTTGCCTTTTTCCGCTCGTAGTTCTCTCTAATAGGTTCATTTTGAATTCTCACAAATATTACCTCAATTCTCTAATTACAATCCAATAATAACTTATCAAGAATACAATATAGAAAGTACGACTCTCCACAATACTTCCAAACGCCAAATATGATTCTTGCAAATGAAAATCCCAAAGATAGCAACTCAACAATACAAATTTTCTGCTATATATTTTATGCAGTTTTTTTTTTGACTATAATTCAACAATAAAAGTAAAGATAAGTAACTTAATAGGAAACTTAGCTTTGATACCAAATGATAGACTCCACGGCACGCTTGCGTGAGGTGGTCGTCGCCCGGATCGTTTCCAACAAGTTGATAGGATGGATAGCTTGCAACACCTTAACCCCTCGCCTATATATAGACGGTAATCTTGGTACAATTGCTTGCTTAGGAAATCTGCGTAGGGTGAACACCAACGACACCTCGACCCCTCGCTTATATTGAAGCGGTAACCTCGGTACAATCGACGATTGATGCGGTAGAAGACGCCACACACAACTATGATTGGTTGTATGATAAGTCGAATATGAATCTCAAAGAAAACTAAGGGATACTTAGGAATTCTCAAGAACCACAAGAAGAGAATAATCTCACAATAATGATGATAATTTGAATATTAATGGTGTCCAATGATGTTTACAATAGCACCTATTTATACTAGTTTTAGAAACAAACTAGAAGCTTCTAGAAGCACACACTCTTTGAAATACAAGCACACAAATATTGAAATGTAGCATTACATAAAACAAGTAATTAAAACTAAATACTGATTTCATGTTTTGGATGAAAGAAGGTTCGAAAATCAAGAAAGTCAAAAAATGACAAATTGCATCCAGGAGGTTCTCGCCGGGGCAAGAGAAATGTATTGGAAATTCTCGTCGCAGCGAGCTTCTCGCCGGGGCGAGAGATTTGGCTTGGAAAAACCTCGTCGGGGCGAGAAAATTGGCCTAGAAAAACCTCGCCGGGGCGAGCTAGCCTGTTCCATGCAAACTGTTTTCTTTCATCGTTTTGATCGCCACGTCCATTCGTAACATGTTTACAGGTTTCATACGCTTGGACTCCACCTCCATAACTTCTATACTTGATCCAACCTCGTTCCATAGTTCACGGATCATCCCGTTAAGTCCGTCTTTGAAGGTTTTAGCTCGAGCTCTAGTAACGGGTCCAACTGGTAATTGCAATGGGTCACGGGTTTCTGGATCATGGATGTCCTCATCAACCTTCTTATTGTTTCGTTAGTTTCCTTCAAATTGTCAAAGAAAGAGGTGATTAGGAGTCATATTACTTCGTTCTAGTTTGATTAGCATCTAAAGGAGCAATCTCATCACTATCGCGTTCAAAACGAGGTGTACATCTCACACAAGTCTCGATTTAGGGAAGCCTTCTTATTGTTTTGTTAATTTCCTTCAAATTGTCAAAGAAAGAGGTGATTAGGAGTCATATTACTTTGTTTTAGTTTGATTAGCATCTAAAGGAGAAATCTCATTACTATCGCGTTCAAAACGATGTGTACATCTCACACAAGTCTCGATTTAGGGAAGCCTTCTTATTGTTTCGTTAGTTTCCTTCAAATTATTAAAGAAAGAATTGATTAGGAGTCTTATTACTTCGTTCTAGTTTGATTAGCATCTAAAGGAGCAATCTCATCACTATCGCGTTCAAAACAATGTGTACATCTCACACAAGTCTTGATTTAGGGAGACCTTCTTATTGGTTCATTAGTTCCTTCAAATTGTCAACGAAAGACGTGATTAGGAGTCATATTACTTTGTTCTAGTTTGATTAGCATCTAAAGGAGAAATCTCATCACTATCGCGTTCAAAACAATGTGTACATCTCCCACAAGTCTTGATTTAAGGAGACCTTCTTATTGTTTCGTTAGTTTCCTTCAAATTGTCAAAGAAAGAGGTGATTAGGAGTCTTATTACTTGTTCTAGTTTGATTAGCATCAGAAGGAACAATCTCATCACTATGGCGTTCAAAACGATGTGTACATCTCACACAAGTCTTGATTTAGGGAGACCTTCTTATTGGTTCATTAGTTCCTTCAAATTGTCAAAGAAAGAGGTGATTAGGAGTCATATTACTTCGTTCTAGTTTGATTAGCATCTAAAGGAGCAATCTCATCACTATCGCGTTCGAAACGAGGTGTACATCTCACACAAGTCTCGATTTAGGGAAGCCTTCTTATTGTTTTGTTAATTTCCTTCAAATTATCAAAGAAAGAGGTGATTAGGAGTCTTATTAATTCGTTCTAGTTTAATTAGCATCAGAAGGAGCAATCTCATCAACCACAACACTTGGCGCAGTGGTGCAAGCCGCCCTGGGAACGAACCGTAAACCCGGACGACTCAGGATCGACTCCCACTAGCAACATTTGAAGTGGCCACGGATCGCATTATTCAGGGTGACGCCATGTCTTAGGCGGAGCCTATGCGCAAAGCCTGGTCCGGGGTGGGGGATTAGTCCGACCCGCGGGTTGGGAAACCCACATTATCAAAAAAAAAAAAAACAAGTCTCGATTTAGGGAAGCCTTCTTATTGTTTCGTTAGTTTCCTTCAAATTGTCAAAGAAAGAGGTGATTAGGAGTCTTATTACTTCGTTCTAGTTTGATTACCATCAGAAGGAGCAATCTCATCACAATGGCGTTCAAAACGATGTGTACATCTCACACAAGTCTCGATTTAGGGAGACCTTCTTATTGGTTCATTAGTTCCTTCAAATTGTCAAAGAAAGAGGTGATTAGGAGTCATATTACTTCGTTCTAGTTTGATTAGCATCTAAAGGAGCAATCTCATCACTATCGCATTCAAAACGATGTGTACATCTCACACAAGTCTTGATTTAGGGAGACCTTCTTATTGTTTTGTTAGTTTCCTTCAAATTGTCAAAGAAAGAGGTGATTAGGAGTCTTATTACTTCGTTCTAGTTTGATTAGCATCAGAAGGAACAATTTCATCACTATGACGTTCTAAACGATGTGTACATCTCACACAAGTCTTGATTTAGGGAGACCTTCTTATCGGTTCATTAGTTACTTCAAATTGTCAAAGAAAGAGGTGATTAGGAGTCATATTACTTCGTTCTAGTTTGATTAGCATCTAAAGGAGCAATCTCATCACTATCGCGTTCAAAACGATGTGTACATCTCACATAAGTCTCGATTTAGGGAAGCCTTCTTATTGTTTCGTTAATTTTTTTTTTTTTGCTAAATTTGTTAATGTATAGAAGAACCATAAATACAATGGCAAAGGGGCATACCCCAGAGATAAGAAGACATCATGAGACAGGCCCCATGAGTAACAAACAAAGAAACTATTCGACAAATGAAATAGAACCAATACATAAAAGCAACCACTTACAATCAATCAATTACAATCAATTACAACCAGGTGTGATATGTATGACATTTTTGAACAGCTTGTTGAAATTTCTTAGAACTTGAGAGCCGAGCTTTAACTAAGTTGATGATTTCCTTAGTCAATGCATGAGGAGGCAACATAGACCCATCATTGAGCTTAGAATTTCGAGATCCCCAAATTTTATAAAGGGAGGTGGCGAGGATGAGTTTCAAAATTTCAGAGTGCATTTTCCTCCCATTGAACTGCTGGATATACGTAATCAAATTATCCCAATCTAATGGAATATTTCGCCAGTGTCCCAATGCCAAGACATTGGTAATCACACCACTTGAGTAAGGACAGTTAAAAAAGAGGTGGTTAAAAGTTTCATTTGCAGTATTACACAAGGGACACCTCAACGGGGTATAATGAGAGTAAGACATGAAAGCATCATTAGTTGGCAATCTTTTGTGCAATGCAAGCCAAAGAAAGAAAGAGTATCGAGGTACATAGTGCTTGTGCCAAAGGATATGAGCCCAAGAGACAGAAGCACTTCGACGACGGATGGAATCCCAAATTTTGTTAGCTTTTAGGTGTCGAATATCAATAGAATCCCAAGATATAGAGTCATCATTGGCAGATGGAGATGGGGTAGTTGTAAAGAGATTACGAAATTGGACAACATCATGATGGTTACTCTGGGGTAAAACCCAATTTGAGTGTGAAATAATGCTAGAAAGAAGAGCAGTTTTTGGAATCCCGGAGTTGGACAGCAAGTAAGCATTGGGGGATAAAGGTTGGCCATTCAGCCAAGAATCATACCAAAGGCTAAAATGGTTTCCCCTGCCTACACGATAAGAGAGAAAATGTTGAGCAAGGGATCGAAGCTTAAGAACTTTGCGCCAGATCCAAGAGCAGTCTGTAGGAATATCAATATGCCAAAAATTATTGCGTTTGAGAACCGTGGCCTGAATCCAAGAAGCCCAGAGTGAAGAGGGTTTAAATTGGATAACCTTGAGTAAGTGCTGGATAATGAGAGCCTTGTTCCAGTCCTCAAGGTCTTTTATACCCAGACCACCTTCAGAATAAGGTAAAGAAATTACCTTCCAAGATACTTTAGCCCCATATTTCCCAAGAGAAGGTCCCTTCCAAAGAAATCTTGCCAAGATAGATTGGATTGATCTAAGGACAGATTTGGGCAGGAGAAAATGAGCTGACCAAAAAGACTGGCTAGAAAGAAGCACAGACTTGATCAACTGCAATCGGCCAGAATAAGCTAGGAACTGTGCAGTCCAGGAGGAAATCCGCGAAGTAATCTTTTGAATAAGAGGCATACAATCAGAATGAGAAAGCTTCGAGGAGATTAAAGGAACACCCAAGAACCGGATTGGCAAGGTGCCCACATGAAAACCAAGTAAGTCGAGAATTACCTGTTTATCAATATCCCCAACATTCGAAAAGAAACACTGACTTTTTTGAGCATTAGGGATGAGGCCAGAGAACAAGGAAAAGGACTGAATGCAAGAGTGGACAATTGTTACAGAAGTCAAATTTCCATGGCAGAAAATCAGAAGATCATCAGCGAAGCACATGTGAGTAAGATTGCAATCGTTCTAGTTTAATTAGCATCAGAAGGAGCAATCTCATCACTATCGCATTCAAAACGATGTGTACATCTCACACAAGTCTTGATTTAGGGAGACCTTCTTATTGGTTCATTAGTTCCTTCAAATTGTCAAAGAAAGAGGTGTTAGGAGTCTTATTACTTCGTTCTAGTTTGACTAGCATCAAAAGGTGCAATCTCATCACTATCGCGTTCAAAACGATGTGTACATCTCACACAAGTCTTGATTTAGGGAGACCTTCGAATTAGTTCATTAGTTCCTTCAAATTTTCAAAGAAAGGGGTGATTATGAGTCATATTACTTCGTTCTATTTTGATTAGCATCTAAAGGAGCAATCTCATCACTATCGCGTTCAAAACGATATGTACATCTCACACAAGTCTTGATTTAGGGAGACCTTCTTATTGTTTCGTTAGTTTCCTTCAAATTGTCAAAAAAAGAGGTGATTAAGAGTCTTATTACTTCGTTCTAGTTTGATTAGCATCAGAAAGAGCAATCTCATCACTATCGCGTTCAAAACGATGTGTACATCTTACACAAGTCTCGATTTAGGGAAGCCTTCTTATTGTTTCGTTAGTTTCCTTCAAATTATCAAAGAAAGAGGTGATTAGGAGTCTTATTACTTCGTTCTAATTTGATTAGCATCAGAAGAAGCAATCTCATCACTATCGCGTTCAAAACAATGTATACATCTCACACAAGTCTTGATTTAGGGAGACCTTCTTCTTGGTTCATTAGTTCCTTCAAATTGTCAAAGAAAGAGGTGATTAGGAGTCAAATTACTTCGTTCTAGTTTGATTAGCATCAGAAGGAGCAATCTCATCACTATGGCGTTCAAAACGATGTGTACATCTCACACAAGTCTCGATTTAGGGAGAACTTCTTATTGGTTAATTAGTTCCTTCAAATTGTCAAGGAAAGAGGTGATTAGGAGTCATATTACTTCGTTCTAGTTTGATTAGCATCTAAAGGAGCAATCTCATCACTATCGCATTCAAAACGATGTGTACATCTCATACAAGTCTTGATTTAGGAGACCTTCTTATTGTTTCGTTAGTTTCCTTCAAATTGTCAAAAAAAGAGTTGATTAGGAGTCTTATTGCTTCTTTCTAGTTTGATTAGCATCAGAAGGAGCAATCTCATCACTATTGCGTTTAAAACGATGTGTACATCTCACACAAGTCTCGATTTAGGGAAGCCTTCTTATTGTTTCGTTAGTTTCCTTCAAATTATCAAAGAAAGAGGTGATTAGGAGTCTTATTACTTCGTTCTAATTTGATTAGCATCAGAAGAAGCAATCTCATCACTATCGCGTTCAAAACAATGTGTACATCTCACACAAGTCTTGATTTAGGGAGACCTTCTTATTGGTTCATTAGTTCCTTCAAATTGTCAAAGAAAGAGGTGATTATGAGTCATATTACTTCGTTCTAATTTGATTAGCATCAGAAGGGGCAATCTCATCACTATGGCGTCCAAAACGATGTGTACATCTCACACAAGTCTTGATTTAGGGAGACCTTCTTATTGGTTCATTAGTTCCTTCAAATTGTCAAAGAAAGAGGTGATTAGGAGTCATATTACTTCGTTCTAGTTTGATTAGCATCTAAAGGAGCAATCTCATCACTATCGCGTTCAAAACGATGTGTACATCTCACAGAAGTCTCGATTTAGGGAAGCGTTCTTATTGTTTCGTTAATTTCCTTCAAATTATCAAAGAAAGAGTTGATTAGGAGTCTTATTAATTCGTTCTAGTTTAATTAGCATCAGAAGGAGCAATCTCATCACTATCGCGTTCAAAACGATGTGTACATCTCACACAAGTCTTGATTTAGGGAGAACTTCTTATTGGTTCATTAGTTCCTTCAAATTGTCAAAGAAAGAGGTGATTAGGAGTCTTATTACTTCGTTCTAGTTTGACTAGCATCAAAAGGTGCAATCTCATCACTATCGCGTTCAAAACGATGTGTACATCTCACACAAGTCTTGATTTAGGGAGACCTTCGAATTGGTTCATTAGTTCCTTCAAATTTAGGAGTCATATTACTTCGTTCTATTTTGATTAGCATCTAAAGGAGCAATCTCATCACTATCGCGTTCAAAACGATATGTACATCTCACACAAGTCTTGATTTAGGGAGACCTTCTTATTGTTTCGTTAGTTTCCTTCAAATTGTCAAAAAAAAGAGGTGATTAAGAGTCTTATTACTTAGTTCTAGTTTGATTAGCATCAGAAGGAGCAATCTCATCACTATCGCGTTCAAAACGATGTGTACATCTTACACAAGTCTCGATTTAGGGAAGCCTTCTTATTGTTTCGTTAGTTTCCTTCAAATTATCAAAGAAAGAGGTGATTAGGAGTCTTATTACTTCGTTCTAATTTGATTAGCATCAGAAGAAGCAATCTCATCACTATCGCGTTCAAAACGATGTGTACATCTTACACAAGTCTCGATTTAGGGAAGTCTTCTTATTGTTTCGTTAGTTTCCTTCAAATTATCAAAGAAAGAGGTGATTAGGAGTCTTATTACTTCGTTCTAATTTGATTAGCATCAGAAGAAGCAATCTCATCACTATCGCGTTCAAAACAATGTGTACATCTCACAAAAGTCTTGATTTAGGGGGACCTTCTTATTGGTTCATTAGTTCCTTCAAATTGTCAAAGAAAGAGTTGATTATGAGTCATATTACTTCATTCTAGTTTGATTAGCATCAGAAGAAGCAATCTCATCACTATCGCGTTCAAAACGATGTGTACATCTCACACAAGTCTTGATTTAGGGAGACCTTCTTATTTTTTATTTTATTTTTTTTTTTGCTAAATTTAAACTGTATTAAAAAAAGGAGGGGAATGTACAAAAAATTGGGACACCCCAATCAAAATATAGTAAAGACATCATAGGACATGCCCCAAGATGTCAAGACTGGAAAAGATTACCAGATTACAAGGCCAACTATCCTATCAAAGAAGGGACCAAACAAAACCGCAAGCCTGCAGCAAGGAAAAAGAGCTCAGGCAAGGAGTAAAACAAAAAACCAAACAGACCACTGCAGCCAATAAGAACCCAGCAGCAGCCCAAACGAGACCCAACAAACAACAGCTGCGGGTAGCAGCAAAAAACAACAAAAGAAGCAGCGGGATGCAGTAGAATAAGCAGCAGCGAACATACATGCAGCAACACTGCCATGAAACTGCAGCAGCACAAAAGCAGCAGTCGCACAACCAATAACAACAACATCATGCCCAAGCCCAACGGTGACCACACACTCCCAGCAAAAACAGCAGCAGAATGGGAGACCTTCTTATTGGTTCATTAGTTCCTTCAAATTGTCAAAGAAAGAGTTGATTAGGAGTCTTATTAATTCGTTCTAGTTTAATTAGCATCAGAAGGAGCAATCTCATCACTATCGCGTTCAAAACGATATGTACATCTCACACAAGTCTTGATTTAGGGAGACCTTCTTATTGTTTAGTTAGTTTCCTTCAAATTGTCAAAAAAAGAGGTGATTAGGAGTCTTATTACTTCTTTCTAGTTTGATTAGCATCAGAAGGAGCAATCTCATCACTATCTAGTTCAAAACGATGTGTACATCTCACACAAGTCTCGATTTAGGGAAGCCTTCTTATTGTTTTGTTAATTTAATTCAAATTATCAAAGAAATAGTTGATTAGGAGTCTTATTAATTCGTTCTAGTTTAATTAGCATCAGAAGGAGCAATCTCATCACTATCGCGTTCAAAACGATGTGTACATCTCACACAAGTCTTGATTTAGGGAGACCTTCTTATTGGTTCATTAGTTCCTTCAAATTGTCAAAGAAAGAGGTGATTAGGAGTCTTATTACTTCGTTCTAGTTTGACTAGCATCAAAAGGTGCAATCTCATCACTATCGCGTTCAAAACGATGTGTACATCTCACACAAGTCTTGATTTAGGGAGACCTTCGAATTGGTTCATTAGTTCCTTCAAATTTAGGAGTCATATTACTTCGTTCTATTTTGATTAGCATCTAAAGGAGCAATCTCATCACTATCGCGTTCAAAACGATATGTACATCTCACACAAGTCTTGATTTAGGGAGACCTTCTTATTGTTTCGTTAGTTTCCTTCAAATTGTCAAAAAAAAGAGGTGATTAAGAGTCTTATTACTTAGTTCTAGTTTGATTAGCATCAGAAGGAGCAATCTCATCACTATCGCGTTCAAAACGATGTGTACATCTTACACAAGTCTCGATTTAGGGAAGCCTTCTTATTGTTTCGTTAGTTTCCTTCAAATTATCAAAGAAAGAGGTGATTACGAGTCTTATTACTTCGTTCTAATTTGATTAGCATCAGAAGAAGCAATCTCATCACTATCGCGTTCAAAACAATGTGTACATCTCACACAAGTCTTGATTTAGGGGGACCTTCTTATTGGTTCATTAGTTCCTTCAAATTGTCAAAGAAAGAGTTGATTATGAGTCATATTACTTCATTCTAATTTGATTAGCATCATAAGGGGCAATCTCATCACTATGGCGTCCAAAACGATGTGTACATCTCACACAAGTCTTGATTTAGGGAGACCTTCTTATTGGTTCATTAGTTCCTTCAAATTGTCAAAGAAAGAGTTGATTAGGAGTCTTATTAATTCGTTCTAGTTTAATTAGCATCAGAAGGAGCAATCTCATCACTATCGCGTTCAAAACGATATGTACATCTCACACAAGTCTTGATTTAGGGAGACCTTCTTATTGTTTCGTTAGTTTCCTTCAAATTGTCAAAGAAAGAGGTGATTAGGAGTCTTATTACTTCGTTCTAGTTTGATTAGCATCAGAAGGAGCAATCTCATCACTATCTAGTTCAAAACGATGTGTACATCTCACACAAGTCTCGATTTAGGGGAAGCCTTCTTATTGTTTTGTTAATTTAATTCAAAATTATCAAAGAAATAGGTGATTAGGAGTCTTATTACTTCGTTCTAGTTTGATTAGCATCAGAAGGAGCAATCTCATCACTATCGCGTTCAAAACGATGTGTACATCTCACACAAGTCTTGATTTAGGGAGACCTTCTTATTAGTTCATTAGTTCCTTCAAATTGTCAAAGAAAGAGGTGATTAGGAGTCTTATTACTTCGTTCTAGTTTGACTAGCATCAAAAGGTGCAATCTCATCACTATCGCGTTCAAAACGATGTGTACATCTCACACAAGTCTTGATTTAGGGAGACCTTCGAATTGGTTCATTAGTTCCTTCAAATTGTCAAAGAAAGAGGTGATTAGGAGTCATATTACTTCGTTCTAGTTTGATTAGCATCTAAAGGAGCAATCTCATCACTATCGCGTTCAAAACGATATGTACATCTCACACAAGTCTTGATTTAGGGAGACCTTCTTATTGTTTCGTTAGTTTCCTTCAAATTGTCAAAAAAAGAGGTGATTAGGAGTCTTATTACTTCGTTCTAGTTTGATTAGCATCAGAAGGAGCAATCTCATCACTATCGCGTTCAAAACGATGTGTACATCTTACACAAGTCTCGATTTAGGGAAGCCTTCTTATTGTTTCGTTAGTTTCCTTCAAATTATCAAAGAAAGAGGTGATTAGGAGTCTTATTACTTCGTTCTAATTTGATTAGCATCATAAGAAGCAATCTCATCACTATCGCGTTCAAAACGATGTGTACATCTCACAGAAGTCTCGATTTAGGGAAGCGTTCTTATTGTTTCGTTAATTTCCTTCAAATTATCAAAGAAAGAGGTGATTAGGAGTCTTATTACTTCGTTCTAGTTTAATTAGCATCAGAAGGAGCAATCTCATCACTATCGCGTTCAAAACGATGTGTACATCTCACACAAGTCTTGATTTAGGGAGACCTTCTTATTGGTTCATTAGTTCCTTCAAATTGTCAAAGAAAGAGGTGATTAAGAGTCTTATTACTTCGTTCTAGTTTGATTAGCATCAGAAAGAGCAATCTCATCACTATCGCGTTCAAAACGATGTGTACATCTCACACAAGTCTCGATTTAGGGAGACCTTCTTATTGTTTCGTTAGTTTCCTTCAAATTGTCAAAGAAAGAGGTGATTAGGAGTCTTATTACTTCGTTCTAGTTTGATTAGCATCAGAAGAAGCAATCTCATCACTATCGCGTTCAAAACAATGTGTACATCTCACACAAGTCTTGATTTAGGGAGACCTTCTTATTGGTTCATTAGTTCCTTCAAATTGTCAAAGAAAGAGGTGATTAGGAGTCATATTACTTCGTTCTAGTTTGATTAGCATCAGAAGGAGCAATCTCATCACTATGGCGTTCAAAACGATGTGTACATCTCACACAAGTCTCGATTTAGGGAGACCTTCTTATTGTTTCATTAGTTTCCTTCAAATTGTCAAGGAAAGAGGTGATTAGGAGTCATATTACTTCGTTCTAGTTTGATTAGCATCTAAAGGAGCAATCTCATCACTATCGCATTCAAAACGATGTGTACATCTCACACAAGTCTTGATTTAGGGAGACCTTCTTATTGTTTCGTTAGTTTCCTTCAAATTGTCAAAGAAAGAGGTGATTAGGAGTCTTATTACTTCGTTCTAGTTTGATTAGCATCAGAAGGAGCAATCTCATCACTATTGCGTTTAAAACGATGTGTACATCTCACACAAGTCTCGATTTAGGGAAGCCTTCTTATTGTTTCGTTAGTTTCCTTCAAATTGTCAAAGAAAGAGGTGATTAGGAGTCTTATTACTTCGTTCTAGTTTGATTAGCATCAGAAGGAGCAATCTCATCACTATGGCGTTCAAAACGATGTGTACATCTCACATAAGTCTTGATTTAGGGAGACCTTCTTATTGGTTCATTAGTTCCTTCAAATTGTCAAAGAAAGAGGTGATTAGGAGTCATATTACTTCGTTCTAGTTTGATTAGCATCAGAAGGAGCAATCTCATCACTATCGCGTTCAAAACGATGTGTACATCTCACACAAATCTTGATTTAGGGAGACCTTCTTATTGGTTCATTAGTTCCTTCAAATTGTCAAAGAAAGAGGTGATTAGGAGTCATATTACTTCGTTCTAGTTTGATTAGCATCTAAAGGAGCAATCTCATCACTATCGCGTTCAAAACGATGTGTACATCTCACACAAGTCTCGATTTAGGGAGACCTTCTTATTGTTTCGTTAGTTTCCTTCAAATTGTCAAAGAAAGAGGTGATTAGGAGTCTTATTAATTCGTTCTAGTTTGATTAGCATCAGAAGGAGCAATCTCATCACTATCGCGTTCAAAACGATGTGTACATCTCACACAAGTCTTGATTTAGGGAGACCTTCTTATTGGTTCATTAGTTCCTTCAAATTGTCAAAGAAAGAGGTGATTAGGAATCTTATTACTTCGTTCTAGTTTGACTAGCATCAAAAGGTGCAATCTCATCACTATCGCGTTCAAAACGATGTGTACATCTCACACAAGTCTTGATTTTGGGAGACCTTCTTATTGTTTCGTTAGTTTCCTTCAAATTGTCAAAGAAAGAGGTGATTAGGAGTCATATTACTTCGTTCTATTTTGATTAGCATCTAAAGGAGCAATCTCATCACTATCGCGTTCAAAACGATATGTACATCTCACACAAGTCTTGATTTAGGGAGACCTTCTTATTGTTTCGTTAGTTTCCTTCAAATTGTCAAAAAAAGAGGTGATTAGGAGTCTTATTACTTCGTTCTAGTTTGATTAGCATCAGAAGGAGCAATCTCATCACTATCGCGTTCAAAACGATGTGTACATCTTACACAAGTCTCGATTTAGGGAGACCTTCTTATTGTTTCGTTAGTTTCCTTCAAATTGTCAAAGAAAGAGGTGATTAGGAGTCTTATTACTTCGTTCTAGTTTGATAAGCATCAGAAGAAGGGAGCAATCTCATCACTATCGCGTTCAAAACGATGTGTACATCTCCACACAAGTCTCGATTTAGGGAGACCTTCTTATTGTTTCAGTAGTTTCCTTCAAATTTTCAAAGAAAGAGGTGATTAGGAGTCATATTAATTAGTTATAGTTTGATAAGCATCAGAAGGAGCAATCTCATCACTTATCGCGTTCAAAACGATGTGTTACATCTCACTTCAACACAAGTCTTGATTTAGGGAGACCTTCTTATTGGTTTCGTTAGTTTTCCTTCAAATTGTCAAAGAAAGAGGTGATTAGGAGTCATATTACTTCGTTCTAGTTTGATTAGCATCAGAAGGAGCAATCTCATCACTATCGCGTTCAAAACGATGTGTACATCTCACACAAGTCTTGATTTAGGGAGACCTTCTTATTGTTTCCTTAGTTTCCTTCAAATTGTCAAAGAAAGAGGTGATTATAAGTCTTATTACTTCGTTCTAGTTTGATTAGCATCAGAAGGAGCAATCTCATCACTATCGCGTTCAAAACGATGTGTACATCTCACACAAGTCTTGATTTAGGGAGACCTTCGAATTGGTTCATTAGTTCTTTCAAATTGTCAAAGAAAGAGGTGATTAGGAGTCTTATTACTTCGTTCTAGTTTGACTAGCATCAAAACGAGCAATCTCATCACTACGTCGTTCAAAACGACGTGTACATCTCACACAAGTCTTGATTTAGGGAGACCGTCTTATTGTTTCGTTAGTTCCTTCAAATTGTCAAAGAAAGAGGTGATTAGGAGTCATATTACTTCGTTCTAGTTTGATTAGCATCAGAAGGAGCAATCTCATCACTATCGCATTCAAAACGATGTGTACATCTCACACAAGTCTTGATTTTAGGGAGACCTTCTTATTGTTTCGTTTAGTTTCCTTCAAATTGTCAAAGAAAGAGGTGATTAGGAGTTCTTATTACTTCGTTCTAGTTTGATTAGCATCAAAAGGAGCAATCTCATCACTATCGCGTTCAAAACGATGTGTACATCTCACACAAGTCTTGATTTAGGGAGACCTTCTTATTCGTTCATTAGTTACTTCTAAAAGTCAAAGACAGAGGTGATTATGAGTCATATTACTTCGTTCTTGTTTGACTAGCTTTAGAATGAGCAAATCTCATCATTATCGCGTTTCAAACGATGATTGTGTACATCTCACACAAGTCTTTGATTTATGGAGACCTTCTTATTGGTTCGTTAGTTTCCTTCAAAATTGTCAAAAAAGAGGTGATTAGGAGTCATATTACTTCGTTCTAGTTTGATTAGCATCTAAAGGAGCAATCTTATCACTATCGCGTTCAAAACGATGTGTACATCTCACACAAGTCTTGATTTAGGGAGACCTTTTTATTGTTTCGTTAGTTTCCTTCAAATTGTCAAAGAAAGAGGTGATTAGGAGTCATATTTCTTCGTTCTAGTTTGATTAGCATCTAAAAGGAGCAATCTCATCACTATCGCGTTCAAACGATGTGTACATCTCACACAAGTCTCGATTTAGGGAGACACTTTTCTTATTGGTTCTTTAGTTTCCTTCAAAATTGTCAAAGAAAGAGGTGATTAAGGAGTCCATATTACTTCGTTCTAGTTTGATTAGCATCTAAAGGAGACTCGCAATCTCATCATTTGGCGTTCAAAACGATGTGTACATCTCACACAAGTCTTGATTTAGGGAGACCTTCTTATTGGTTTCGTTAGTTTCCTTCAAATTGTCAAAAGGAAAGAGGTGATTAGGAGTCTTATTACTTCGTTCTAGTTTGATTAGCATCAGAAGGAGCAATCTCATCCACTATATCGCGTTCAAAACAATGTGTACATCTCACACAAGTCTCGATTTAGGGAGACCTTCTTATTGTTTCGTTAGTTTCCTTCAAATTGTCGAAAAAGAGGTGATTAGGAGTCTTATTACTTCGTTCTAGTTTGACTAGCATCAGAAGGTGCAATCTCATCACTATCGCGTTCAAAAGGATGTGTACATCTCACACAAGTCTCGATTTAGGGTGACCTTAGAATTGGTGCATTAGTTTCCTGTAAATTATCAAAGAAAGAGGTGATTAGGAGTCTTATTACTTCGTTCTAGTTTGACTAGCATCAGAAGGTGCAATCTCATCCCTTTGGCGTTCAAAACGATGTGTACATCTCACACAAGTCTCGATTTAGGGAGACCTTCTTATTGTTTTGTTAGTTTCCTTCAAATTGTCAAAGAAAGAGGTGATTAGGAGTCATATTACTTCGTTCTAGTTTGATTAGCATCAGAAGGAGCAATCTCATCACTATCGCGTTCAAAACAATGTGTACATCTCACCCAAGTCTCGATTTAGGGAGACCGTCTTATTGTTTCGTTAGTTTCCTTCAAATTGTCAAAGAAAGAGGTGATTAGGAGTCTTATTACTTCGTTCTAGTTTGACTAGCATCAAAAGGTGCAATCTCATCACTATCGCGTTCAAAACGATGTGTACATCTCACACAAGTCTTGATTTAGGGAGACCTTCTTATTGTTTCGTTAGTTTCCTTCAAATTGTCAAAGAAAGAGGTGATTAGGGGTCTTATTACTTCGTTCTAGTTTGATTAGTATCAGAAGAAGCAATCTCATCATTATCGCGTTCAAAAGGATGTGTACATCTCACACAAGTCTTGATTTATGGAGACCTTCTTATTGGTTCGTTAGTTCCTTCAAATTGTCAAAGAAAGAGGTGATTAGGAGTCATATTACTTCGTTCTAGTTTGATTAGCATCTAAAGGAGCAATCTCATCACTATGGCATTCAAAACGATGTGTACATCTCACACAAGTCTCGATTTAGGGAGACCTTCTTATTGTTTCGTTAGTTTCCTTCAAATTGTCAAAGAAAGAGGTGATTAGGAGTCTTATTACTTCGTTCTAGTTTGACTAGCATCAAAAGGTGCAATCTCATCACTATCGCGTTCAAAACGATGAGTACATCTCACACAAGTCTTGATTTAGGGAGACACTTTCGAATTGGTTCTTTAGTTCCTTCAAATTGTCAAAGAAAGAGGTGATTAGGAGTCATATTACTTCGTTCTAGTTTGATTAGCATCTAAAGGAGGAATCTCATCCCTTTGGCGTTCAAAACGATGTGTACATCTCACACAAGTCTCGATTTAGGGAGACCTTTTTATTGTTTCGTTAGTTTCCTTCAAATTGTCAAAGAAAGAAGTGATTAGGAGTCATATTACTTCGTTCTAGTTTGATTAGCATCTAAAGGAGCAATCTCATCACTATCGCGTTCAAAACGATGTGTACATCTCACACAAGTCTCGAATTAGGGAAGCCTTCTTATTGTTTCGTTAGTTTCCTTCAAATTATCAAATAAAGAGGTGATTAGGAGTCTTATTACTTCGTTCTAGTTTGATTAGCATCTAAAGGAGCAATCGCATCACTATCGCGTTCAAAACGATGTGTACATTGTAGACACCCAAATTTTGCACTTCGTATGCTAACCTTGACAGGAGGGCAAAATCGTCAATTGAACCCGCCTGCGGGAGCAAAAGAATCGGCATAAGTGCGAAGACTGGACGCCGCCGCGACAAGTTTGCAGTTCCAAAAATCTAGTGGTGACGATAAAGCCATCATGAAATGAGCATTTTCCGAATAATGTGTCACGTCATCGCAGTAAATTATCGGACCTGCAAAAATACAGGCATTTTGGATAAAACTGACAGCACAAGCGACGACGCAAGAATCAGATAAATAGGTGCGGGTGCAGGGAACAGGGGGAGAAGAAATTTAAATAATCAAAGTTTAGCACTGGCTGTGCTGGTTGTGGGAAGGCAGGGCGGCCTAGACCAGCCTATAACAACCTGCATATTTCAGCATACAGGGTGTGGAGCGAGAGACTCAGGAGGAAATTCAGCAGTATTCCGAAGGAAGAAGAAAAATACAGCAGACTCAGAATGGTTCAGAAAATTGAGAAGAAATAGCAATAGATTTGCATAACAAAAAATAGGAAGTAAAAAGAGAGGAAAAAAGAGAGGAATAATATTCTTGTGAATGTAATTGTATCACATATATCGTGTTTCTTCATAGTCCGAATCGGGCAGACATAATTTACAAATGCTCATTTTGGATTTTAATTTGCAAGGTTATAATAATCATCCTTATCTTTTGGCAATTTTGCCTAGATAATTCACATCATTTGAGTAAATCAATTATAGCATATTAAATGTAGTTTTCATGTAATATTTATGATGGAATCAATTGAACTTAAAGGGATTTTATTAAGTGAGAGAGTTCCAAATCGGCAAAGCAAAATTTACTTTCCTAATAAACCCAATGATTAATTTATTCATTTATGATCTTTTTTTGTTTTGTTTAATAGACGTATGTTATAATTTGGGTCCATAGTTTTCTTTTAGACGCGATATTTTAGGATTGTCTATGGGTTAATTGTTAGAATTATCCGTGAGTTAGGTTATTTTCTTGTAACATCCGAATTGTGGAGTGTGTGGAAATTTGGATTGTGAGCCTAGGATAAGGACGACCAATCCCGTGGTGCCCAAACTCTGAGTGAGGCTGGGGGGAGGGGGGGCATATTTTGGGGTGGATGTAAGATAGGTAGGAAGCTGGGGGGGGGGGGGATGGTCAGGGGGTTTTCATTGTAAATATGTAATCAGGGTCGGGGGCCTGTAAAACGGACGCTTAGGGAGAGCAGGTGAGAATGGGCGGGGTGGTTTAAGGCTCCCGTCAGTAGTGCGATACGGTATATCAAATATGTTGATTTGTTGTGGGTGCGTGTGGCGGGGGGTATTTGTATTGATGGCTTACATGCCCGTGAATAACCCCCTACATTGCGTTTTTGATGTTATAATTTGATTTGTAACCATCCAAACAAATGGATTTCCAAAACCAAAATCAATTAAAGATTTTTCTAAAATATCGATCAAAATAGGTTATTATGCATCACGAGAGGATAATAAAATTGAGGGAATGCTATGACCAGAAATTGAGCTGTCGACTCCTATTAGAGCTTCAAACGAGAAAGCTAAAGAGAAATACGTTTTCAAACATCACAAAAATTTGATTTTTAGAAATGGAGTAATAGTTTTGTTAAATCCTTGATGTATAGGCGCGAATAAGAGATCCTAGAAATTGCCTATCCAATTTGTGTAAGCAACGTTATAAAATCTGCGTAATTACCTATTTTGGCTAGAGGGCTTAATAAAATCCTCTCACTTTACCAAAACGGACAACCCTAAAGAAAAAATTCGCTATGGCTTTTGACCAAATTAAACATCAAACCTCGTCTTGATAAAGGATATCAGAGCTTTTTCTCGTGTAGAACATTCCGGAAGCCGTTCCTAAATTAAAAGCGCACTGATTTTTCCCAAGAGATCCAAATGATCGTTTCATAGCAAACCTCAACCGCAACATTTCATTCTTTTTTTAATTTTTTTCCTTTTACATAAGCACACACACACACACAACACACCACTTGCACATCATATCACAAATTCATGAATTTAAAAAGACTAGGACAGCATCAAGTAGATATGGGCGGTAACCAGCTGATTTTTACGGAAGTCGAGGGTGCCTAACAACCTTCCCCTCCACTTAAGCAAGCCGCCCGAACTCTAATGGTAATCAATCGAATCCGCCAGACACCAATTAAATTTCATAATCAGGAGTCACAACATGAGCCAGCCGATTTACGAAAACTACAAATACTGCGGAATGAGTTTGGTATCATCGCATTTTTCAAATTTACCAAGCATGGCCCACCCGCACCTTCTGTTAATTGGCTCATCATACTAAAACAACCGATCTTTCAAAACCACCGTCGGACATTTTCAAAATCTTTTGGCGCGAACACCTATTTAGTCCCCTAAAATCACAGAACCTAAATTAGCAACCGAGGGCTAAAATTGGAAAAGACACTAAAAGGACACCACTGAAAGCTAAATAAGAATAACTGTAGAGCGGTAACGGACAGCTGGCGACTGACTCTGGCTGGGGACAAATTAGAGGTGCCTTTTAAGTAGGCCGCTTTCAAATCTTGTATGCCTTTCTTATCCTTTAAAAATTCATGAAATATATGTGTTGTGTCGTAGCGATATTGTGATTCTTTTGAACGTTTTAAATTGTGTGGAAAATGTGGTTGTTTATGTCCCAATAAATGAATGGTTTGAATGAATATATTGCTATTACTTTCAAGTAATCATTTGCATGACGGGTGAGGACGATGGAATGTGAAATGTATGCTTGAGAGAGTACCTCCTCCTCGATGGCGAATCCCACGTCGGTTGCTTATCTACTGGAACTCGAAGTCGGGACTGACTTCCCCGTGGAAGATGGGCTTAGGAAAGCATGCAACGACACACGGCAAATTCCGCTCCAAGATCGAAAAGGCGCTCAAACGAGTAGATTGCGAAGATTTGGGGACCATTCATGCCGAAAAAGCCCGTGAGATGTAACTCTTAGGATAGGTCCCAAGGCCTCAGATATAAGCCCTAGCGCAGGAAAAGTCTCTTCATTGCATGCCTTTATTACATCTTCACACCAGATCGGCGCACTAAATGTCATGATAGTTCGGCATCCCATTTATGCCAAGAAGGAACCTTACTTAACGCTCTATGTTTTGCAGGGAACAGTCTGGGAGATCTTAATAAAGCCATTGTTTAGCATTTTTTTTTTTTTTTTGTACATTGCCATTAGAGGAACTACTAACTTTCTGTTTTGCCTGGGAAAGATTAAAAACACCAATCCAAAAACAGGCAAAATTATAGCTTTAGCATGCATCCAGCATTTTTATTCCCCATCAACTAAACTTCCGAAACTTAGGTTTCTGTAGGATTGCTTCCTCAAAACCCGTATCGCAAGAGTCTAAAAGGGCCCCACAACCTACTCCATATTCTGAAATGGACTGATATTCCATCTACTCAATGTACCACTAAGGTGCATATCTAAGGGAAGGGAATTTGAGTGATCTTTTAAGAAGCAGATGTTAGAATATGGCACCATTAATGCTGAAGAGCAGCAGTGATACCCAGGCAGGAAACTCACCTAAGGGATAGATCCAACCTAAGGGGCGAGCCAGTCGTTCCCCAAAGGCCATTGTCTGCCAAGGTGACCAAACAAACGGCAGTGATCTAACAAATATCCCGGAAGAGGGAGATAACAGCATGACGTTATATGCGGAAAGAAAATGAGACAAATGGAAGAAAACCCATCCAACCATCTATTGAAGGGCATAGAGGTCCCTTAGCGGCAGGGGTTAAACTATTCAGATTTATTGTGTTTTTTCCCCCGGAGCCAGATACCCGGAAAAAATTTAAAATCCCTGAGGGTTTTTTTTTTTTTTTTGACAAAAAATACATACCGGGAAGGGGGATCCCAGCTACAGCCTCACTTGAAAATATACCATTAGGGAGAACTCTGGGGTCTTATGCCTGAGGACGAATGGGTTGAGAATGCAACTGTTCCTAGAAGAAGCTTAACGGGATGGAGGCAAGAATTTGGTATGAACTCCCCGCGTCTTGACAACCAGCCCTCAAAAGATAAAACCACCAACTGGGAGGAATTGGGTCCACCATACCTTCTTAAACTACCAATACAGCTTTTCTGTCCGTCAGACTGGCCTCAAGCCTGACAGGTACCCAATATGACAAAGAGGTTTAATAAGACAGCAAACCTAGGGAATCCACAGAGGAATGATAGGCTGCAACGATGGAAGGCGGCACTGGCCGCACTAGGTGACCACCGAATACCCGATGAGCGATTCAGAGATGGTGAATGACACTTTTTAGTAGGACATTCAAGAGGAGCACCGTATTACGAAACCGAAGTCATCTCGGGGATTGGAAGGACCCTGTTGCTAAAAATGTTTTTAAACATGGGGAGATGGTAAAAAAAAAAAAAACAGATATGGGTTCTAAAATCTGGCAAAATCCGGGATATTTACGACCTTGGATGATAAACTGCCAAGCGCCTGAGCGGAAATAGCTAGAATGGAAACTATGGGCAAGCAACATTCCCGAATAGGGGCAAAAAGAAAAAGGAGGAGGGGATGTATCCCCTCATCCTACAGGGGTCAATCTCACCAGAAAAACACTCAAGAAGGCCGACTCTCCCGGTATCAATTGGTGCAACAGTGTAAGGGCCAGTACCGCGACAAGCCAAACTTCGACTGCAGATTCAAAGGGCAGAGGGGGCGACGAAGAAGATATGCTAGACCAAACCAAAAAAGAAACGAAGGCCTTCGGCAAAATCAGAGTATTCACCGCTGCTCCACTTGGGGGAGCCTTCATTCGACGCGGGATTTTGGCGGTATTGAATGGACCCAAAAGAAGGATAATTCAATTTTTGGCTACCCGCCAAGTTTGACCCGAAGGGAAGGAGATTATGACCCAAGCCTATACGGTGCGGCTCTAACCAGCTCGTGGTTCCCTTACGGGTTCATGATACACCCAAGATGTTGGACATTGAAACATAATAATTCCAGAAACATGAATCGGACACTGGGGAAATTGGAATGTTGTGGAAACACAACCAGGACTCCCCCGAATGTTTAATGAGGAGCAGGAATCCCTACTGCCATAGACCCCCCCCCCAATGATGGAGGGGGAGTCCAATTTAACGAGCGAGAGGCAAGTGAACGCTGGGGTGGGCCGCCAAGGTTTGAACGTATGTGCACGAAATATTGAGGAACATGTATCAACGTAGATACATGATCATGGGAGTGGCCACGGGGAACCGCCCATACAGGTTGATAGGGGTAAGTACGAATAGCAACGGAAGGGACCAGGATACATAGTTGACGGCTCCACGAGGCTCCAATCTATCCCTATTGGCGGCAAACCACCAAAACGCCAGGCCGAGTTTAGGCCGCAGCAACTCCCTATTCAGTAGTCTATGCAAAAGACTGCTAGCCCTGGAATTATGGGGGGAATACCAGCAGGAACGCGGCCATGTTGTGCTTTTCCGGTCGACAAACAACAAAGGGGAACCCCCTTATTTCTTCTTCACCGGGCTGAGTCCTTGAGAGCCAAAAAAGAAAAAATGAAGAGGTTTCCGAGTGACAAGGGCTCATTAGAATTATTTGAAGAAACAGGATGGATTAAAACCCCTAAAAAACAAGATGGGATCCAGATTTTTAAATGAAGGAGTGCAATAACCTAACATGCGTAAAGGTCCAATGGACTTGGAGTTGTATTCAGTTCGCAAGTGAGGCAAACATGCAAAACCCTAACAGACGAAGGTTCTGGAGGAGGCCATACGTGCCCAAAGAATATTAGTGAGGGAGGGTTGTTCGGCCAGCCCTTGAGCTGGTGGGCCACCTATTGGAAAGTACGATGCAATATCCTCTTAGTCGGATGAGAGGACATTCCCAAGGAGGGAATAAAAGACAATGGGGCACCGAACAACCGCTTACACGGATTGAGGTAAAATCCCCCTCAGGCATATGTCCATAGAATGGGGTGCTGATCGATGGGGGGCCTATCGGCATTGAATATTATGTCCCTCACTCAGTATCAGCTACACAATAGAAAATGGAACATCAGTTCCCAAGCGCCTACGGGGCCAGGCTCATCGTGGTGGTCCGTGGCTTTCAATTGCACGGATCCGGCGGAGGGATTACCATTGGGGAGAAAATAGGTTGTCGCCGATGGTGGAAGATTAGGGCCCTGTACTTTTGATCATACATCTTCTCCAAGATTACTTGCACATCCGCGGGCCAGCTACAACCTGTTGTTCGGGGAGGCATCAATGGGATACACATGGCCGGGGCAGTTCCCTCCACGCTCCACCAACAAATCAAGCTAATCATCGATGGGAAATCTGGTAACAATCTCGGCCGAAATGTGATGACCCTTCTACCTCCTAGGAGTGCACACTGCCACGTGATCAATGTGGATGAGTCGTCAGCACCTGCCAGCTTTCAAGCACTGGAGATTAGGCAACCTCCCCCACTATTAAAATGCCTGGGAGCTCCAACTGTGAAACCTAGGGTCTCTCCCGAACTTACCTTTGTGGCAAAGGAAATGATAAAAATGAACTTCCAACCTGGGCAGGGGTTAGGAAGGAGGCAGTCAGGGAATCACCAAGCCCATTCACCTAACCACAGCAGATAGGCAAAGCAGGGCTGGGATACCATGAGGAACGCAGCAACGGAGACACCGTCGGGTGCGGCTCCGATTCGACTAGCTGGCAGTACCAGTGGAACCAAGTAGTCGACAATGAGCAGGGGATCAGCGAGCCATGTGATTGGGGCAGGGAATGAAGAGTTAACCCCCGCACGTAAAGAGTCGGCCGCGGAAGGAAAGTTTCCTGCAGGAGGTCGCAAAGGTGTTTGAAACCAAATGCTACATCCCCTAACAATCAACAAGCAGTGGGGATGGGGACGAATATTATCACACCACCCGAAGGCCCAACAAGTTGTGCCTGTCCATCGAATTGGGCAAGGCTGATCATTTTATCCTGAGGTGGAGAATAGGAGGGAGGACTCAGGCGACGTTAAGCCGTAATAATCGGGGAAGTGTCCGATGTAAAGCCCCTCTTTCATCCAGCGCATTTCATCTGACCTGACTGTCGACAATTTGGACCATGAAACCAGTAATATCCAAAAAAGGGTAAAACCCGACGTCAGGGGTGGTGGACCCCAGACGGATGGGGGACTGAAGAAGTTTTATTTTTGTTGTTGTTTTATTTTCTGCATAATTATGTCGTTTCTATTCGTTTGGTTATTTATGTTGAAAATTGCGATCGTCGTGAAAAATGATTTGTTGTTATATATATGATAAAGTATCTTTAGTTTCATGTCATGGTGGTTACCAATTTCGAAGTAATCCTTGCCTAACAAATGGTCTCTCAAATTTGAATGATGATTATGATTTTGACATTTGGAGCTGGATTTCCGATTTAATGGGCATTGAACAAGACGAGACAGATTACTACGATGCGCACTTGACGAGATCAAAGGATGGGTCGAGGGACAAACCCAAACCCAACTTGGACCAAACCGTCACCATTGATATTGGAAACCCCTGACAAGCCAAAAGAACTCAAGATAGGGACAGACCTTACCCCAGCCAAAAAAGCCGAAGTGACTGGACAGTTGCTTAAAACCAATATGAGGATGTCTTTGCCTGTGTCTCATGAGGATATGATCGGGAAATATTGTCCACATGACAACAAACGACATTGTGGTACATAAAGACCACACCGATTACCCATCAAGGAGGGTTCCTCCGGCCTGTCAAACAAAAATTAAGAAAGTTGAAACCGGAGTGGGAGCCCTAAAAAAGATCGCGTAAAGATGATCATAAATCATCAAGGGCAGTTCAGGGCGGGAATCATGTATGGGGTGGGTACTACTTATACCGGAATGGCTGTCCCTAATGTAGTCCCAGTGGCTAAGCCTTGGAGGAACAAGTAAGGGTATGTGTAAGACTACAGAGAATCTAAACCAGGGCAGTCTCAAGGATATCTTCCCGGTGCCCTTTCATACACATACCTAGGTGAGCGTGCGATAGACACAGCTCCAGTCTCGGGACGAAGTGGGTGACTCATGGGGGGGCGGGGGGGTTTGTGGATTGCTATCGGCAGGATATCATCAGATAATGGTGGCAGAGGAAGATCGGGAAAAGACCGCAGTTTCATCCACCCCTTGGGGCACTTTCTGCCTATAGGCGATTGGCTTTTGGCCTCACAAACACAACGGGGGGCGGGGGCCACTTTTTCAAAGAAGCCATGATTGGCTTAATTTCCACGATATGAGGCTACCAGGAGATTAGACAGATTACGTGTGATGGGACACTTATTGTGAAATCGAAGGTAGAATCCGGATCATTATAACCCATCTCAAAAAAGCTATTCGATCGGAACTCAGAAAGTAAAAATTTTGGAAAGGCAATATTATTTTATTCTTTTTTTTCAAGCCAAGTGTGTTTTTTCCCCCCCCCCTTCCTTAGTATAGATAGATGATGCAGGTGGGGGGGGAGGGTTCGGAGTGCAGTCGGGTAAAGCTCCTGGGATTTCCTGGTGGAGTGATTCGGGGCATTGAGTTGGACCCAGCAAAGATTAAGAGCTATTGTGGATATGCCGGTGCATCACACAGAGGAAGGAGGATAAGAGGATTTCCTCGGAAGGATTAAACTTTATCAAGACCGTTTTTAATATCCCACTTGACGACTACATGTGAGCCCCAAAATTTTCAAACTGTTAAGAAAAAAGGGGTGTCCCAAGAACATGAGAATGAGCAATGTCAGAAGGCTTTTTTCAGGGACCATTAAAAAGCAATTGACTTGAAGCACCAGTGTTGGTACCCCCGAGGGATGGGATCCCTCTGTTTATGTATATATCGGTAAATGCCATCGCGATGGGATTGTATGTTGGGACAGAAAAATGAGGCGGGTAAAGAGCAGGCCATCTATTACCCTCAGCAAAAGGATTTAGCCAATGTGAGCAGAATTACACTCCCATCGAGAAGACCTGTTGTGCTCTAGCCTGGGCTGCAGGGAGATTACAGCTACTACCTCCCTTATTGGGCATAACGACGTACCTGATATCAAGAATGGATCCCCTGAAATATATTTTTGAAAGGCCCATGCTCGAATTGTCGATACATATCTTCCAATGGCGGAGGGCTGGGTTAATCTTACAACAGGCTTGGGGACAGGGGGGGGACGGGAGGGGTGGGTGGGGGGGTGGGAGGGCGAGGGGGTGGTGTACGTGGACACCAGAGAGGCGGGCGCAGGGGGGGGAGAAGGGCAGGGGGAAATGGGGATGGGGGGAGGGGAAGGGGGGGGGGGGGGGGGGGGTAGGGTGGTTGTGCAGGATCAGGCTTGGCAGAAAACCCCGTCAGGAGGGATGGAGCCGTTAGAAACTCCTCTTCCCGGCGAGGGAATATATTTTGGGTATAGCACGAAAAATGTGATGACGCAGGGGACAGTTTTGGAAAGCTGTATTTTGATGGTGCCATGAATGCCGAGGGGGCAGGAGCACCCGGAGCGGGTTCCTAGTCTCTATCACCGGAGAACAATACCCGCGTGGCCACTAAACTTCGTTTTCAGCAATTCGAACAAACATCCGCTGAATATCGAGGGGTTGTATCTTAGGACTTCCGCTATGGACCCGTGACCATGGGAGTGAAGAGACTAGCGGTGTTCGGGATTCAGAATTAGGTAATCAGTACAGGCAATCGGGATATACAACACTAAGGAGTCTTTCGGTTACTTCCATACCATCGTTGTGTCATCCAGCTGATAGCAATGTAGTTCGAGGATATCGCCTTCCGCCATATCTCCTAGGGGACGAAATGACTTTGCCGATGCATTGGCGACTCTGGCCTCCTTAATCCACAGTTGATCAAGAGTAGGGACAGTCCACAGATTGAGATCACCGTACAGAATAGCCCCGGCTTATTGAAGGAAACATGTGGCAGTGTTATCAAACGAGGTGGGTTGACGAGGCAGCCTTGGTATCACGACATAAGGGAATATCTGAGAGATAAGGTCCATTCGCCGACCAGGGCAAATCGGACTGAGAGAATGAGAATTCAAAAGAATGCGGGATGAAGTTTTACCATGAGTGGGGATTCACTTTACAAAAGGGATGCCGTGGGGTGATTGGGGACTATTGCAATGCGTAGATGAAACGCAAATCCCCCCAAAGGAATTATGAATGAACATCCATGGCGGGGTGTGTGGGCCCCATATGAGGTGGACCGATAGCTGGCACAAAAAGATTTTGAGAACTAGGGCATTATTGGTTGACGCTGACGGCGCGTATTGCGATGATCATAGTCCAAAAGTAATGGTGTTAATCAATGTCAATGCAGGCGCAAAACGGTAATGTGATCCATACGCCCTCCCAATGAAATCTGCACTGTATGACCTCCCCGTGGCCATTCTCAATGTGGGGGAATGGATGGTAATCGGGAACCAATAGAGCCCAAAGCAGCAATGCTTACAAACCGATTCATTTTCGTCATGATCGACTACTTCAACCAAATGGGTAGGAAGCAGGCTTCATTTCCCCAAGGTGACTCAGGCAACAATCAGGTCATCGGTCGGGTTCATCAGGAATAATGTCATTTGTCGATACGGGCATCCTGGGGTTTCACTGGTCTCTGACAAATCGCCCAAGAAATTTAAACAACTGCCCTCATGAAAGGGACTGTGTGACCAGTTCAAGAATCAAGCACCTCAATTCCGTCATTTACCGTCCTAAAGCATGAATGGGGCAGTGGAGGAATGCAAAATAAGAACATCAAGAAGATCATGGCAAAAATGTCCCTTGAGATAACCATCGGGGATGTACCGGATCTGTTACCCCTCACCCTGCTGGCATACCGAACATCAAACGCGTACTTCTACAGGGGCGGGACCCCTTACGCATTTGGTGTAAAGGAATGGAGGCCGTTTCGCCAATCGAGGTTGAAATGGCAACTCTCAGAATAGTGATCGACGCTTCAGATAAATGTGAGGAGGATTGGATGCAAAGTCCGATACGGACCCAATTGGCCCTAATTGATGAATTAGAAAGGGTGGCTGCGGTTTGGCAACCGTGTCAGTTTATATCAACACAGAAATCTCTCGATCATATGAACAAAAAAGGATAAAGACTTCGGAAGTTCAATAGAAATAAATTGATTTGGGGTAATATATCTGAAAAGAGTCCCATTGCCTTTGTTCAAGAACGAAGCCACAAGGAAAATGTTCGCCCCAAACTGGGGAGGGGACCGTTTGTGATTAAGAAAGTGTTATCCGGAAGGTGCCCTTCATATTGCACAAGAAATGGATGGTGAGGTATTTTTTTTTTCCCCCACAACCCCCTCAAATTTACTGACTACGGCGAAGAGGTTCTATGCTTGAATTCATCAGGTCCTTTTTCCTTGAGAGCGGAACTACGTAGGACCTGATCTCCCAACTTGTGGGGGGTACGTAGGCAGCCATCATGGCGGCGGTCCGATCCCTTAAAAAAAAATAATCCTTTCCCTAAACAGATCCAATTTTCGATAGCCAGATAAAACCTCTCCTACAACCCTCAAAAAACCTTCCCGAAACCAACCTGCCTAACCAGCTTCATCCCAAAGCGGACATAACCCTGATCCAACCAAACAGTTATCCAAAAATCTGGAGATTACCATCCGATGAAATTAAAAGAGGCGTGCCCGGCAATATCTGTCAAATCTCCACTCAAAGGGGACTTGAGAAGAAGAAAGAAGGCGAAATGTCAAAAATTCAGGATCAGCTGGATAAAATGGGGATCCAATGAAAGGCAATGATACGACAAAAAGGGCAAATGACTAAATTTAAATGCATGTCTATATATATAACTAGTCATTTTATTACATAGATTGCTTTTCGATAAACTGTTGGAAACTACAACATAGGTCTATGCAGGAAATAAAATAATCTACAAATCTGAAAACTAGCTGAAGCAGGATGGTCAAAGGTGGTGGATAAATCTGAAGCATCAGCATCCTCCTGACCAAACTGCTGCGCACCATCATATCAATTACGATCCAGTAAAAGCAATGGCTCAGGCTGACAGTCCCCAAAATTGAGCCATCTACAAACTTGCCCTGGTCTGGACTACAATGGTCTCTCTATCCAGCAATTGGCAGCGTCTCTAGGCCCGAATAGCATCATCTCTCTCGACAAAAGCAGCATACCTCTCAGCCTCAGCAGTAATAC